>CM038214.1:139644819-139859648 GCA_021442155.1 Cymbidium sinense
TATTCTCATTTATATCCACATATACAAATGAAATATAAATATAAATCAATCAAATCAAATTCAAAATTCAAGCTCCAAACTAAAAAAATTTCCTAAGTCCTTTAAATTCCTCTTAAGACTTAGCCTTGATCATGATCAAATCAAATCAAATCCTTGAAATTTTCTCATGACCCATTTATATTCTCATTTATATTCACATATATAAATGAAATATAAATTCAAACAATGAAAACCACTTCCAAAAATCAAACTCAAATCCACCCAAAATCCAACCTAAGCCTTTTCAAGTCAAAATCTTGAACTTAGCCAAATCAACTTCAAATCAAGCCAAACTCTTGATTTTCCTTCATGATTCAATCAACCCTACAATCATGAATCCAAATATAAATACAAGCTTCAATCACTTAACCAAAATCCAATTCAAAAAATCGATCCCAAATCAATCATATTCTTCCTTTGAATATGTCAAATGAATCAAAACCCATTTGACTTCAAACCACTTGCAAATGGATTTATATTTCAATCATAAGTTCATATGCAAGTTCAATCAAACTGAAATCAAGCTTTGACCAAGCCATTTGACACACCTAGGCTCACTTGACCCAAAGTGACCTAAAGTACCCTTATGAGCCAAATTCTAATCCCAACCAAATAGGATTGAATCAAACTCACCTATGCCTCTCATCATGATCAACAATCATCATGAGATGATCAATCAATCAAATTGGGTCAAATCAAGTCAAACCTAAGAGTTGACCAAGTCCACACTTAGCCAAAATGAAACCTAACATATAAAATCCACCATAGCCATTGATTGAAACCAATGATCTAAGTTCATTCATGAACTATGTTTGAACTTGACCAAGTCAACATTTGAGCCTAACCTAGCCCAATTGGCCACTTGACCCAAGTTTGACCCAACTTGACCTAAAAAAGTCAAAATGTGTCAAAACTTGATCTAAGCAAATTGATTGAAACCGTGGGTCAAGTTCATTCCAAATCACGTTGAACTTGACCAAAGCCTCAATTGGCCAACTAGACCTAACCTAGCCCAATTGACCTTGAACCCAACTTGACCTAAAGGGTCATGTTGAGCCAAATTCAAACTTAACCAAAATTGATTGGAAATGAAGAAATCAATCCACTTCATATGACTAACTAAACCTAAACCTACCCATGACCTAGCTCAAATAGGTCAAATGGGTCAAATTGGTCAACTTGACCCATTTGACCTAAATGAAGTCATATGAACCAAATTCAAAACCAAATTGAATCAAACCAAAGCCAAAAAAAACATTTCAAATGGTCATATGAACTTGACCCAACCCTTGGTTTGACCGAATTTGACCAATTAGTCAACTTGACCCAAATTGACCCATTTTGACCTAAATGAGTCAACATGAGCCAAACCATATCAAATGAACTCCAAATCATGAAACTTGGACAAACCTATTTTCTCAACATACCCAACATATCCAAATTCAAAATCAGCCAAATGACCATTCTACCCTAGGCCATAAAACAAATTTTCAAATCTATGGGAATGTGGTCAAGCCCTCTTCATATCTACTTGATACCTTCTAATAGGTCAGACCCTATGGAGGGTGGTGCACCAACCCAATGGGTTTAGGTCAGCCCAAATTGACCCAAGGCCAAAATCAATCACATGGCTCAAATTAGCCATATGGAAAACTTCCCTCCCCTCAATTTGAAGCACATGAAAGGTTACCACTCCACTCCTTAGCCCAAACTCTTCTAACAGCTCAAACAAACCTTCCAATCTTGGTAATTGGATCAAAATGGCAAACAATGCTTCGGCCACCCGATTGCCTTATGGGGAGATATAATCCAACACCTAATTCCACTTGAATTCAACTTCCTCACTATCGATTGAGTGTTAGAGAGTCATAGGAACCATCTTAGAGTGATCCTAAGCTCTCTAGAAAGGATTTGAATTTGGCATTTCTTGGTTTTCATCCTTTTAAAATAGGGGAGGTCCATTGAATCCAAAACTTACTCTACACTCAAACTCCACCAAATTCACTTTGCATACTCCACCAGAGGATCAAGTCGAGCTTACCCAACATCTTCCCCAAGCTCCAAAGGTAAGAGTAGATCCAATTCCATCAAAATTGTAAAGGAGGTAAAGAGGGGTTGGTCCATAGAGCAATCCACTCAACCCCAGGAGCTAATACTCACACCACAGCTTCATCTCAACCAGACAAAGCTCTTCTAAGGGAATCGAGGTGATCACCTCAGAGGTTAGAATTTTTGAGCAAACTCTCTAGGTGTTGGTCCTTGAGAAAGAAAGTTTAATGGCATGAGATTTTGACCATTGGATAGTTGCACAGTTAGATGGTGTGTGTATGATTTCATTCCAACCAGCTCATCGAGCTGGATGTTCTTGAAAGTGGACGGTCTCCATTATTCCTCGTGGAAGAATAGGGATGATCTCATTCCATCCACATTTTGATGGATGGTTGAGATTACATTTTAAATCCTATTTCACCTTTTAAAATTGCGGGTTAATTCATGGCCATTCAATCCTTGATCGAAAGGTGGATATAAAACTGCATAAGGTCATTGCCATGCATGTTATGAGATTTTAAGTGAGCTATTGGTGATGGAAAGCACACCTCACTCACCGCCATGTCAAGTCGAATGGATTAAGGGATTAATTAGTGTATAAATAATTCTAATTATCCTCTAAACTTCAAAAATTCATATATCTCTAAAGAAAATCAAAAAATATGATGTAAATTGCCACTAAAAAGATAATTCAATCTAGAATATTCTAAAATTATGGATTTTGAATATTATCTTTCTCATTTTGGGTTTATGGAAATCAATTTGCTAATTACTCCCTAATCAATCCAATAATTAATCTCAAACTTCTTGGGTATATTTTGGGAGATGTCTCCTGCTTCCCCTAATTTTCTTTGGATTTATTGGTGGCTTAATTGGGGGAATTGATAATTCATTTCCTAATTACCCCCTTATATAATTAAGGATAATTAAGGGTTTGATTTATCTTTTATTACCTTATTGAAGCTGATTAAGGTTTGATCCAGTGAATAGAGATTTAGGGAATAATGGGGCATTTCCCAAGCTATTCCCTAAACCCCTTTTCCTTCCTAATCTTCTTTAATATGGTTAATTCAATAATTACTCCCTTAATTAATTTCTTAAAATTTTTAAAACTTTCTAGAACTTAATTAATCTTCTTGGGTAGATGCTTAGGTGTTCAAGAGCTTAAGTTCAATTATGGAAATCAAAACTCAACTTATATGTCTGAGGGGTGTTTTGAAATTACTTAAGTTAAACCTCTAGCTTAATTAACCATTAATCATGAGCCAAATTGCATTAGGCCCTTTTCTTCCTAGGTGAATTGCAAATTTAAATTTCTTTGAGGTTTTATGTCATCTCATTGGCTCATAATTATTTGGTTAACTATGCTAAGGTGGTGTAGGTAAGGGTTAATTAAGATACTTAATTCATACCTTAACCTAATCAAAATATAAAATGAATCTAGTCATCTAAAATTAAACAAAATGTCAAACACATGTGGAATGGTTAGAACAACAAACTTAATCCACATTTTCAAAATTCAATCAAATTCAAAATCAAACAAAAATCATATTAAATAAACTTTGATTTACTTTAAGCTTTCTTATTTTATAAGATTGTCTAGGATTTAATTTGAATGTGTTTACATGATTTCATTGCTTTAGTTCTTTCCACATGTTAAATATGTATGTCATTGGTTTCATGCATCCATGCCTTTTAAAAAATCAAATTTAAAATAAAAAAATGTTTCCTTTATGTCAAATTGCATGTGTTGGCTAAAGTAAGAATATGAGTGGCTATTATCACTATTAAATTCAAATTATTTTCAAAATATATGAATCAATTATCAAAATTAAAAGTGTGTTACTTATATCTTAATTATAAGTTTGCATGTGAATAAAATATAAGGATGTGCTTAGTTTTTCTCTTTCTTTTAGTATAATTTTGAATAGATTAAGTGTGGTTCATTTGAAAAGAACCTAACACTTGCTTAATTCCATATCCTATTGATTCTATACTATCACTTAAGAAGTACACCTATGCTTACATATATAAATTGCATAAACAAAAATAAACCAACTAACACAAACTCTTGCATTCTATCTTTTCCATTCATTTCTTTTGTATACATGTTTGTATTTAAGGAAAGTATATATTCCTGACAACCGAGGTTTTGATGCTTTAAGTAGCCCTAAGTAGGTCTTGTGCCATACACCTCTGGTTAACAATGATGCTTTACTCACTTCTATCTTTCTTACTTTCATGTGTGCATGTGAAAATTGGACAGGAAATCACTTTTCTACTTAATAAAAATCATGCATCATAAACTTTCAAATTTTCTTAAATAAATTGCTTAGCATGCATCATAAAGGGTGTTAAACATTCTAGTTTATATGTATAGATATGCTAGGACTTATTCATATGCATGTTACTCATGTTGGGAAAGAAATGAAGTGATGTATGCTTTATGAATTTAGTTCATTTTATTTAATCTTAAAATGCCTTTCTTTTGAATAGGTTTATTTTGAGTTCATCTAAACTTAGGATTAATTAAAACACCTAATTAAAACATTCACTAAACAAAACTAAAACGTGAATCCACTTTAGAAATTACTTGGGAAGGAAAGAGAAGTTCTTCTCTTTCCCTCTTATAACTTAATAATTAATTGTAGGATTCACTTGAACCTAATCAAAACATAAAATAAAATCAACCCAAAATAATTAAATCACTTAAATGAAACCCTCCTCTAAGTTGAATATGGTTCACTTAAAAATTCTAACTTAATGCCATAACTAAGCATACCACACAAACCTCCAAAGCACACACATTGGCTAAGTCACCACATCTACCTGTAGGTTACGGAGATGCATGGTTTGATGCTTGCTTTTTTTGTGATATATGTTTTTAGTTTGATGTTAGGATGTATGTGTATAAATGAATGAAGATCTTAGCCTAACCATTATCTTCATTGTTTAAGGGTACTATAATAAAAAAATATAAATGCTCTTGTGTGCAAATGCTTATGCTAAGCATAATAATAGGCGTGGACTTAGTCTCCCATGTGTGGGGTGATAAGTCCAATATACATGCTTGGGACTTGGTGGTTGTTTAGTTATCCTTGGTTTTGCAGGTGTTAATTAAGTTTACTTTTTCTTTTTCATGTAAAATTTGCAATTAGGATTTTGGAATGATTATTATGGGGATTAGGATAAACATTGGTCATAAGATCTCATCTTATGCGCCATGTGAAGCCTTTGGAGCATCCACCATCCACCTTCCAACCATCCAAAAGGAGGAACCACGAAAAAATGAAGAAAAGAAGGATAAAGAAATGAAGTTTGAAGACCCCATAATAATTCCTTTCTTAATTATATTTAATTCATTTGTAATGTTGTATAAGGGTAGAGCTCAACTACCCAATTTGTTTTTTTGTTGGTGATGCACCACAATGGCCTCTTATTCTTTGTGATTAGCTTTATAAATTGATTGATGATTTGTTTAGCTTGTGCATTAAGTGGCATCCTTTTCCTAGTTTCTTCCTTGCTTTATACATGGCCAGGATGTGGATTAGGCTCTTAGAGAAAAATAAATCTTTTACCAAACATAATAATCCAAAACTAAAAATAAAGAACTCATAACCTCGCCTAAAGCTTAGGCAAAAATCAAGATAAAAAATCAGCAACCCCTTAGTTGGATGAGTACTTCTTTTATAACATCATGCACAAATGCATATTATTTTCACTCTGATTGAGGGCTTCCACCTTGCCGAGAAACTTAACTTGACCTTTGAGAGCCATGGTGGAAACATACCTCCCTTCTCACGATTTTGGCCAATAATCTCATTTCTCATGCATTAGGCATATGAATCTTATTAGCTAGTCAAAATAATTATCCAAAATGAAAATAAAAATGAAATTTGAATTGCATTAGATTTAGGTCATTTGAAGCATGTCCTTACATGATCTAGTCTCTTTAGGGAGTGAGTTCAAGGACTTAGTTTCTTTCTAAATAAATAATAGCTATGTTGCATAAAGCATATGACTTGCCTACATGAATTTAAAACCATTGAGGAGTTAGTTGGAAGCCACCATCAGTAGTTGTAACAAGCAATGGTGGCTTGTCCTCTCTTGAGGAGGCAAACCAAATACCCATTTTTCTCCTTAGATTTAGGTTGTGCTTTCGGCCCTCGCCAAAGCTCCCTTGATTTAGGTTCTGAGGTTATTTCTCCCATTCATGGGCCATGAGCAAAAATTCACACCTCTTAGGCATTTCCTTAATCTTATTTTATGGAATCATAAGTCCTAAATTTCTAATGAAAAATTCAATTCAAACAAATTAAATCAATTTTAAAAATGTAAAGCCCAACCATAGGATAGTTTGAGATGCTCACTAGGTTTCCTAACATCGTGGGCATCTCCTACTTATCTTTCTTTTGGCTTTGATAATAACTCCCTCTCTTTGATCAATCCCATTTGATCTTCCAAAATAAACTAATCAATTTATAGTCCTACCCTATTGAAATCTTTGGAGACAATGATCATTTACCTTAATGAGAGTATTTCTAAGGGATCTCATCCCTTAAGATTTAATTAACTATGGGGCTTGCCCTATAGAAACTTAATGAATGATTTAAAATAAACCTTACTTTACTTTTCATGTAAAGTAGGGAAGAATCTCTAGTACATATGCACCCATTGTCCTGGGAGTCCTTATTGGTGATTAGGTCCATTATAGGTGGTGACTTCTATCTTTCGAGATAGTACACCTCTCCTCAATGTCATACCCATCATCTTAATAAGAACATTCATGGATCTATGTGGTGTCCCAACAAAACAAATTTATATTTTTATATATTTTTGTTTTCATTTATCCTTCTTTTCCTAAAGGGAGAGGGATAGATGAAGGAAAAAATGTATAAAAGAATATATTTTCACCACCTGGATACTACCCCTTGATGATCATCGCATGGATGCTAGGAGATGCCACTAATGTTAGGTGCACGGTGTGGTCCTACATCAACCACCCAACATTCTACATCCTACATTAGCCTCATGGCCATTTGAGTGTTGGCATACCGACATAGTGGGTCTGATCGATCCTCCTTTCTTCCAAAGGTCATCAGTTCATCCTAGCTGCCACCGACTACTTTTCCAAGTGGGCGGAGGCAATCCCACTTAGAGAGGTCACAACTCAGCATGTGCTCCAGTCTTTCAAGAACCATATCGTATATAGGTTCGGGTGCTTCGATGAGTTATATCCAATAATGGTGATTCAAAAGCACTAAAATCAATAGCTTTGCTCAAGACACAACATAGATTGGAGAGATATTCTACCATCTACCCCCAAGGAAAATGGCTTACAAGCCTTCAACAAAACTCTCATCCAAATATTAAAGAAGACACTGACACAACAAGTGATAGTTGTATGAGTTAGTTGAAGCCTTGGGCCTACGCACCACATAACTCCAACTCAATCTACCACATTC
Organism: Cymbidium sinense; assembly: GCA_021442155.1. NCBI lineage: Eukaryota > Viridiplantae > Streptophyta > Magnoliopsida > Asparagales > Orchidaceae > Cymbidium > Cymbidium sinense. The sequence continues at coordinate 139,652,373 of CM038214.1, forward strand.
TCCTTAGTGTATAGGTTTGAAGTTATTCTACCATTAGAAGTCCAACTCCCATCACTAAGGATAGTCGTGGGTAGTAAAATCATAATGGAGTAGAATGCCAAGTTGCAGTTGGAAGAGATCAAGGTTTGAGGAGAGCTGCATGCCATAACCTCAAGTTGTACAAAGCCAAAATGATTCAAGCTCACAATAAGTTGGTCTGTCCTAGAGCTTTTCAAGTAGGAGAGCATGTTTTAGTTCTAAGGAGACCAATTATTGCCCATCAAAAGATGGGAGGCAAGTTTGAACCCACTTGGGAAGGCCCTTATGCCATAGAGAAGGCCTACCAAGGAGGATCTTATAAACTCATAAATTATAAGGGAGAGCGCCTGATGCTTCCAATCAATGGACTCTACTTAAAGAAATACTATCCATAAATCTTATTTGAAAATAATTATCAATAAAACTTCCTTTCATCTCAAATCTTATCTCTTGTTATAAATATCTTTTGCTTGTGAATCGCCATGATGTGTTTAGGTAGGTATAAGAGAACCCAAGAGGCATCCTATCCCTCCACAACATAAACACAAACTACAAATGATCTTAGTGCTATTATAGGTGTAAGAGAACCCAAGAGGCATCCTATTTCAACTAGTACAACTAAGTTAAAGAGAACCCAAGTGGCATCCTTTCTTGGTGGAGTCACAATTGCTCGCAAGTTATTTCATCCATTATTCTATGTGGGTAGGTGTAAGAGAACCCAAGCGCATCTTATTCCTCTTTCACACAAACAAAAACACATATCTTTTATCTCGTTATTTTGATGTGGGAGCAAGCCCCCGTGGCACTCACTCATTAGTCGCCATGTGCTACCTTGCTAGTGTCACCCTAGTGGTCACTTGTCTGACAGATGTGAGTCCCCCTACTTTCTTCCTAACTTGATCATTATAAACCAATGAGCACCTTGTCAGTTTGGTAGGCCTTACTGCGCAGGCGGTTAGCTACCCTATGTTGACTTTGTTTAAAAGGATGTAAGCCTACATGTTTTCTTTCTTGATTAGCCAATATGCATTGATTAGGTTGACTAGGTCCAGTATATTTGAGGTTTAGGATAAGTCCCCAATCTCCTTTCCTCCTGACTAAATTAAGCTTGGGTCTAGTCCTTACATAGGACTCTTCATTTAGTAATCTTCCTAGGTCGGATTGCCCCCATCAAGATAGACTATCCTGATCTTTTTAGAGATGTACACACGCCTTCTTTCTAGAATGATTATCACAAACGAGGCACCTTAGGTTGGTTATTAACTATGTCGATGGTGACTCACCCTATGGATACACCTCTCATGATGTGAGTCCCCTTTCTCCTTGAGTTCAAATACCTATGCTTTCTTTTACTGTGGTTTTGGATAAAGCCCTCACCTCCCCTGCATATTTAGATCGTCCTTAGCAACCCCATTTAGACACTCAGTTATTTTTGGATTGGAGTCCCCTTTCCTAGTAACCACCCCTATGGTTGGAGAATTTATTCAGGATGCACATTCTCCTTGGTCTAGTAAGTCTAAGATAGGACTAGGTGATATAAGATCCTTCTCAATCCCTCAAACCAATAGGGTCCATGTAAATATCAAATAAACAAAATATATCTTCTTGTAGATTAGAATTCAAGCCCTCGTGGCCCTTTCCCAAGCACATCCATATTTAGGTGTTAGCAAAACTCCTATAAGAATGCCACGCTTTTGAGTTGAGATAAGTCCTCGGGTCCACACTCTCTCAGTAGTTGCCCTTAGGTTGGGTTCAACTTGTTGTGCCACCAATAGGTCACCCCGACAGTCATCCTTACTTTGAAAGAAATAAGTCTATTATGCATTCTTTCCAGCATGACCATTGTAAACCAACCAAGGGTCTAGTCCAATTTATTGTGATGATCACCCAGGTTCATTATTTAAGAAGATGTGAGTCCATGAACTTTCTTCCTAACTCAACCATTACAAACTAAGAGGCATCCCTTATGTTGGTTAGTTCTACCTAATGGTTGGTAGACTATCTCTTTGAATTTGTAAATCTAAGATAGGTCTAAGATGATATTAGCTCCTTCGTTAATCCATACACCAAGGTCCATCTAAAATTAAATTAATTATGACTATTCTTGAGTCGATATGAGTCCATAGTGGCATTCAAAATAGTCACCTAGGTCGATTGATTTTGTGCCATATGATCACCCAACCCTCTACTTTAGAAGATGTTATGCTTTCTTTCTAGAACATCCATTGCACCAAAAGGCAACCCTGATAATCCTACCTGTGGTAGACTACCCCTTTATATATGTAAGAGATAGGTCAAGGCCAACATAGCCCCTTCTCAGGTCCATCGCAGCCAATAGGGTCCATAACATAACAAACAAAATTAAATTAAATCAAATCAATATAAAATCAAATTAATCATCAGGACTACTCTTGAGTTGAGGTAAGATCCCTAGCAGCACTCACTTAGAAGTCAATTTAGGTAGGTTCGTTGTGTTGTCCATCCAACAGATCCCCGTGCTTTTCCCTTTTAGAAGATGTAAGTTACGCTTTCTTTCTAGCATAGTTGAAAGCAATCCCTTAGATAGTCCTACCTTATGGTAGACTACCCCTTTGGACTTATAAATCTAAGACAAAGAACTGGCTCTTTTAATGTAGTCCATCGCACACCATTCCATAACAAAATAAATTCAAAACCAATCCCGGAGGAGTCAAATTAAACATATCGACAAACCAAAATTCTCCCAAAGTGAGGTGCAAATCAAATTAGCCTCCATAGTGGAACTAGATCTAAATCAAACAAATTCAATCAGTGTACATCCCCGGATATGCCCCAATCTAGAACCATTCTCCCAAAGTGGAGCCATAAAAAAATTAAACCAACCTCCCGTGGAGTCTAATCAAATAAATCAAAGAAATCTAATCAAATTCTTATCCTGGATATTGCCTACTCTAGTGGAAGGTTCATATACCCAATCCCTAGCAAATTCGAGCACATATCCCTAGAAGATATGCCTCCACATCAATTAAAATAAAATAAATTAAAATCAATTCGATCTTGATCCCCATCAGATTATAGATTATTATCCCAAGTGAATACACACCCAAACTAATCATAAATCAAACTCAAATTCTTATCCCTTAGTGGATAACTTGAACTGCTTCTAGTGGAAGGTTCATGTACTCAATCCCGGAATTCTTCTTGCTCTCTATGCCCTTAGCATAAGTGAGTGCATCGCACTAAGATCGTGATTCTATCTCTCCCAGGTAAAGATCATTTCTATTAATGTTTGCAATCTTTGGATGTTGTTGATCATTTCAATCAACGCCAATATGTGCGGTGTGCCTTGTCGACACCACACCTATTGGGGTCCTTTGTTGACCTCACTTTTGGAGTGAGCTCTTAACCTCTTAGACTTAGACACTGAACTCATTAGTCATAAGACACTTCTAGTGATTAGGTGAACACTTAACCTAAGCCTAGAGACTTAGAAAGGTTAACCATAGGATTAGGCTATGCCTTAAGGCTTAAGGAAATCACTTATCCTATAGCCTAAACCCACTACATATACACCTTCTCAAATAGAACCCAGATTCAAATCTCAAACCAAACCTCAAATTCAAATTCAAATTCCAAATCTAATTCCAAATTTAACTCCAAATGATTGAAACCCAAAATCAAGTCAAATCAAAATCCTTCCTAAGCCCTATGATTTATCTTATAGATTTAGCCTTAGCCAAATCCAAATCAATCCAAATTCAATTGACTTTCAAAGATCAATTCAACCCTTTGATCGATTTATCAAATCAAACTCAAACTCAACTTCAAATCATGATCCAAACCTAAATCCAAACCCTTAAGCCAATTTAATGGACTTAGCCAAATCCTATCCAAATCAACTCAAAACCAATGGATTTTCTCTTGAATCAATCATTCATTCAATTATCTACCCAAATATAAATGAAACCTATAATCATCAAATCAAATCGCCAACCCAAGTTAAACCCAACCTATTTTGACTTGAAAATTTCAAATGAGCCAAAATCCTTATGCCAAATTGATTGCTTGAATTTATATTTTAATCTGTGGCTCATATATAAGTTCAACTAAACTCAATCAAACCAAAACCAAATCAATTGACCACTTAAGTCCACTTGACCCAAAGTGACCTAAAGGACCCATTTGAGCAACTTCCAATCCAACCAAATTGGATTGAATTAAGCTCACCAAAATCTTCCATCATGATTGTTGATCACCCGATGATCAATTAATCAATGGGTCAAACCAAGTCAACTTAGTCATTTGACCAAGTCAACCCTTGAACCAAATGAACCATAACTAGCCAAAACTCATTCTACATCAAATTGATTGAAAGCAATGATTTGAATTAACCAAAAATTAATATTTAAATATGACTTGACCACCAATTGAGCCAAACCAAGCCTAATTGGCCATTCAATCCAAGTTGGGCCAAATTGGGTTAAATCATCATCTAACCAAAATTGATTGCAACCAATGGCTCAAATTCATTCCAAATTTATTATTGAACTTGACCAAAGCCATAATTGAGCCTAATTTGACCAATTGGTCAACTTGACAACCTAGCCCAAATTGCTAAAGGGTCAATTTAGCTAAATAAAATTAAATCCAAACGAACATCACATTCAACTTCAATAATTATGAACATGACCATAACCCAATCCAATTTTGGTCAATTGGTCAATTACCCATTTGATTAAATGAGCCAAAATCAATCAAATTAAATCAAATTGATCATACCAAAACTTTTAAATCATTTGAACCTAACCTAACCTTGGTTTACCTAATTTGACCAATTTAACCTAACATGACCCAATATGACCCATATGACCCAAATTGAACCAAATCCTTGAAACCAAGCCATGACCCATTGGATCAAACTACCCAAACCATTTGGGATAAGCCCAAAATCAACCAACAAACTAAATCCTCATGGATCCTCCTATAGGATTCCACCCAACCTCATTTAATCCCTCATCACATGCATTCACCTCCTCCCCAACATTTGCATTCAAACTGATCATGGCAAAGAAGAATTTGGAGCAAAAATCAAAGTCCAATCAATCCATCATTCATCCCAACCACCCCAAGAAAATGACACTTTTAGCCAAAATTCAAAAAGAGGAGGATTTTGGCCACTATTAAAGGAGGGGAAATGAGGCTTCATTTCTCTCTCCTACCACTATTAGCCAAGAGCTCCCAAAGAAACAGCCACCACTTCCCCACCTCTCTTGAGCCAAAACATCAAAAGGGTAGATTGTGAGGAAATGGCAAACACTAAAAATACATCATTCTAAGTGAAGGCTATACACTCATTCAAAGCTTCCTCTTGCACCTAGCTGATCTTCACCACCAAAAAAATATCCTTGAGGTAATTTAGCCAAACTTTAATCATCTTAGAACTTCTATTTATGTCATTCTTGCATGATTTTAGAATTTCAGAGAAGCTATATTTTTATTATATTTCCTAATATGAATTAATAGATTTTTTTGGTGAAAATCCATGAAAATGAGCTAAATCGATGAAATTTAGTTCAAAATTGAAAAATCCCATTGAATGAATAGTGTTCCATCAATTTCCTGACCAAATCCTAATCGGAGATCTCATTCGGGATTGTTTGGATCCGCAATCGTGGTTATTGATCGTTTGGATTTGTGATGCGCTGGATCCACTCCCAAATGGATCATTGATCAATTACCGTCTACGATCATGATCTACACCAATCATCATGATCCATTTTCTCTATGTGGCACCGCGGTGCAAATGCGCGGTAACCACCTACAAGCATCCGCGTGCCATGTGGCACCCATTGCCCCATAGTGGCACTTAATGGGTTAAGGAAAATGCCTATTTTATTTTAAAATTATTTAACTATCTTGAAACTTTGAAAATTCATAAAAAATAAAATACTTAACAAAAATTACAAATAAGGCTCATTTGACCCATGAGAGGAATCCAACAATCAAAAATCTCCAAATTCTAATGAATGGTTTGAGCTTAATTTAAGTTTTAGTGAAAATTAAACATTAATTACTAAAAATTCAAGTTTGATTAAAGTAAATTTTAGAGATTGAAATAAGGCTTAAAATCTACCTACCATAAACATTTCAAGAAAAAATGATGGATCAAAATATATTGAATTTAGAAGTTCAAATGATCTATTTTAATTAAACAAATCAGTAAACCTTATAAAATTTGGAAAAATCTAAAAAACTTTAAATTCATAATAAACCTAAAAAATCCAAAAAATATAAATGAGGCTCATTTTAAAGGTATTTTAGAGGGTCTTAATTTAAAATTAATTCTAATTAATTTTGAATAGTAATTAAGCTTAATTTAACTAAAAACTTAATTAGTTAATTAATAATTACCCAAGTAATTAATTCCAAACTTGATTGGGATGACCTCTCCTATATGACTTTCTTGAAAATTATTCCTTGGTTAATTAAAGATATTGTCTTAGCCTTAATTACTCTCTTAAGTAATTATGTTATTAATTAATATTCAAAACAACAAGAAAAATCATTAATTAAGCTTGCTAATCATTGTGAGGTAGTGGATGGACATGGGGAATGAGATTGGGGCCTCTTTCCCATTCTTTTCCTTAAGTTCAATTCACTTGAGATGAGATTAATTAATAGTTTAATTCATTAATTAAATGGCTTGATTAATCAAATTGAAATCATAATCATTCCAGAACTTGTCTAATTAAGTTTCTTGGATTGATTCTTAGGTGTTCAACAATCGAAGAGAATTCTAATGAAATTATAACTAGCCTACATGTGTGGGAGCGTTATAAGAGTACTTAATTAAACCCTTTAGTTTAATTAACTAATAGTCATGAGCCAAATTGCATTTGGCCCTTTTATTTTCATAAGATCATTGTTGATTTTATTTCCAAAGCATATGCATATCATATTGGCCCATTAAATTAGTTAATTAACTTAAGGTGATATAGGTAAGGGTTAATTAATTCATTTAATTCACACCTTATCCTAATTAAACCATAAAAATCAGCTTAATAACTCTTCATTAAACCAAATTAACTTGCATGTGGGGAATGGTGTTAGGATTAGCAAATCTCTTTCACATTCATTAAGCCAAATCAAACTAAATGAAGCTAAAGTGAACTTAGTTAATTTAATATCAAAATCAATCTATTTGGAATAAGAGAGTTCAATCATTAAATATTTCAAATTAATAACTAAATCAAACACATTAATGAAATTAAATAAACATAATAAATGAATCAAATCAGATAAAACTCTAATCATAAATAATCAAACTTAACTGAAATAAAATAAATAGTTAATTCACTTAATAACAATGATAATAATAATCCTTTAATCAAATCAAACTTAAGTAAAACACTTAATAATCAAATAACTCATATATGGGTAATCATTAATCTCTAATTAAACAAACCTTTAATTAATATAATGATTTAAAAATTTAGTTACCCCAATTAAACTTAATTTAAACATTTAATTAATGCAAACTTAATGAATTAATCCATCATCTTAAACCAAATTAACTTTATAGATCTCATTAAAATTAATTCAAATCAAACACATAATTAATTAATTACTAATTTGATCACACCTCTTAAATAAGCTAATTAAGTTAATAAAATTAATTATATTAAACTTAAGCTTAATCAAACATAAAAATGCAATTAAATGCCAATCAAATCCTAATTTAAACTTAAATCATTACGTCATTAATTACATCATTAACTTAAATAAATATGAATTCAAATTAAAAATTAAATAAATCTTTATTTAATTTAATAATTGATCACACCTCTTAAATAAGCTAATTGTTAATCAAATTAATCATATTAAACTGAAGCTTAATCAAACATAAATTTGAACATAATTAAAATGTAATTAAATGCCAATCAAATCCTAAATTAAACCTATATCATTAAGTCATTAATTACATCATCAACCTAAACAAATATGAAACCAAATTAAAAATTAAACAAATCCTTATTTAATCTAATACTTAATCTAAACATACTTCCTAATTAAATTAATAATCACATTGAACCTAAGCAAACCCATAGATCAATAAAGCTAATCAAATAAAATTAAACCAAATAAAGAAAGGCTCTAATCAATTTAATATGTAATCAAATCAAATCTCAGTCACCCTACTTAAATGAGATAAACTAATTAACTATCCAATCTAAGAAATCAAAATACAAACCAAACTTTGATAAACATGGCAAATGGATGAGATTAAAAATAAAATTCTAATTTTAAAGAATCAAACTCAATTAAAATTAAAATAAAATCTCAATTAATCTAATCCAATCATACTACAAATGAACCATAATCATATCAAATAAACATAAAGTTAAATCACCTAACTATAATAAGAGAAAAGAATTAGATATTAATTTAAAAGAAAATTAAACTATCAAGATTTAATTGAATTAGAACATCTAATTAAAATTAATCAATCAAAAATACATGGATTTAAACAAACTTAAACTTCATTAGATATTAAGGATATTGAATTATCAAAATTTAATTAAATCAAAACATTTAGTCTAAAATTAATCAATCAAAAATACAAGGATTTAAATAAACTTAAACTTCATTAGATATTAAGGATATTGAATTATCAAAATTTAATTAAATCAACACATTTAATCTAAAATTAATCAATCAAAAATACATGGATTTAAATAAACTTAAACTTCATTAGATATTAAGGATATTGAATTATCAAGATTTAATTAAATCAACACATTTAATCTAAAAATCAATAAAAAAAGACAGGATTTTAAAAAAACTTAAACCTCATTATATATTAAGGATATTGAATTATCAAGATTTAATTAAAATAAAACACATTTAATCTAAAATTAATCTATCAAAATACATGTAAATTAAATAAAAAAGTAAATTATAAAATCTAAATCAAATCAAAGTAATCAAATCAAATTAATTAAAAAAATTCAAATGTCAAGATACTTAAGGACCTTAGTTAGACTTTTAGAGTTAGGATGTAGAATAATGTGAGTTCTATAAATGGAATTCATTCTACTCTTCATTCTTGAAAACCTAAACATCATTTTAGCCAAATAAAAGTGAAATAAAAATAAAAAAAATAAATCATTAAAACATTTAAATTGAAATAACCCAAAGGTAAAATTTAAACAAATTCAAACTCCAAATTGAAACTAAGTAAAGCTAATAAAGTCTTGCAACACAAGCCTTAAGCACACACATTAAAATATTAAGTCACCACTTCAAGTGCTAAGTTAGTATTGTGATGTTGTGTTTTGTTTTATGATGTAATATTTTAGATGTTAGGGTATATGCCTCGTAGATGGGATGTTACTTTAATCATTTCTTTTGGTGGGGTTGTACTTGAGGGGCCACTATAATAAAAATATAAATGCATTTATTGTGTGAGTTGCTTAGCCCCTAAGCATAACTCACGTTAGGATAGTGGGCTTTACCCATATGTGGGTGCTAAGTCCAAATTATTCATATAAATGCTTATGTTATATGGTGTGTTTAGCTAACATTTATTTTCTGTGTAGCTAGATTTGCTTTTCCTATTTTTAATATAATTTTGAATTAAGAATTAGGATTAGTGTTATGGGGGATTAAGATGAGTAGTGGGCAGAAGCCTCAATCCCTAGGGTGCCTTGTGATGTCTTTGGAGAAAATCAAATTAAAAAGAAGAGAAGGAAGAAATGAAGAAAAGAATACCCCCATAGCATGCATTATTTTTGTAATCCAGGTTGTATAAGGGTAGAGGTTAGCTACCCATCTTTTTTTCTCTTTTCAGGGTGTACGATGGAACCCAACTGCACTAGCCTTTTATTCTTTTATGGTAGTCTATAAAATTATTTGATGTTGTGTTTAGATTGTGCACTATAATTACATGCTTTTCCTAGTTTCTTCATGTTTGATGTTTGAATGTGTGGCCTGGATGTGGTAGGATCTTAAGATAAAATAAAATTTTCTACCCTAATTAATAACTCGTAATTAAAATTTAAAAAAATTCATAATCTCACATAAAAGCCTAGGAATTAAATCAAGATAACAAATTATTTAGCAACCCCTTAGCTAGATGATTGTATGTATAACATCATGCTTGTCATATTCTTCCACTCTTGTTAAGAGGGGGCTTCCATCTATGCTAACGAATAAAGGCTTAACCTGTGAGAGCCTTTGATGGAAGAACACCTTTCTCTCTTGATTTCACCCATAATCAAGTTCTCATGCATTTAGGCATATAAAATCCCATAGCTTGTGTCAAAATAAAGAGTCCAAAAGAATCAAATAAATTTTATAAATTTGCATTAGATTATGTCATGAATTACCACTCATGCTAGTCTCTTAGGGAGTGAGTTTAAGGACTTAGTCTCCATTCTAAATAAAAATAGCCTAGCCATCTTGCAAAGCATAAGACTTGCCCACATGGATTTAAAGCATAGGAGGTGTTAGTTGGTGGCCACTCCAGGCGCTTATAAGTCCAACAGTCAGACGATCTATACTCTCATGTGGAGGTAGACCATCATGTCCACCTTTCACTTAGATTTAAGACATGCTTGTGTTTTATACCAAAGCTCCCTAGCTTAGGATCTGAGATAGCTATTTTCTTTAGGATACAAGTATAAATCCTCACCTCTTAGGCATTTCCATAATATTATGTTGTGGGATTATAAGTCCTAGTATTCTAATAAAATATAAATGCAAATAATTAACTCTCTTCAATTTCAAAAATATAAAGCCCAACCATAGGACAGATTGAATTGCTCACTAGGCTTCCTAGTATCATGAGCATTTTCTACTTTCTCCCTTTGGATATAAGTCTTCTCCTTTTGACCTATCCCATTTTATTTTCCAACATAGCCAATCCTTTGATAGTCTTGCCTTGAAATATTTAGATACTATAATTCTTACTTTAAGTGAGAGTATTCTTAAGGGATTCACTTCCTTTAAGATGTAATTAACTATGGGGGCTTGCCTTCATAGAAAACTTAATGAACCGACTTAAAATCAATCCTACTTTACTTTTTCATGTAAAGTAGGGAAAAAAATATCTGGTACATTCAAAGACCCATCATGCCTTAAGAGTCCTTATTAGGTGATTAGGTCCATTATAGGGTAATGATTTCTATCTCTCAAGATAGTACATCATTCCTTAATGTCATAACTGATCACTTAAATAAGTACCCCCTAAGATCTGTGTGGTGTCCCACATCCCAAAAATTAACACCACAACATGTTAGGCATTTTACTAAACATCTGCTAATAGATCTAGAAAGATATTCCACAATAATAATGAAAAGGGTAGGAGAGAGAGGGTCCCCTTGCCTTAACCCATGAGAAGAAGAGAAGAAACCATGCACTTCACCATTGAGAAGCAAAGAAAACTAAGAATTCTCAATCCCATTCTTAATTAAAGTAATAAATTGATTAGAGAATCCAAATAAAGCTAAGATTTTATATAGGAAAATCCAACTAATATTATCATAAGCTTTCGAAATGTCAAGCTTAAAAAGTAGGTTTCCTCCATGAATTTTAGCATTTAAATCGGATCATCTCAAAAGAACATTATCTGAAATGGATCACCCACTAACAAATTTGGTTTGATAGGGGGAGATAATTTTAGGAAGCAAGATACTCAACCTTTTAGCCAAAATTATAGAGATAAGTTTATTAAAAAAGAACAATGGCTAACCAGCCTAAAATCACTCCAAACTTCAGGATTGTCTTTTTTTTGGAATTAAAACAATGGAGGCACAAGCAAAATATTTAGGGAGAGTACTACCCTTAAAGAAATCAAGAACACCTTTAACCAAGTCCTCTTTAATGATAATCCAACATTTTTGGAAAAAGAGGGTAGAATAACCATCAAGGCTAGCCAAAGAGTACATATTCATACTATGCAAAGTGTCAGCAATTTCAGATTCAGAAGGTAAGAAAGAAAGCATCTTGTTATCATCATCAAAAACAAGATTAAGAATAACTTTAGGCCAAGAAAAATTATCATAAGAAATATTATTATTAAGAACCTCTTTATAAAAGAAATAACAAAATTAGTAAGCTCTTTTTATTGAACACCAAACACCATCATTAGTTTTAATTTTATGAATGTGATTTAAAAGCCTTTTTTAACCATGGCATGAAATTATTTAGTATGATGATCACCATAAGAGATCCATTTCATAGAAGCTTTTTGTTGCCAATAAGTCTCCTCCATGTCTTGATAACATGTTAACCTATTTTTAGCTTGAGCCAACAAATGAATTTTAGAAGGGTCATTAAAAACATCATCTTCCAAAACTATAACCTCATTCTCCATTTCTTTAATATTGACAAAAAGTTTCTTGAAACAATGTTTTTCCACCAATTAAGGCATTATTTAAGCCTTTTTAATTTGAACTAAAATCTCCTCATCCCAAAAATAGAATCATTAGGATGGAGAGGTTCACCCCAGTTACAAGCAACAACATCCAAAAATCTATCTTCCATGAGCCACATATTTTGAAAGTGAAAAGGGATAGGGGAGGAGGATTTAGTAGCATTAAAATTCACAGTGATAAGTAAGGGAGAATGGTCCGAAAGTGTTCTGCTTAAGTGCTCCACAAAAGTACTAGGGAGAAGGTTAATCCACAAATGATTAAAAAGAACTTGATCTAACCTTTACTAGAGTCTATAATTATTCCAAGTAAATTGAGACCAAAGAAGACAATATCAGTAAGATGACAATCAAGGATCATGTTATTAAAATCTTCCATAGAAAATAAGTTTAGAACATTACCACCAACCCATTCAGAGGAAGAAGAGATAGTGTAAAAGTCCCCACCCACAAACCAAGGTGCATCAACAGAAGAAGAGAAACAAATAAGATCTTCCCAAAGAAGTTGTCTACTATTTCAATTACAAGAAGCATAAACAAATGAACCAAGACAACACCAATTATTGTAAGTAATCTTAACATTCACAACCAAGGATAAATCATCCAAAACCTGAAGAACATAGGGACTATTCCAAAAGTCCAAATTTATTGCTCGATTTAGCAAAAAAATTACCAAAACTAATCATTCAAAGAAGAAATGTTAAGGAAGAATAAAGGGTTCCAAGATAGCCAAAAAGGAAATATTATGAAAACAAACTAAATTTCTAATTCAATTTCTAACATAGAGGGTACCAATCCCTCTCACATTCCAAATTAAGAAATAAATCATTTATTTTTGGGCAGAAGAGCCAGATCTAACTCTAGTAAAGTTAGGAAATTTAGTTTTAGGAGTATTATTTTTCTTTCTAAAAAATGTTTGAAATTTATTAGTCATATCCACAACATCACCATCCACAGATTGTTCGTATATTCTTGGAATAAGGTTGCACATTAAAAAATAAAGATTAGAAGCAAGTAAATGGATGCTTATCAAAAAATCAGGATTAGAAACTTTATTATTAGTTTGATCACCATTCAAGCCCTCATGGATCACATTTTCATAATTAAAGGTGATAAAGAAGTAGGAATGGAATCATTTGATGAATCATCATCCACAATTTTTGAAAACATATTATTGTCCATATTATTACCAATATCAGTTTGATTCAAATGGATAGGCCTATTATAAGGTAATGCATCCTTATTAACATGAGTCAATGACCAAGCTTAAGAGTGCAGATTATCAAGGAGCAGGGAGGATCAAGGCAATAACCTTGGTAAAGAGTTATCCATTGGAACAACTTTCTATGGTTTAACCAAGGCACCTTAAGGTTGGGATCTAAGTTATTATGCAGGGTTTGGGTTTTTAAGGTGAGGATGAACCACAAAGCAACCCAAAACTCCATGACCATGAATTTTCAATGGGAACAAAACTAGTAAAATTCTTTGACTTTTCACAAATATTCATATTTCATATCTAGCCAAATTTCCTTTGGAAATTTTTGATATATCCAAATCAACTAAAATTAGCAACAGATGGCCTACTATTAGAAGCAGTCACCTGATCAACTTGAAGAGGATGATCGAATAGTGCACCCACAGTAAAAAGAAACTCATGATTAATGAAATGGACACACAAATTGGGAAGAGAGATCCAAACTGGAACAATAGGAGATTCCTCCTTAATATCAAAACTCGACATCCATTTCAACAATCACATCTAACAATTGAAAACAAAATATGAGCATCGAGAAAAAAACCCGAGAATAATCTAAGTCATTTGAAATCTGAATGAAGACATGACGAGAATCGATCAATCCAATAGAAAAAATACTAGAGTTTCAAGCTATGGAAAAATGATTGAATATTCTTCAAAGTAGGATGACATAAAGCAAATTCACCCTCCAATGTGAATTCAAAGGGTTTCGCAAGCCTTTACATAACCAAATCAAAACACATTATTGTGGCTACACCTTGGAAGGAGGTAGAGATAAGCTCGAGAGACTCACCAACATAATTGGCCTTATCAGCAAGAACATCCTTGAAGGATTTTGATGCCAACGATTGATTTAATCTAGAGAGCCCCAAGGAGTCATAAACTTTAACGGGTGCTGCCAAAATCTCAGGATTTCCCCACAAGGAAGCAGTGAACACAACCATGATCAATAGTGGCACATGATAGAGAAGCTGAGTTAAGTTAAGAAATGAATGAAGTACCACAAAATGTCCATAAGAAAAGCCACAAAGGAGATGCTCCATAGGAAAATGAAATTCTAGTACCCAAAAAATGGAGGAGAGAGAAGATGCTCAAGAGTTTTAGGTTTAGGTTTAGGTTTTTTAAATTAAAATAGTAGGTTTTGGTTTATTTAGTTGATTTAGTTTAATTTTTATTTATTTTATTTTTAGTTTTATTTAGGTTTATTTTTTATTTTATTTAGTTTAATATATTTATTTTAGTTTATGTTTTATTTTATTTTTTTATTTTAATTTGATTTAAGTTTTTTTATTTATTTTATTTTAGGTTTTATTTAGTTTATGGTTTTTAGGTTTATTTAGGGTTTAGGTTTGTGTTTGGGGTTTAGGTTTATGGTTATTTTTGGTTTTTGGGTTTAGGTTTTAGGTTTTAGTGTTTAGGTTCACCTCTAAGATTGACTTTGAGTCAACTGACTATGAGGATCCATAAGAGAAGTTGTAGGTATGACCAAGAGAAGGTGGAACTTTAAGCTCATCATTCCAAGAAGTCAAAGTCAACCTAGGAAGTGCAAAAGTTCTACCTTAGGATATCCATATTCTAATGGATATGCTTGTGGATGAAAGCAGAGTTGATTATAATGTCATAGCACACCTTAGAAAGTTTCAAGCTATATTAATCATATTATTGTGTTATCCAAAGAGATGAAATCTCTAATCAGCCTTACTTGATCTAGATATGTTATCATTATATTAAAGAAATGTCACCTAAGGACATATAGGTGTTACATTCACAATGAAGACTTACTCTAGGGACAATGAGCATAATACTCTTTACATTATATGTTTTCCATTGAAATTTAATTTGATTACAAGGGCTTATAATCCACCAACATAAGGTTGTGGTTATGCCTAAGAGGTGAGGATTTATGCTCAGCCTAGGACATAGTTACCTGATTCTAAATCTAGGAGCTTTAGTACAAGCTAAAGCACATGACCTAAATCTAAGCAAAGACATAAGGGTTTAACTCCACAAGAAAGAATAAATTTGACTAACTTATAACTACAAAGAAATGCTAACTCTATAATTTTAAAACCATGTAGTCTATGAATTATAAGATTGCTAGGGTAGTTATTTAATTGTGAAAGACCAAAGTCCTAAACACACTAAAACTAGAGCATGAGTTATGAGATTATGCAATCTATTGATGCAAACAAATTTTATTTCATTTTACACATCATTTTGAAGAGATAATATGCCTAAATGCATGATGAAATAGGTTATGGGTCAAATAAATCGTTTAGCTCCAAGAAAATCATGTATAATTATTCCTTTATTGCTTTTCTTTGACACACATGGATGTATACATAAATGAGGAAAGAAAATCATGAAAGATTGTATATATATATATATATATATATATATATATATATATATATATGAATTAAAGCTCTATCCAAATTCTAATGTGAAATACATAAGAATGAAATCAAATGGGTACGTGTCATTGTTAAACCAAGAAGTGAAACCAATGACCTCCTTGGGGCTAGCTAAAGCCTCATGTTCCTGGATGTCACTATATACCCATTACCATTCAATCTTATATAAATCAACACATAAATAGAGGAAAGAGAACTCAACATTCATACACTTAAGCTATAAGTACATGCATTTCTTATGTATTTATAACTAGCATCATAACACATATTATTATTCATTTGTAAGTTTTTGAAAAAATACATTTAAATTTAATAGTGATAATTGCCATGCTATATTAAATTAAATCAATACATACAAGCTTAGATAATCAAAATTCATTTTATTTTACTTGATTTTGATAAGATGGATGCATGAATTCAAATGACATACCATGATTGGAAAGAGTACAATCAAATATATGTGATTCATTCAAACCAAACTAGTTCTTAAGGACAATCAAATCAAATAAGATTATTTAAAGCAAAGCAAACCTTCTTTATTAATTAAGTTTTGGATTTGATTTGATTTAAAGAGGAGAAGAGAAATCATCACTTGCTATTTTAAACCCATTCTTAGTGATTGATTTAATTTAATGAAATGTAATTAAGTTAATTTTATGGGTTAATTAAGTTGAACCCTTAATTAAATGAATTAATTACCCTTGTCAATGTCACCTTATAGTAATTAACTAAATAATTATGAGCCAACATGATATGCATGGAAAATAAACTTTTAATGATCTTAGGAAATAAAAGGGGCCAAATGCAATTGACTCATGATTAATAGTTAATTAGAATAACGGTCTTAATTAATTACTCTTATTGTTTTCCCACACATGTGGACTAACCATAATTTCATTAAACTCCTTTTGATTATTAAATACCAAAGATCTACCCCATGATTTATTAATTAAGTATGATGTGATTATGATTTCAATTTGATTAAGTGATTAATTAATTAGTTAAATCTTAATTAATTTCATTTTAGAAAGCATGAAATGAACTTAAAGGGGTCCCAACCTATTCCTTAGTTCATTGTTGAACAATAAATAAACTTATTAACTAATTTATTATTGTTCATGGGATTAATTAATCAAATTAACTTAAAAGAGTAGTTAAGATTTAATTAGTAAATTTTCTAAGTGAGAAATAAATCCCAAGAAAATCATGGGAGGCAGAGGTCATCCCATTAAATTAACCCATAAAAATTTGGGATTAACTCAAGTGATTAAGGAGTAATAAGCTAATAAATTTGGTAATTAAATCTTAATTCAAAATTAGTTAAGATCATTTTTTAATTAATTTTCTTTTGAAATACCTTTAAAATGAGTATTTATTTGCATTTTTATTTCTCAATGATTTTTATAAGTTTCTATTAAAAAATAATTAGCTAATTAAAGCCTAATCCTATTGGAATGGGGCGACCAAGCATGCTTTCCACATGGTATGAGATTGGCTACTTAAATAATTAACACAATGCCTATGTGGGCGAAGATGCTTTCATCCACCATTCGATCTAAGATCAAGTGGCAACGATTACCCATAGCTTAATAGATTAAATTAGGTTGATCAGTGGATCTAATCATGACCGTTCATTTTGATCATGTGAAATGGATTGTGTGTGATCTAACATCATGCAGTGAGGGAGAATGGAGTTTGTCACCATTGCTTTCACTTGATATCGAGCTGATCCAAAAGGATCCTACACCTTACATCGATCGAGGGGATCCAATGGTCATGACAAGATGCAAGTTTTCTTCAAAATTTAAATCCCATTTTCTTAAGGATCAATTTGGAAGCATACCTCATCGAGCTCAAGATTCAAATAATTGAGGAAGCTTCATCTAGTGGAGATGAAGTTGAAAAGAAATTGGATTAATCACTAATGTTCACAGAAGGCCTTGAACTGATGATTTGGAGCTCACCTGATCAAGTCCCACCTCTGCTCAAGAAGCTTGGGAGATGATTTATTCTTGCTCGATGAGGCTAGGAAGGTGCATGCAAAGTTAATTTGAGTTTGATGGAGAAATGGGGAAGTTTGGTCAAAATGGGAGTGTCTTATCGTGACGGAATGGTATTTTTTGAACAAGGAATGCTTGGGAGCTAGGGAATGGCTCCACACTCATCTTGGGTGTAGTTTCTATGGAATGATTTTTTTTTCTATGTTTGAATGGAAATGAGGAGGTGTATACCCCCTTCATCTTGATCAAATGGTGGGATCGAGTTTGGATTCTAATGGTCAGTCCACCATCTGTGAGTGGGGTGGCGGAGGGAGGTGAGCTTGGTTGAAGGAGGTGGCTACTAATGAGAAATCATGGGTGTCCTGGGTTCCAAATGCTCCAATGGGGAGGGTGAGGTTACTTCACCTCCCATGGGTCATGCAAAACCCTGGGGTCGTGGGTATCTAGGTGCTTAGGTGGACCATGGGGAGAGTACCAAGTGGCCAAGGAATGGAAATGACCACTTACATGAGTGATTTGTCTCATGTGATTCCCTTGACCTAAGAGTATAATGATCATTTGGCATTGGATTTGATTTGGGAAAATTTGAAATGTGCCAAAAGTGGGTTAGCCCAAATTTCAAGTCAATTGGAGTGATTTGGTTAGTTTGGCTCAATTTGACTCATTTAGGTAAAATTGAAGATCAAGTAGAACAATTGGTCAAATTGGGTCCAAACCAAAGGTTTCATCAAGTTCATATGATCATTTGGGATGTTTTGGTTCAATTAGTTTGGTTTAGTTTGGCTCAGATTTGATTTTGGCTCATTTGAAATCATTTGGATCAAATGGGTTAAGTTGACCAATTTGACCAAATTGGCCAAATTATCCTGGGTTGGGAGTTGGTTTGGTTTAGATTCTTATCCCCAACAGATCTTCTTTCCATAAATCATATAATCAAATCAAATTCAAACCATATCCCCAACATAATTTTTTTCCTCTATGCCCTCGACATAGACCCCTCACATGTCATGTCCAATGCATGTCTGATCCCCTAACGAATCTCCCTCCATTTCCTTGACATGGAATTCTCATCATATATTATTTCTTCTCTTATGCACACCTTTAAAACTTCAACCAAAAGCCTAACAATGTATTCCTTCAAATTACATCATCTTAACAT
Source organism: Cymbidium sinense (assembly GCA_021442155.1). Classification (NCBI taxonomy): domain Eukaryota; kingdom Viridiplantae; phylum Streptophyta; class Magnoliopsida; order Asparagales; family Orchidaceae; genus Cymbidium; species Cymbidium sinense. The sequence goes on from CM038214.1 coordinate 139,671,631, forward strand.
TGAAATCAATATTTTATGATTTGTGATGGTGAAAGCTCAAACTAATTATACAATATCATGCTAAACTTATTATAGTGTGAATTATAACACTATATTATATTATAATATATAATGTTATACTATAATTTGCTATAATATAATATATTATCTAACATTACACCTCATTAGAATCACTTAAAGAACAAATAACAAAATTTTCTCAATATATGAATAATGTTCATTTTGGATGAAAATTATATTTTTCTATTAGAAATGATACAAAATAGCATAATGGTGTTGCTTGGTGTATGTCAATTTAAATTCTTCCATCTCAACCTTCAAACTAACATTTTTGTGAGTTTTGACCCAATGTTTTATAACAAAAGTAAAACATAATAAAATGTACAATAGAATTTAGTAACACATCACCACATCCATATATATGTGAAGTTATATTGTTATGTACATTATATTTTAATATGCTTCATATAATATATCTTACATTTCACCTAAAAATCACTTTAAGCAAAAATTTGGGTCAAATGGGTTAAGTTGACCAATTTGACCTAATTGGCCAAATTATCTTGGGTTGGGTGTTGGTTTGGGTTTAGTTGACCAAGTGAAGATGATTGTAAAATGTACAATAACATTTAGTAATACACCACCACATCCATATATATGTGAAGTTATATTGTTATGTACATTATATTTTAATATGCTTTCATATAATATATTATCTTACATTTCACCTTAAAATGAATCACTTTAAGAAAAAAATTTGGGTCAAATGGGTTAAGTTGACCAATTTGACCTAATTGGCCAAATTATCTTGGGTTGGGTGTTGGTTTGGGTTTAGTTGACCAAGTGAAGATGATTGTAGGCTTTGGTTTAAATTAATTTGGATTTGGTTTTGATTTAGGCCAACTTGAACCTTTAGGTCAATTTGGGCTTAGTAAAATTGGGTTCAATTGGGTCCAATCATAGCTTTGGTCAAGTTCAACTATCAATTTGGAATGAACTTGAGACATTGGTTGCAATCAAATTTACTTATATTTTTATTTGACCTAATTTGGTCTTTTATGTCAATTTGAGTCAACCTAGGTCAAGAGGGCCAATTAGGTTTAACTTAATTAAGGGTCAAGTCATATTCAAATATTGATTTTGATTTGGTATGAATCAGTGGTTTCAAGGGATTTATCTTAGGTTGTAATTTGGCCAGTTTGGGTTCATATGGGTTAAGGGATGGACTTGGTTTGACCCAATTTGTGATAATTTTTCAATTTAGGGTGATCAACAATCATGATGGGAGGTTTTGATGGGCTTGGTTCAATCCAATTTGGGTAGAATTAAAACTTAACTCAAATAGGTCAAATTGGCCACTTTAAGTCAAGTGGACCAATGTGGTTTAGCTGGCTTGATTTTAGGTTGAGTTTGATTTAGTTGAGTTTATATATGTATTTGGGATTGATATATAAATTCAATTGCAATTGGCTTGGGTTCAAATGGATTTTGGTTCATTTGAACATTTCAAGTCAAAAGGGTTAAGTTGGGTTTGAGTTGGGTTGATTTTGGTTAGGCTTGATGATTATAGATTTCATTTATATTTGTGAATATGATTGAAGGTATGATTGACTCATGAGAAAATAAATTGATTTTGGGTTTTGGAATGAAGGAATTTGGCTAAGTCCATAGAGTTTGGTCATGTGGTTTAGAAATTTTGATTTGGTTTGATTTTGATGATTTAAATGTATATTTCATTTAAATTTGTGAAGATGGTTGAAAATATGATTGATTTGTGAGAAGGTCAATTGAGTTTGCCTTGATTTGGATTAAGATTTAAATCTATGGGATAGCCATATGGCTTACGAAGGGTTTTGATTTAATTTGATTTAGTTTAATTTAGTTTTGATCATTTGAATGTAGATCTGATTAATATTTAGGAAGATGATTGAATATATATGTTTATTATGAGAAAATCAATTGATTTTGGATTGATTTGGATTAAGATTTGGCTAAGTCCATGGGATATCATATGACTGGAAGGGTTTGAAGTTTGGATTTGATCATGGGCTTCAATCATTTGGTTTTGGAATTTGGGTTTATATTTGGATTTGAATTTGATGTTTAAATTGAGCTTGAGGTTTGGTTTGAGAAGGTGAACATGGATTACATTTGGTTGTAGGTGGTGGATTATCCTAATCCCTAAGGCATAACCTAATCCTATGGTTAACCTTCTAAGTCTTAGGCAGGTTAAGTGTTTACCTAATTAATAGAAGTGTCTTATGACTATGGAAGTCTTAGTGTCTAGAAGACTCCTAAGTCTAAGATGGAAGATTGAATCACAATCTCAAAAATGAGGTAACAGCCTGGCTCCATAGTGTTGCTCTGAGATAGATGATTGGAAGACCGAAGAAAAGTTTCATATTAAAGACTTGGATACATCTTTCAATGCTTTGCTTGGGAGACCACAAATACATAAGAACAACATAGTTCCATCCTCTCTACATCAAGTAGAGGTGGGATCATCTATTGTGTCAAAGGAGATCTCAAGCCATTTATACCAGAGGTCAGCATATATGAGGATGCGACTTACTACCTCCCTCAAAATCAACAAGTCTATTCTTACAAACTTGGCCAAAGTTTAAAAATAAAAATAAAAATAAAAGAAAAAGAAAAATAAAAAGAAAGATAAAATGAAAAATAAAATAAAAGGGAGTAGAAATAGACTTGAAGGAGGAAGTGGAGCATGACATTAGATTCCACCCACAGTTTATTACTCCATTCGAACATATGGGTATGATGATTCCTCCACCGGAAAAGGCCAGGAAAGTCCGAGGGGGGTGGAAAACCTCTTATTAGCAACCTAATATAAGATATGTCAGCTACCAGAGTACACACTATATATAGATTTAGAATCTAGTTCATAGATGAGTCTTATATGGTTAGCACACCACCAGCCTCTTCTTAGTAGATTCCTGGAGGTGAAACTTGAGCGTGTAGTGAAGATGGCCCAAAGCAAAGCATAAGTTTATCCAAATTTATATGTGAAATAGTTAGGCATTAGGAGAACCTTAGCTCTAACCCCACTTTTCCTTCAAAAAGCGAGGGTTTGGTAGTTAAGGAAGCTCCTAAGTCATCCCCAGGTGTGAAGACTCAGAGGTTCTTTCTAGGAGAATCATCCTCAAGTCAAGAAGTTATTGCAAAACTTGAGGATGATTCATATAAATATTTAATAGAATTACTTTTTGATTGGTACATGCCTTGTGTTGATAATTTAGCAAAGAAAGTACATGCTTGGTCAAAGCAGTCGACTACTTCAAAGGAATATGGAAGAACAATTGCAAAAGCTCTCAATCAAGACTGGGATTCAAAAGTCCATGATGATTGCAAAAGCTCAATCAAGACCGAGACTAGATTCTACATGGGTCAAATGATGATGACGATGCTAAGTCATCACCATCATTTAGAATTTATTTTTTTAAATAACATTAACTCATATGAGGAGCTATGCTTAGAAACTTTAGATGATCCGATGATTTTGAAGTAAAGATGCACTGAGTTTGAACAAGAGATCAAGTCAATCATAGCTCATGGAAATCAACTTAGAACTAAAGAAGATCCATGCAACATATATTAGTTCTTTGTTGAATGAAATTGAAACCAATGACTTATTTAAGCTATTGATTGAGTTTAAGGATTACTTTGCATTTAGTTATGAAGAGATACCTAGATTGGCTAACATAGTGGTCCATAAACTAGCAATAAAGCCTAGCTAACCCTATTAGGCAAGCCCTATACGCATTAGACATAGAACAACCGGTTATTTCAAGTCAATAGATATATCCAAAAATTGTGTTTTTTCATCTCAAGGCCCTCTTTATTTGATATTTCATTCAAAAGAAAAATACCCTACCTAGTTAGCCAGCGTCATCCCAATTAAGAAAAAGAATGGCCAAATTTACATATGCATCGATTTTAGGGATTTAAATAAGGCATGTCCAAAAGACAAATTTCCACTACCAATCCTAGAGCTGATGGTGGAGATTGCCTCATCTCATGTAGTATTCTCTTTCATGGATGGCTCATCTGGATATAACCAAATAAAGAGGGGCCCTTAAGATGAAAGAAACACAATTTTTGGATCCCCGATCATAATCTATTGCTATAAGGTCATGCCTTTTAGCCTTAAAAATGCCGATGCTACATTATAGTGAGCTATGAATCAATTAGATGAACTCATTCATCATCAAGTAAGTGCTATGATGATCTCATGGTCAAAAGTAGAGAAAAGGAAAATCATCTCTTTGACTTGATAGTAGTTTTCGAATAGTTAAGTCAATTTAACTTCAAATTGAACTGCCTGAAGTATGCATTGGAGTAGCTTCAGGAAAATTTCTTTGGATTTGTTGTTTGACATAAGGGAATCAAAATTGATCCAGAGAAGATAAAGCCAATATTAAAAATGCCCCCCCTAAAATTTTAACTCAACTCAGATCATTCTAAAGGCAGTTGTCATATCTAAGATGCTTTATATCTAATCTATCAAGAAGATGTCAGTTACTCTCAACACTTACTAAAAAGGATGCCAAGTTCAAGTGGAATGACAAGTGTGAGCATGCCTTCAAAGACACCACCAATTCTAGTAGCCCCTATCCTGGGCAAGCTACTCATACTTTACACTATTACTTTCGATGACTCCTTTGGTGCTTAGTTAGCCCAAGCCAACAATGAAGGGAAGGAAAATGCACCCTACTATCTCAATTATCATCTAATCCTTATTGAGGCTAATTATCCACGCATTGAGAAGCATGCCTAGTTTTAATCTTTACATCCCAAAAGCTACAGCATTACATGCTTTCACATAAGGTGAAATTAATCTCTAGGATCAGTCCTCTAAAGTATCTAATGGCACAGCCGATGCTATCTGGATGGTTGGCATGATGGTCCATGATCCTCTCACAGTTTGACATTACTTTCATACCCCTCCGTGCAATGAAAGGATAAGCACTAGTAGATTTCTAGCACACCCATTTCATGCGACTCTTTAATTAGGATGATCTCCTGATGAAAAATCATGAACTTAAGGGATACTAGAATTCACCACTAGGAGATGTACTTTGATGGTTTGTCTTTCTCTTAAGGAGGAGAAGAACCATAATCTACTATTCCAAGAAAGGCAGGGGTAGGAATAGATCTCTTAACTCTAGACCATGATGTTATGAGATTCTCATATCAACTTTCCAATCCTTGCACTAATAATGAATATGAGGCTCGATTGTCTAGAGTTAGCTACCTAAGCATCCAACATCAACATCTTTGGGGGTTCTTAGCTAGTTATCAACCAAATCACTGGGTCCTATAAAGTTAAAATGCCTAAGCTCTATCACTACCACAAGTACACCATAGAGTTGTTAGCCTAAATCCAGAGGTTACCATTTTTAAGATTCCTCGAGTAGAGAATGTTGTAGTGTATTCTTTAGCCAAGCTTACCTTAGAGTTGGCATGTCTAGAGGATGCGTTCATATCAATAAAGGTCCAAAATAGATAATTCTTATCCTTTGTCGATATTAAACTCATCAAAAAGTACTCTGTTGAAGGGAGGTCACCATTGCCAAGAAGGATGAGGAGTTAGATTGGCGGCAACCATTCATGGATTACCTAAATAAAGGGAAACTACCTCAAGAGAAGTCCCAAGCCTATAAGATAGAGAGCACTTTCCTATGCTCTTGTTGATGGTGTCTTGTTCTGATGGTCTTTCAATCATATATGGTTATGTTGTTTAGACAAGCATGAAGCCCTTAAGATTATGATCGAGGTACACTCAAGATTATGTAGGGCCAACCAATCTGGTCCAAATATGAAAGCCTAGATCAAGAGACTAGGATACTATTGGCCATCGATGATCAAAGATTGCATCAATACTACTAGGTGATGCCACCAATGTCAAATACATGATATGATCCAACACCAACCACCAAGCGGCACTCACATAGTAGCTGCTCTAGGTTGGGTTGACATGCTACCCTACTAGTGTTTCACCCTAATGGTCTTCTTGCTTTGGAAGATGTAAGTCTGCTATGCTTTCCTTCCTTACTTTACACTGCACATTGATGAGCACCTTGTTAGTTTGGTAGGCCTTATTGCGTGGCCGATAAGCTACTTCATGTTGGCTTCGTTTAAGAGGATATGAGTCTGCTATGCTTTCTTCTTGGATTAGCATTTGTGCACAAATTATGTCGAGTATATTTGAGATTTAGGATAAGTCTCCTATCAACTTTTTTCCTCCTGATTACTTCAAGTCTGGGTCTAGTCCTTCTTCGGGGCTCCCCGCTTAGAAATCGCTCTAGGTCAGATAGACGACAGACTATCCCGATGATTAGTTCTGCTTGGAAAGTTACAAGCCTACATGCTTTCTTTTCAGATTTATTATTGCACACCGATGGACACCTTAGGTTGGTTGGTTCTCACTATGCTGATGGATACACCACTAATGCTGATGGATATATCTTAGGTTGGTTGGTTCTCGCACCATAAGATACACCACTCATGGCAGATGTAAGTCTTATATGCTTTCTCATTGGGTTGGCCATTGTACACCTATAGGCTTGCTTTTCCATGGCTTAAGATAATGCCCCTAGGAGCACCTCCCTTGTGGGCACTATATTTGGATCACATCCTTTGTGACCCCATTTAGACACTACCCGGGTTACTATCGACGATCCTCTTTCCTAATCACCTATGGATGTGCGATTCTCCCTTGGTCCAGAAATCTAAGATAGGTCAAGTGACATAGCCCTTCTCGTGTGGTCCTCACACCAATAGGTCCACATAAACATAGTATATATATATAAAATATATATATATATTCACTTGTGGATTAGAGGACACCCCTAGCGGTACCTTTTCCTAAGAAAGTATCCTATCTTTAGGGCAGTGTCAGCAAAACTCTTTATAGAATTGCTTGGTTACTCTTGAGTTGATATAAGCTCCCAATGACATTCACTTAGTAGACTCCCCTATGTTGGGTTTGATTTATTATGATATGAATAGGTTACCCCTGTGGTTGTTCCCTGCTTTAGAAGATGTAAGTCTGCTATACTATTTTCCTAGCATAGCCGTTGTACACCGAAAGGAAACCCCTTAAGTTGGCTAGCTCTACCCCACAGCTAGTAGACTATCCATTTAGATTTGTAAATCTAAGATAAGACAAGTCCTATATAGCCCCTTCTTAGTGGGTCCATCGCACACCGACATGGTCCATAAATTAAATCTATCAAATTTGACTGAGCTCACATTCCCAGTGGATATGCCCTCGTTCCAAACTAAACCAAATAAACCATATCAAATGACATAAAAAATTAAGATAAAATTAATCTTGACTACTTTGAGTTGACATAAGTCCCCAAAGCATTCACTCCCCAGTCGTGATTTGTTGTGCATTCAATAGGTCACCCTAGTGGTTATTTCTCGCTTTGGAAGATGTAAGTCTTATATTTTAGCACAACCATTACTCTACCCATAAGGCTATCCCTTTGATTTGTAAACTTAACGTAGGTCAAGGTTGATATAGCCCCTTCTGGGTCCATCACACACAAGGTCTATACATTAACTCAAATTAAACCCAGATTTTCCTCTGGATTTAAATTACACTCTTCTCCCAAATGGAGCCCAAATCATATATAAACATGTCAAGCAAACAAATCAAATTTAAAATCAACCTTCCTGGTGGAACCAAATTAAACCATCTCCCCAGTAGAGTCTAAATCAAAGAAATCTAAACAAACTCTTATCCCTAGCAGATATATCCCCAAACAAATCTATGAAATCAAACTCAAATCCTAATCTCGAAGTGGATATTAACTCGCTTCCTAGTGGAAGGTTCATATACCCATCCTGATCAAGCCCATATCTCTACTAGATATGCCTCCACATCAATTAAAACAAAACAAATTAATGTTGATTCGATATTAATCCCTAATGGATTATAGATTCTTATCCCCAGCGGATCTTCTTTCCATAAATCATATAATCAAATTAAATTCAAACCTTATCCCCAGCAGATTTTCTTCTTCTATGCCTCGACATGTAGACCCTCACATGTCATGTCCAATGCATGTCTGATGCCCTAGTTGATCTCCCTCCATGTCCTTGACATGGAATTCTCATCAAATCATATTTCATCTCTTATGCACACTTTTAATACTTTAACCAAAACCCTAATAATGTATTCCTTTAAATTACTTCATCTTAACATTGTAATCAATATTTTATGTTTTATGATGGTGCAAGCTCAAACTAACTATACAATATCATGCTAAACATACTATAGTGTGAATTATAACACTATATTATATTATAATATATGATGTTATACTATAATTTACTATAATATAGTATATTATCTAACATTACACTTCATTAGAATCACCAAATTCTTTCATCTCAACCTCAAAATTAACATTTTTCTAAGTTTTGACCCAATGTATTATAACAAAAGTAAAACATACTAAAATATACAATAACATTTTGCAACACCACCACATTCATATATATGTGAAGTTATATTGTTATGTACATTATATTTTAATATGGTTTCATATTATATATTATCTTACATTACACCTTAAAATTAATCACTTTAAGCAAGAAATTTATAAAATTTGGTTGAAATAAGAACATTTATTTTGGATGCAAAATTCCATTCTTTTGATTAAATGAGACACCATAGCACACGCCCATTGATGTTCCCTAAAGGTTACTTTAACTTTGGCCAAATCCCATCATCTCAACTTATAAATCAATATTTTTATGAATTATACTAGACAAACTCTACTACACCATACTGTAATAAACTAAAATATGCTAAACAACAAGTAGTAATACACAATAGTATGCTATAATGCATGATGATACACTTTGTTATGGCATCCTATATTATAATACACTATAACATATTATATTATATTGCATATCACATCACAAAGGATTGCTTAAGATAAAAAATAATAAAATTAGTCTAAATTATAAAAAACTATATATTTTAGTCATATCACTTACACATTTTAAATTGAAATAATATATTATGATGCCATGTTTTTATTATGAATTTGGCCAAATTCTACCATTTTAAAGTCTAAATAAACATTTTTATAAATAATGCTAGTAGGTACCGCATGATTGTAAAATACTAAAAGAATTTAAAATGTGTAGAATAATATATTATGATATATGATGCTATACTATGCAACAACATATAATATTTATTTTGAACATAAAATCTTACTTTTAGACTATAGTATAGCACTCCTTTAGTACTACAACCTAATTCCCACTTCAAATTTAACAAATTTCATCATCTCGATTTATTAAATTAATATTTTTATGATTTATATTAATATTATAGGCATAATACCATAACATACTAAAACATTTCAAAATATCTTATAACATCCAAAACACATCACTACATGATCAAATATATGATGCTACATTATACTATATAATATATGGTATTATAATATGATTTAGATAGATTTGTGGGTATAAATCTATAATTGTCAAGGGAAAGTCTCTTGAAGACATTTTCTTTAGCTACCATAACTATGTTAGATTAGGTTATTCATCGATCTACCCTAATCATATCTTTATTCAAGGTTTAGGGTTTAGGTTTAGGTTTAGGTTTTGGGTTAGTTTAGGGTTATAGGTTTTAGGGGTTTAGGTTAGTTTTGGGTTTAGGATTTAGGGATTGGGATTTAGGGTTTAAAGTTTAACATTATAGGTTTTAGGATTTATGATTTATGGTTTTTTGGTTTAGGTTTAGGGTTTAAGGTTTAGAGTTTAGGGTTTTAAGGTTTAGGGTTTACAGTTTAGAGTTTAGGGTTTAGGATTTAGGTTTAGGGTTTAAGTTTTAGTATAGGGTTTAGGGTTTAGGGTTTAAGGTTTAGGATTTAAGGTTTTTTTAATAGAGAAAAAATTCAAATTCAATGTTTCTTCTTTTAGATTTCATCAACTAAGTAGCACCCCATGTTTTCTAAGACACAAGCAATGACATAGATAATAAACAAGCACCCATAGAGCAAATCAAAAACCCTAGATAAGTAGAACTGTCTCTACTTTAAAGATAGTTCCATAAGCAATAGCAATTTCTCTAGTTTAAATTAGAACCTCCCCCACACCGAGTAATAGGATCAGCCATCAAATCCTTGATCTCTCTTCACCACCACCATAATTGTAACCTCCATTGCTCCTCCTGCTCCATAACTACCACTACTCTAACCACCACTTCCATATCCACCAGAACCTCCATATCCCCCACCACCACTATGATAACTGCCACCTCCACCTTTGCCTCCACCGCCAGATCTAGATTGAGCCCTTGGCGGATGTTCCCATACCCATTCTTGGTGGGTTTTTTTGGTTTAGGTTTAGGGTTAATTTAGGGTTTAGTGTGTTGGGGTTTTGGGTTTGGTTGTAGGTTTTAGGGTTTAGTTTAGGTTTAAGTTTTAGGGTTTAGGCTTTTAGAGTTTGTGGTTGGTTTTAGGGTTTGTTTGTGGTTTGTGTTTCTTGTGTTTAGGGTTTAGTTTTGGTAGGGTTTATGGTTTAGAGTTTAGGGTTTTAGGGTTTAGGTTTAGGGTTTAGGGTTACAGGTACAGGGTTTAAGTTTAGTTTAGTTTTGTGGGTTTTAGTTTGTGGTAGATTTGTGGTTTGGTTTTTAAAAAAAATTAAGTAACATTTAGGATTTATTTAGTTTATTTTAATTTATTTGAGTTTATTTTATTTTTTTATTTTTATGTTGGTTTATTTTTTTTTATTTAGTTTAGTTTATTTATTTTAGGTTTATTTTCTAGGTATTTTATCTTAGTTTATTCTTCAGGTTTTGGTTTATTTTTTATTTGAGTTTTATTTTTATTTTATTTTTTAGGTCTAGGTTATATTTTTTTATTTTTAGGTTCAGGATTAGGTTTTTATTTTATTGTTATATATTTAAGTTATAGGTTTTAATTTTAGGCTTATTTTTAGGTTTTATTTTTTAGTTTAGGTTTATTTTTTTTATTTATTTTATTTTATTTAGTTTAGGTTTCATTTAGTTTATTTATTTTATTTTAGGTTTAGGTTTTAATTATTTTAGTTTAGTTTATTTTAGTTTAGGTTTTTATTTTATTTATTTATTTATTTTTTATTTTAGGTTTAGGTTTTTTTTTTAAGTTTATTTAGTTTTAATTTTATTTATTTTTTATTTCATCCTTAGGTTTATTTTTAAGTTTAAGTTTTATTTAATTTTATATTTTATAGGTTATTTTTAGTTTTATTAGGTTTTTTTATTTATTTATTTAGTTTAGTTTGGGTATATCATTTATTTATTTTATTTTTAGGTTTTATTAGTCAGTTTGTGGGTTTAGGGTTTAGGGAAGTGGAGGTTAGATCTGGTTTAGGAGTTAGTCATGGAGGTCAGTTTAGGAGGTCAGTTAGGGCCTGGGGTAGGTTTAGTTGACAGGGTCAGTTATGTGGGTTGGGATCAACTAGAGCTAGGGTGGTGGTTTATGGCTCAGTGATTAGGTGAGGTATTAGGTGGATTATTGGCTCAGTGAGGCCAGTGGTAGGAGTGTGTGGTATTTATGGTTAAGGGTTTTAGTTTAGTTTAGTGGGCTTGGTTGGATTTTAAGGAGTTGGTTTTTATTTTAAATTAACCAAACCAACAGTTTAAGTTTATTTAGTTTATTTAATTATTTTATTTATTTATATTTATTTTTTATTTTATTTAAGCCTGATTTTTATTAGTTTATATATAATAGTTTATTTATTTTTTATCTTTATTTTATTTTTTATTTATAGTTTATATTTTAATTTTATTTTTTAGGTTTTATTTTTATTAGCTCAGTGGTCACATCTTAGTTAGTTAGCCCAGTTAAGTAGGGGTCAGTGGTTTTAGGTTAGTGAGGGTAGGGTAGTAAGGGTCAGGTGTGGTTGTGGTAGAGGTTGGGTTAGGTAGAGTGTTTAGGCCCAGTTTGTGGTTAGAGCTCAGGTCCTGGTTTTTAGTGGTAGTTGTGGTCAGTTTTAGGGCTGTTTTAGTAGTTAGGTTTTGTAGATTTGTGGATTTTGGGTTAATTTTGTGGCCTGGATTTAGGTTAGTTATTTTAGGGTTTTTTGTGGGTCAGTTAGTAGGTTTAGGGTTTAGGTTCTGGTGTCTGGTCTGGAGGGTTTTTTTTAAAAAAAAATTAACCAAACCAGATGTTTAGGTCTATTTTATTTTGTTTATATTTTATTTTATTTTTTTTTTTTATTTATTTATTTATTAATTAGTTTATTTATTTTATGAGGTTTTATTTTATATTTTTTTAGACATAGGTTTATCTTTATTTTTTAGTTTTATTTCATTATTTTTTAGGTTTTATTTTTTTTGGTATGTAAGGTTTTATTTTATTTTTTTAGGTTTAGTTTAGGTTTTTATTTTAGGTTTATTTGTGGTTTTATTTTACTTTTTAGGTTTATTTTAGTTTATTTTATTTATTTAGGTTTTATTTTAGGTTTATTTATCCAGTTTAGTTTAGGTTTAGGTTTATTTATTTTTTAGGTTTTTTTTATTATTTATTATTTAGTTAAGGGTTTAGGTTTAGGGTCATTTTAGCATTTTAGGGTTTATAGGTGTTTATTTTAGGTTTGTGGATTTAGGGTTAGGAGGGCCTGTGGGGTTGTGGGTTTCAGGTTAGTGGTTGGGTGGTAGGTCAGGTGGTAGGGTAGGCCCATGGCCTAGTGGTCAGGTTTGGTAGTTAGTGGTAGGGTCCAGTTTATGATTAGGATCAGGATTTGTGGTTTAGGTTTTAAAAAAATTAAGCAAACCCAAGTTTTGGTTTTATTTATATTTTTCATATTTTTAGTTTATTTTATTTTTTTTATTTTTATTTTTTTATTTAGCATTTTATTTATTTGACTTTTATTTTTCTATTTTATTTATTTTTTTGTTTTTAGGTTTGTTTATTTTAGTTTAGTTTTATTTTTATTTTATTTTAGGTTTAGTTTTATTTTTTTTACTTTATTTGTTTTGGTTCTTATTTATTTTTTTTAGGTTTATGTTTTATTTATTTTAGGTTTTATTTTAGGTTTATTTTAGGTTTTATTTTTTTTTGTTAATTTTATTTTATTTAGTTTAGTTTAGTTTTATTTAAGGTTTGGGTTTAGTCATTTTATTTTCTTTATTTTAGGTTTAGTTTTTTTTATTTTTATTTTAGGTTTTTTTTTTTAGGTTTTCTTTAAGTTTATGTTTTATTTTGTTTATATTTTATTTTTATTTTATTTTAGTTTTATTTTATTTAGGTTTTTTATTCTTATTTTTTTAGTTTACTTTAGATTTTTATTTATTTTATTTTAGTTTGGTTTTTAATTTTTATTTTATTTTATTTTTATGTTTAGGTAGTTTAAGCATAGGTTTAGGTGTAGGTTTTCTTTTATTTATTTTATTTATTTTATTTTATTTATTATATAGTGTTTATTTTTTTTATTTAGGTTTTTAGTAGGTTTGTGGTTTAGGGTGTAGGGTCAGGGTGGAGTCAGATTTAGGGTTTGGAGGTAGGGTGTGGTTTAGTGGTTTTTAGTTTGGGTAGTAGTTATGGATATTTATTTTAAAAGGTTTAGTATTTATTTAGTTTATTTTATTTATTTTATTTATTTTTATTTAAGTTTATTTTTATTTAGTTTAGTTTATTTAGTTTATTTATTTTATTTTATTTTGTTTAGGTTTATTTATTTTAGTTTAGTTTTATTTTATCTTATATGTTAGGTGTTTATTTTATTATTTAGGTTAGGTTTATTTTATTTATTTTTATTATTTTAGTTTAGTTTATTTAGTTTATGATTTTTTAGGATTTAAGTTTAAGTAGTTAGGTTTAGTTTTATTTATTTAGTTTTTATTTTAATTAGGTTGAGTTTTAGTTTAAGTTAATTTTATTTTATTTATTTTTGGTTTAGGCTTTATTTTATTTTTTATTTTATTTTATTTTTTATTTTATTTTAGTAGTTATTTAGGTTTTTATTTTAGTTTTTTTAATTTATTTTATTTTAGTTTAGTTTTATTTTTATTTTATCTTTAAGTAGTTTAGGTTTAGGTTTAATTTTATTTTATTTTGCTCTAGATTTTTTTATTTATTTTATTTTAGGTTTTTAATTTAGGTTTAAGTTTTTTTTGGTTTAGTTGAGGGTTTAGGGTTTAGGTTTAGAGAGTTTAGGGTTTAGGTGGTGGTTTTATGGTTTAGGGTTTAGGGTGGATTTTTAGGGTTTAGGTTTAGGTTTTGGGTTTAAGGTTTAGGTTGGTCTAGGGTCCATGTTTTAGTTTAGGGTTTTATGTTTTCTTTGTTTTAATAGAGAAAAATTCATTCAACATTTCTTCTTTTGATTTCATCAACCAAGTAACACAACAAGTTTTCTAAGACACAAGCGACAACATAGATAAAAAATGAGCATGCATAGAGCAAATCAAAAACTCTAGATAACTAGCACCATCTCCCTGCGGTACCACCACGTGTAACCTCCGTCTCTCCTCTCACCTCAATAACCACCACTGCTTCAACTACCACCTCCATATCCAACAACACCTTTCGATCCCCCACCACCACTATGATAACCGCTACCTTCACCTTCGCCTCCACTACCAGATCTAGAGTGAGCCAGGTTGACGATGATGTTCTTGCTGTCAAGGTTCTGCCCATTCTTAGAGTTTAAGTTTAGGTTTATTAGGTTTTTGGGTTTGGGGTTATTTTTTAATTTACTTACTTTAGGTTTAAGAGGTTTGGGGTTTAGGGTTAAGTGTTTAGGGTTTATGGTTAGGGTTTAGGGTTTAGGGTTTAGGGTTTTGGGTTTAAGAGTTTAGGATTTATGGTTTAGGGTTTACTGTTTTAGGATTATTCTTTTAGGGTTTAGGGTTTAGAGTTTAGGGTTTTAGGGTTTAGGGTTTTGGTTTTAGGGTTTGTTTAGGGTTGGTTTAGAGTTTAGGTTTAGGTGTAGGTTTGTTTAGGGTTTGTGGGGTTTAGGGTTTAGGATTTAGGGTTTAGGGTTTTTTTTAAATTAAGTAAACCGGTAGGTTTAGGTTTATTTAGTTTATTTATTATTTATTTTAGTTTATTTTATTTTTTATTTTATTAAGGTTTATTTTTATTTTATTTAGTTTAATTTATTTATTTTATTTATTTTAGTTTAGGTTTTTTTATTTTAGTTTATTTTTTAGGTTTAGGTTTAGGTTTATGTTTATTTTTTAGTTGAGTTTTATTTTTATTTTATTTTTTTGATTTAGGTTTTATTTTTAATTGTTAGGTTTAGGTTTAGGATTTTATTTATTTTATTTTTATTTATTTTTATTAGTTTATTTTATTTTATTTTTAAGTTTATTTTTAGGTTTTTGTTTAAGTTTTTATTTTATTTTATTTTAGACTTGAATCTTAGACGAACTCATTCATCATCAAGTCGAGTGCTATGTCGATGTTCTCGTGGTCAAAAGTAGAGAAATGGAAGACCATCTCTTTGACTTGAGAGTAGTTTTCGAATAGTTAAGATAATTTAACCTCAAAATGAACTCCTTGAAGTGCGCTTCCGGAGTAGCTTCAGGGAAATTCCTTTGGTTTGTTGTCCACCTGTGGAATTCAAATCGATCTGAGAAGATCAAGGTGATATTAGAAATGCCACCCCTAAAAGTTTAACTCAACTCAGATCATTCCAAGGGCAGTTGGCATATCTAAGATGCTTTATATCCAACCTATCGAGAAGATGTCATCCATTCTTAGCACTTATGAAAAAGGATGTCAAGTTTAAGTGGGATGACATGTGTGTGCATGCCTTTGAAGACATCAAGCATTACCTGATGATGTTGCCGATTGTAGTAGCACCTATCTTCGGCAAGCCACTCATACTTTATGCTGTTGCGTTAGAAAACTCTCTTGGTGCTTTGTTGGCCCAAGCCAATGATGAAGGGAAGGAAAATGCACTATACTACCTCAGCTGTCGTCTAATCCCTACTGAGGCTAATTATTCAGCCATTGAGAAGCATTGCCTATCTTTAATCTTTGCATCCCAAAAGCTACAACACTACATGCTTCCTCATAATGTGAACTTTATCTCTAGGATCAATCCACTATAATATCTCATGACACGACCGACGCTATCCGGATGGACGGTTGGCACAACGGTCCATGATCCTCTCAAAGTTTGACATTACTTTCGCATCTCCATCTAGTGAAAGGATAAGAGCTAGGATTTTCTAGTAGCACACCCACTTCTTGTCGACTCTCCTAGTGAGGATCTCCCGATGAACAAATCAAGAACTTAGGTGATACTAGTATTTACTGCTGGGAGATGTACTTTGATGGTGTGGCTTCCTCTCAAAGAGGAAAAGAACCATAATCTACTATTCCATGAAAGACAGGGGTAGGAATAGTTCTCTCAACTCTGGATCGTGATGTGATGAGATTCTGATATCATCTGTCCAATCCTTGCACTAGCATCAAAGCCAAATATGATGTTCTAATTGTCGGTCTGGAGTTAACTGTTACTCTAAGCATCAATAACATCAACATCTTTGGGGATTCTAAGTTAATTATCAACCAAATTACTGAGTCTTGTATGGTTATAAAGCTCCATCACTACCCCAAGTACACCATGGAGTTGTTGGCCCAAATACCAAAGGTTACCATTTATAAGATTACAGAGTACAAGATATGCTCTAGCCAAGCTTGCCAAGGAGTTAGCATGTATGAAGGATGAGTCCATATTAAAAAACTTCCAAATAGACAAGGCTTATCCCTTATTGATATTGAACTCATTAAAAAGTACTCTCTTGAAGGTGAGGTTGTCATTGCTAAGAAGGATGGGGAGTTAGATTGGAGGCAACAAATTATTGATTACCTAAATAAAGGCAAACTACCTCAAGAGAAGTTCCAAGCCCATCAGATGAAGCAAAGAGCAATTTCCTTCACTCTTGTGGATGGTGTCATGTACTGGAAGTCTTTCAATCACATGTGGTTACGTTGTTTATAAAAGCACGAAGCCCATAAGATCATGACCAAGTTACACTCAGGATTACATGGAACCAACCAATCCAGTCTGAAGATGAAAGCCAAGATCAAGAGACTAGGATACTACTGGCCATCGATGATCAAATATTGCATGGATACGGCTAGGCAATGCCATGAATGTCAAATACATGGTGTGGTCTTACACCAACCACCCAACATTCTACATCTTCCTCATTCGAAAGTGTTGGGGTATGGACATAGTGGGTCCGATTGATCCTCTTCCTTCTAAGGGTCATCGATTCATCTTAGGCATCACTAGCTTTTCAAATGGGCAAAGGAGATTCCATTCAGAGAGGTCACAACTTAGCATGTGCTCCAATTTTTTAGGAACCATATCGTATATAGGTTCAGAGTTCTTTGATGAATTATATTTGATAATGACACTACATTCAAGACCACCGAGATCAACAACTATTCCTGAAGACACATCATAGATTGGAGATATTCTACCATCATCTACCTGAGGGAAAATGGCTTAGTAGAAGCCTTTAACAAAACTCTCATCCAAATACTAAAGAAGACACTCGACAATAATAAGTGATAGTGGCATCAACAGTTAGTTGAAGCCCTATGGGCCTACCGCACCACATATAGAGCTCCAACTCGCCTACTTCTTTCTCCCATGTGTGTCCGAAGTCATTCTACCATTACAAGTTTAACTCCCATCATAAAGGATGGCTATGGGTAGCAAAATCACAATAGAGAAGAATTCCAAGTTGCTGTTAGAAGAGCTCGAAGGCTTGGAGGAGAGACACATGCGGGCTACTTTGAGTTGAGATAACGCCCCCAACGGTACTCACTCAGTAGCTGCTCTAGGTGAAGCTAACGTGCTACCCTACTAGAGTGTCATCTCAATGGTCTTCTTGCTTTGGAGGATGTAAGTCTGTGACACTTTCCATCTTTACTTCCCCACTGGACACCGACAAGTGCCTTGTTAGTTTAGTAGGTTAAGGTTTTAGGTTTTTATTTTAGGTTTCTTTTTAAGGTTTTATTTTTTAGTTTAGGTATAGGTTTAATTTTAGTTTATTTTATTTTATTTAGTTTAGGTTTAGGTTTTTTTTAGGTTTAGGTTTCAATTTTATTTATTTTATTTTAGTTTATTATAGTTTAAGTTTAGGTCTATTTTATTTTTATTTTAGGTTTAGTTTTTCTTAGGTTTAGGGTTTAGGTTTTATTTATTATTTTTTTATGTTTTATTTTTGGGTTTAGTATTTAGGTTTAGGTTCTTATTTATTTTTTATTTTTATTTTATTTTAGGTTTAGTTTTTATTTTATTTAGGTTTTTTATTTTTTACTTTAGTTTTGGTTTTTATTTTTTTTACTTTAGTTTCATTTTTAATTTTTATTTTATTTTCTTTTTAAGTTTCGATTTAGGTTTAGGTTTTAGTTTATGCTTTTTATTTTATTTTGGTTCAGGTTTTTTTTATTTTATTTTTATGTTTTATTTAGTTTTGGTTTAGGGTTTTAGCTTTTTAGGGTTTAAGGTTTAGGGTTAAGGATTTGGGGTTTAGGGTGATGGGTTTAGGGTTTAGGGTTTAGGTTTTAGGTTTAGGGTTTAAGTTTTAGTTTAGGGTTTAAGGTTTAGTTTTTTTAACAAAGAACAAATTCAGATTCAACATTTCTTCTTTTTGATTTCATCAACCAAGTATCACCCCAAGTTTTATAAGACCCAAGCGATGACATATATCAAAATGAGCACCCATAGAGCAAATGAAAACCCCTAGATATGTAGAATAGTCTCTACTATAAAGACATAGTTCCATAGGAAGTAGATCAGATTGGTCATTCTTCAGTTTCTCTATTTCCCTCAGAACCACCGAACCTCTTCGAGCGGATCTGCCATCATATCCCCTCTCCCTCCACCTGCGGTTGTAACCTATGTTGCTCCTCCTATCTCCATAACCACCAGTGCTCCATCCACCACCTCCATATCCACAAGCACCTCTAGATCCCTCACCACCATTATGAAAACTGTTGCCTCCACCTTCGCCACCACCGCCAGATCTAAACTAAGCCTAGTTGATGGTGATGTTCTTGCCGTCAAAGTTTTTCCCAATCTTAGGGTTTAGGGTTTATGATTCAGGGTTAGTTTAGGGTTTAGGTTTTGGGGTTTAGGGTTTAGGGCCGTAGGTTTTAAGGTTTAGGGTTTAGGGTTTGGGGCTTAGGGTTTAGGGTTTTTGGGTTTAGGGTTCAGGGTTCAGGGTTTAGGGTTTTAGGGTTTAGTGTTTAGGGTTTAGGGTTTAGGGTTTAGGGTTTTAGGGTTTAGGGTTAGTTTAGGGTTTAGGATTTAGGGTTTAGGGGTTATATATTTTAAAATTAAGTAAGCCGGTAGGTTTAGGTTTATTATTTAGTTTATTTCATTAAATTTTTATTTATTTGAGTTTATTTTATTTTTTATTTTTATTTAAGTTTATTTTTTATTTTTATTTAGTTTAGTTTATTTATTTTAGATTTATTTATTTTCATTTAGGTTTTTTATTTTAGTTTATTTATTAGGTTTAGGTTTATTTTTTAGATGAGTTTTATTTTTATTTTATTTTATAGGATTAGGTTTTATTTTTTATTTCTAGGTTTAGGTTTAGCTTTTTATTTTATTTAGTTTTAGGTTTATGTTTATATTTTAGCTTTATTTTAGTTTTATTTTTTAGTTTAGTTTAGGTTTATTTTAGTTTATTTCATATTATTTAGTTTAGATTTAAGTTTAGGTTTAATTTATTTTAGGTTTAGGTTTAGGTTTTATTTATTTTAGTTTAGGTTTAGGTTTATTTTATTTTGTTTATTTTCTTTTTATTCTTGGTTTAGGTTTAATTTTTAATTTAGGGTTTAGTTTTTATTTATTTTATTTATTTTTATTTTTTTAGGTTTATTTTATAGGTTTAATTTTTATTTTACGTTTAGTTTTTATTTTATTTAGGTTTTTGGTTCTTAGGTTTATTTTTTTTAATTTAGCTTAGTTTTTATTTATTCTATTTTAGTTTATTTAAATTTTTAATTTTTTTTTATTTTAGGTTTTGGTTTAGGTTTTACTTTAGGTTTTTATTTTATTTTATTTTGTATTTTATTTTGGTTAGGTTTTTTATTTATTTTAATAATAGGTTTTATTTAGTTTAGGTTTATATTTTAAGGTTTTTAGGGCTTAGGGCTTATGGTTTAGGGTTTATGATTTAGGGTTTAGGTTTAGGGTTTAGGGTTTTATGGTTAGGGTTTAGGCTTTAGGGTTTAAGGTTTAATGTATAGGCTTTAGGGTTTAGGGTTTTGATGGTTTAGGGTTTAGGGTTTAGGTTTTAGGGTTAGTATAGGGTTTAAGGTATAGGCTTTAGGGTTTAGGCTAAGGTTTAGGGTTTAGGGTTAGTTTAGGGTTTAATTTAGGTTTAGGTTTAGGGTTTAGGGTTTAGGGATTAGGGTTTAGGGTTTATGATTAGGGTTACGGTTTAGGGTTTAGGCTTTAGGGTTGTGGGTTTAGGGTTTAGGATTTAGAGTTAGTTTTAGTGTTTATGATTTAGGGTTTGGGGTTTAGGGTTTAGGGTTTAGGGTATTAGTTTAGTTTTATTTTTATTTAATTTTCTTTTTAGGTTTAAGAATAGGTTTAGGTTTTAGTTTAAGTTTTTATTTTATTTTATTTTAGTTTAGGTTTATTTATTTATTTTATTTTATGTTATATTTAGTTTAGGTTCAAGTTTTAGCATTTTAGATTTTAGGTTTTAGGTTTAGAGTTCAAGGAGTTGATGGTTTAGGTTTGGGGTTTAGGTTTAGGATTTAGGGTTTAAGGTTTATGGTTTATGTTTTATGGTTTAGGTTAGGGTTTAGGTTTAGGTTTGTAGGGTTTAGGGTTTAGGGTTTTAGTGTTTAGGGTTTATGGTTTAGGTTTTAGGTCTAGGGTTCAAGTTTTAGTTTACGGTTTAAGGTTTTTGGATTTTTTTTAACATAGAACAAATTCATATTCAACATATCTTCTTTTTTATTTCATCAAATAAGTTACACACCAGGTTTAGGATTTATTTAATTAAGTAATAGGTTTATTTAGTTTATTTATTTTAATTTATCTTATTTTTTATTTTTATTTTCTTTATTTATTATTTTTATTTAGGTTATTTTACTTATTATTGATTAGGTTTATTATTTTAGTTTATTTTTTTGTTTAGTTTTATTTTTATTTTATTTTTTAAGTTTAGGTTTTATTTTTTTTTAGGTTTAGGTTTAGGTTTTTATTTTAAATTTTTAGGTTTAGGTTTTAGATTTTTATTTTAGGTTTATTTTTTTTGTTTTATTTTTAGTTTAGGTCTCGGTGTATTTTAGTTTATTTTAATTTATTTATTTAGTTTAGGGTTTAGGTTTAGTTTATTTTAGGTTTTAGTTTAGGTTTTATTTATTTTAGTTTAGGTTTAGGTTTATTTTATTTCATTTATTTCAGGTTTATGTTTTTTTTTAGTTTAGGGTTTAGGTTTTATTTTTAGGTCTCTCTCTTTTAGGTTTAGGTTTATATTTAGTTTTGATTTTTTATTATATTAGGTTTAATTTATTTTTATTTTACATTTAGTTTTTATTTTATTTAGGTTTTTTATTTTAGGTTTATTTTATTTTTTAGTTGAGTTTAGGATTTTATTTATTGAATTTTTGTTTAGTTTTTATTTTTTAATGTTATTTTATTTATACATTTAAGTTTAGGTTTAGGTTTAGGTTTTAGTTTAGGTTTTAATTTAATTTATTATTTTTATTTTTTTTAGGTTTAGGTTTTTTAATTTATTTTATTTTTAGGTTTTATTTAGTTTAGGTTTAGGTTTTTAGGTTTTTTGGGTTTAGGGTTTAGTGTTTAGGGTTGTGGGTTTTAGGCTTTAGGGTTTAGGGTTTAGGGATTTAGGGTTTAGGGTTTAGGGTTTTAGGGTTTAGGGTTTAGGGTTGTAGGCTTAGGGTTGGGGTTTAGGGTTTAGGGTTTTTTTTGTTTTATTTTATTATTTTTAAATTAAGTAAACTCATAGGTTTAGGCTTATTTAGTTTATTTTTTATTTATTTTAGTTTATTTTATTTTCATTTTTATTTGGGTTTATTTTTAATTTTATTTAATTTACTTTATCTATTTTTATTTATTTATTTTAGTTTAGGGTTTAGATTTAAGTTTATTTTTTTTTTAGTTTTATTTTATTTAATTTTTCTTTAGGTTTAAGTATAGGTTTAGGTTTTAGTTTAAGTTTTTATTTTATTTTATTTTTTTATTTTATTTTAGTTTAGGTTTATTTATTTATTTTATTTTTATGTTATATTTAGTTTAGGTTCAAGTTTTTAGCATTTTAGATTTTAGGGTTTTAGGTTTAGAGTTCAAGGTTAGTTGAGGGTTTAGGGTTTGGGGTTTAGGGTTTATGATTTGGGGTTTATGGTTTTAGGTTTTAAGGTTTAGGTTTAGGGTTTAGGGTTTAGGTTTAGGGTTTTAGGGTTTAGGGTTTAGGGTTTTAGTGTTTAGGGTTTAGGGTTTAGGTTTTAGGTCTAGGGTTCAAGTTTTAGTTGACAGTTTAAGGTTTTTGGATTTTTTTTTAACTTAGAACAAATTCATATTCAACATATCTTCTTTTCTATTTCATCAACTAAGTTACACACCAAGTTTTCTAAGATAAAAGCGATGACATAGATAAGAAATGAGCTCGCATAGAGCAAATTAAAAACCTTTGATAACTAGAACCATCTCTACTCTAAGGGGACATTCCATGGTTAGATCAGTTGGCGTTCTTGGTTTCTCTAGTTCCCATCACCACCCGCCTCTTGAGTAGGATCGCCATCATATCCCGATCTCCCTCTCGCCACCACGATTGTAAACCTCATTCCTCCCTCTATAACCACCTCCAGGCCACCACATCCATATCCACCAACACCTCTAGATCACAACCACTGATAATTTCCACCTCCTTCTCCTCCATCTAGATCTAGGGCATGGTTGATGGTGATGTTCCTGCGTCAAGGTTCTACCCATTCTTAGGGTTTAGGTTTATTAGGTTTTAGGGTTGAGGTATATTTTTTAATTTATTTTATTACTTTAGGTTTAGGTTTAGGGTTTGGAATTTAGGGTTAGGGTTTAGGGTTAGGGTTTAAGGTTTAGTGTTTAGGATTTAGGGTTTTAGAGTTAATGCTTTTAGGGTTTAGGGTTTAGGGTTAGGGTTTAGTGTTTAGGGTTTTAGGGTTTAGGGTTTAGGTTTTAAGTTTAGGGTTCAGGTTTTAGTTTAGGGTTTAGGGTTTTTTAAGGTTTAGTGTTTAAGGTTGTAGGATTAGTTTTGTAGGTTTAGGGTTTAGGGTTTAGAGTTTTTTAGGGTTTAGGGTTTAGGGTTGTAGATTTATGGTTTAGAGTTTAGGGTTTAGGGTTGTAGGTTTATGGTTTTGAATTTAGTGTTGTAGATTTATGGTTTAGAGTTTAGGGTTTAGGGTTAGTGTTATTTATTTATTTATTTATTTTTTCTTATTTTTTATTTTTATAAAAATTAGGTAAATTGGTAGGTTTAGGTTTATTTACTTTATTTTTATTATTTATTTTATTTATTTTGACTTAGGTATATTTTTAGTTTAGTTTACTTTTCTTATTTTGGTATTTTTATTTTAGTTTGTATTTTAGGTTTAGGTTTTGGTTTAGGTTTAGGTTTTTATTTTATTTTTTTGGTTTAGGATTTAGGTTTTTACTTTGGGTTTATTTTAAGTTTTATCTTTCAGTTTAGTTTAGGTTTAATTTGGTTTATTTTATTTTATTTTATTTAGTTTAGGTTTAAGTTTCAATTTAGTTTATTTTAGGTTTAGGTTTAGGTTTTATTTATTTTAGTTTAGTTTATTTTAATTTAAGTTTAAGTTTATTTTTTTAAGGTTTTCTTTTTTAGTTTAGGGTTTAGATTTTATTTTTTATTTATTTTTAGTTTTTATTTTTAGGTTCATTGTTTAGGTTTAGGTTTTTATTTATTTATTTTATTTTATTTAAGGTTAATTTTATTTCTATTTTAGGTTTTTATTATATTTAGTTTTTATTTTTAAGTTTAGTTTAGGTTTTATTTAATTAATTTTTTTAGTTTTTTAATTTTTATTTTATTTTTTTTTTTTGGTTTAGATTTTTGTTTAGGTTTAAGTTTTAGTTTATGTTATTATTTTTTTTATTTTGGTTTAGATTTTTTTAAAAGTTTTATTTAGTTTAGATCTAGAAATTTAAGTTTTTAGGGTTTACGGTTTAGGGTTATGGGTTTAGGGTTTGAGGTTTAGGGTTTTTTTTTGGGTTTAGGGTATAGTGTTTTGGGTTTAGAGTTTAGGGTTTAGAGTTTAGGTTTTAGGGTTTAGGGTTTAAGGTTGAAGGTTTTAGGGTTTAGGGTTTAGTTTAGGGTTTAGGGTTTCGGGTTTAGGGTTTAGGGTTCAAGTTTTAGTTTTGGGTTTTTGGTTTTGGGTTTTTTTTAACAAAGAACAAATTCAGATTCAACATTTCTTCTTTTATTTAATTAGTTTATTTAATTTATTTAGTTTATTTTTTATTTATTTTAGTTTATTTTATTTTTTATTTTATGTTTATTTTTTTTTTTTTAGTTTAGTTTCTTTTTGGTTTAGGTTTTTAGTCAATTTTTAGTTTATTTTATTTTAATTGTGATTAAAGGAATGATTGTTTGAAGAGAAAATCAAAGGTTTGGATTGATTTGAGAATGATTTGGTTAAGTTCAAGAATTTGACTTGAAAGGGTATAGGATTTAGGTTAGATTTGGACTTGAGTTTTTAATTTAGTTTTGGTTATTTGAATTGATATTTCATTTTATTTAATTTTTATTTGTTAATATAATTGAGAATATAAATGGGTTATGAAAATCTTTTGAGTTTGGAGTGATTTGGATTTCATTTGAGCTAAGTCCATAAGATGAAATCAAAAGGGCTTAGGAAAGATTTTGGTTTTGAAATTGATCATGGGTTTCAATTATTTGGAATTGATTCATGATTTGGATTTTGTAATTGATTTATGATTTGAGAAAATCTATTGAGTTGGAATTGATTTAAGATTTGAGTTTGAAGTTTGGTTTGAAAGAAGGAAGCAAGGATTTGGGTTTAAGCTATAGGATAGGCAAGTCTTCCTAAAACCCCTAAGGTACAACATATTCTACCTAACTCTTCTAAGTCTCTAGGGTTAGGTTAAGTGTTATAATCACTAGAAGTGTCTTAAGACTGAACTCTTAGTGTTTAGAAGAGTCCTTATGTCTAGGATGGAGAAGTTGAAAGTTCACTCCAAAGGTGAGGTCAATAGGAATTAAGACATTAGAGGTTCTAGCAAAGTATTTGGGGAGAGTACTACTCTTAAAGAAATCAAGAATAGCTTTAAGTGAGTTCTCTTTAATGATAAACCAACATTTTTGGAAAAAGTGGGTAGTGTAACCATCAGGGTTAGCCATAGAGTCTGTATTCATACTTTGCGAAATATCAGCAATTTTAGATTCAGAAGGTAAGGAAGAAAGCATCTTGTTATCTTCATCAGAAATGAGATTAGGGATAACTTCATGCCAAGAAATATCATCATAAGCAACATTTTTGCTAAAAAGCTCTTTTATAAAAGAGACAACAGAATCTGTAAGCTCCTTGTTATCTGAACACCAAATACCATCATTAGTTCTAATTTTATGAATGTGATATAAAGCCTTTTTCTTTTTAACCATGGCATGAAAATATTTAGTATTATGATCACCATCAAAGATCCATTTCATAGAGGCTTTTTTCCGCCAATAGGTCTCTTCCATGCCTTGATAACATGTTAACCTATTTTTAGCTTGAGCCAACAAATGAATTTTAGATGGGTCATTAACAACAACATCTTCCAAAACTATAACCTCATTCTCCATTTCTTTGATATTGACAAAAAGGTTTTTAAAATAATGTTTATTCCACCAATTAAGGAAATGTTTAAGTCTTTTTAATTTGAACCACAATCTCCTCATCCCAAAAAATAGAATCATTAAGATGGAGAGGTTCATCCCAGTTAGTAGCAATAACATCCAAAAGTCTCTCATCCATGAGCCACATATTTTGAAAGTGAAAGGGGATAGGAGAGGAGGGTTTAGTAGCATTCAAATTCACAGAGATAAGTAATTGAGAATGGTTCGAAATGGTTCTACTTAAATGCTCCACAAAAGTACTAGGAAGAAAGTTAATCCACAAATGGCTAAAAGAAACCTGATCTAACCTTTGCCAGAGTCTATAGTTTTTCCAAGTAAACTGAGTCCCACTAAAGCCAATGTCAGTAAGATGACTACCAAGGATCATGTTATTAAAATATTCCATTGAAAATAAGTTCGGAGCATTACCACTAACCAGTTCAGTGGAAAAAGAGATAGTATTAAAATCCCCACCCACAAACCAAGGAGCATTAACAGAAGAAGAAAAATTAATAAGATCATCCTAAAGAAACCACCTACTATTTCTATTATAAGCAGCATAAACAAATGAACCTAAATAATACCAATTATCAAAAGTAATCATAACTTTCACAACATAGGAAAACTCATACAAAACTTATTTTTCTTCCTAAAAACCATTTGAAATTGATTAGTCATATCCACAACATCACCATCAGATAGAGATTATTCAGGGATATGCTTGGGATGAGGTTGCATCTTTATGACATCATTGCAGGCCAGTTCACCTTCTTCCAAATCATTTTTATTTTCCAAAATTGGGTTAGAAGATATTGCAACATTAAATGAAGAAGCAGGAGTAGGATTAGAACTATTTAAAGTACAAGTGCCCAAATCAGGATTAGAAATTTTATCCATAGTAAGCTCACCAATTAGACCCTCATGAGGGATCACATGTTCTTCTATTAAAGGTGGCAAAGAAGCAGGATCGAAATCATTTGAAATTGAATCATCAGCCACAAATTTTGAAAACATATTATTGTCCATATTAATACCAATATCAGTGTGATGCAAATGGATAGGTTCATTAGAAGGCAAAGCATCCTTATTTAGAAGAGTGATATCCAGAAGCTGATCAAGTTGAATAGTCATAGCCTTATCGAAGGGAGCAATGGGAGGATCAAGGCAATGACCCTTGGCTTTAGGTAATGAGTTATCCATTGGAACAACTTTCTGTGGTTTAATCGATGGCACCTGAAGATTGAGATCCCAAATAATATGCACATGTTTGGGTTTCTTAAAGTGAGGATGAACCACAAAGCAATTTGGAACCCCATGACTATGAATTTTGCAATGGGAACAAAAAATAGGAAAATTCTCAAAATCCACTTTTTGCAAATATCCATATCTCTATGATCCTAGCCAAATTTCTTTTGGAAATTTTATAATTATATCCAACTCAACTAGGATCCGAGCAACAGAGAGCCTTGAGTTAGAAGTAGTCACTTGATAAACTTGAAGAAGACGACTGAACAATGCACTCACATTAAAATGAAACTCGTGATTAATGAAAAGAACACATAGATTGAGAAGAGATATCCATTCAGGAACTATAGGAGATTCCTCTTTAATATCAAAATGAGGCATCCATTTCAACAATTGCACCGGATAATTGAAAATAAAATATGAATGTCAAGAGAAAACTCAAGAATAATCTAAATTATTTGAAAATCAAGACATCTTTGTGAATCGATCAATCGAGAGAAAATGCTAGAGAATTTCTATGAAAAAATTATCGAATATTCTCCAATGTAGGATGGCTCAATGCAAATTTACCCACCAATGTGAATTCAAAAGGTTTCTCAAGCCTTTCCACAACTGAATTAGAACACATTATCATGGGTACACCCTAAAAGAGGTAGAGATATGGTCGAGAGACTCACCAACACATTTGGCCTTACCAGCAAGAACATCTTTGAAGGATTTTAAAGCCGAAGGAATTAAGCTCAAGACCCCAAGGAGTCAAAAGCTTTCAGAGCAAAAAAATGCAAGGATTTCCCCATAGGGAAGCAAAGGTGCACATGATGGGAGATGAGAAGGCGAGCTAAGCCATCCAAATGGTGAACCGACCAAGATGTCCACATGAGAAGGCACAGAGACATGCCTCCATGGGGAAATGAGATTCACTAGAGCACCCAAAAAATGAAGGAGAGTAAAGTTTTGGTTTTAGGGTTTAGGATTTATGGTTTAGGATTTAGGGTTTAGGGTTTAGCATTTTTATGGTTTATGATTTAGGGTTTAGGGTTGTAGGTTTAAGGTTCAGGGTTAGTTTTTGGGTTTAGGGTTAAGGGTATTTTTTTAAATTAAGTAAACCTATATGTTTAGGTTTATTTAGTTTATTTTATTTATCTTATTTATTTAATTTTTTATTTTATTTAGGTTTACTTTTATTTTTATTTAGTTTAGTTTAGTTATTTTAGGTTTATTTATTCTAGTTTAGGCTTTTTATTTTAGTTTGTTATTTAGGTTTAGGTTTATTTTTTAGTTGATTTTTATTTTTATTTTATTTTTTTATGTTTAGGTTTTACTTTTTATTTTTAGGTTTAGGTTTAGGTTTTTATTTTATTTTTATAGGTTTAGGTTTTAGGTTTTTATTTTTGGTTTATTTTTAGGTTTTACTTTTTAGTTTATTTTATTTTATTTAGTTTAAGTTTAGGTTTAGTTTATTTTAGGTTTAAGTTTAGGTTTAATTTATTTTAGTTTAGTTTATTTTAGTTTAGGCTTTGTTGTATTTTTATTTATTTATTTTATTTTTATTATAGGATTAGGTTTTTTTAGGTCAGGGTTTAGATTTTATTTTTTATTTATTTTTAGGTTTAATTTTTAGGTTTATTTTTTAGGTTTAGGTTTTGATTTAGTTTTTATTTTATTTTATTTTAGGTTTATTTTATTTTTATTTTATTTTTAGTTTTTATTTTATTAAGGTTTTTTTATTCTTAGGTTTATTTTATTTTTTATTTTAGTTTAGGTTTTTCTTTCCTTTATTTTATTAATTTTATTTGAAGGTTTAAGTTTCAATTTTCATTTTGGATTTTATTTTATTTTTCTATTTTATTTAGGTTTAGGTTTATTATTTTTTTTTATTTGAAGGTTTTATTTAGTTTAGGTTTAGGTTTATAGGTTTTTAGGTTTTTAGGATTTAGTGCTTATGATTTATGGTTTAGGGTTTAGGGCTTTAGAGTTTAGGGTTTTAAGGATTAAGGTTTAGTTACAATTTAGGTTTTAGTGTTTAAGGTTTATGATTTAGTATTTAGGCTTTAGGGTTTAGGGTTTTAGGGTTTAGTTAGCAGGGTTTAGGGTTAATTTATGATATAAGGTTTAGGTTTATGATTTGTGTTTTAAGGTTTAAGGTTTATTATTTAGTGTTAAGGCTTTAGGGTTTAGGGTTCTTAGGGTTTGGGGTTAGCTTGGGGTTTAGGGTTAGTTTAGGGTTTAGGGTTTAGGGATTAGGCTTTAGGTTTAGGGTTTTTAGGGTTTAGGGTTAGTTTAAGGTTTAGGGTTTAGCATTTTAGGGTTTAGGGTTTAGGGTTTGTGGTTTAGGGTTTTTTAGGGTTTAGGGTTTTAGGTTTAGGGTTAGTTTTAGGGTTTAGAGTTTAGGGTTTAGGGTTCAGGGTTTAAGGTTTTTTAAAAAATAAATTAGTAAACCTGTAGGTTTAGATTTATTTAGCTTATTTTTTATTTATTTTAATTTATTTTAATTTTTATTTTTATTTAGGTTTATGTTTTATTTTTATTTAGTTTGGTTTAATTTTTTTAGTTTATTTTTTATGTTTATGCTTAGGTTTATGTTTACCTTTTAGTTGAGTTTTATTTTTATTTAATATTTAGGTTTATGTTTTATTTTTTTTTACTTTAATGTTTAGGATTAGGTTTTTATTTTATTTTTTTAAGTTTAGGTTTTAGGTTTTTATTTTAGGATTATTTTTAGGTTTTATTATTTAGTTTAGGTTTTGGTTTATTTTTAGCTTATTTAATTTTATTTAGGGTTTAAGTTTAGGTTTAGGTTCACTTTATTTTAGGTTTAGGTTTTGGTTTATTTATTTTAGTTTAGGTTTAGGTTTATTTTATTTTATTATAGGTTTAGGTTTTTTTCTAGTTTAGGGTTTAGGTATTATTTTTTTTTAGGTTTTATTTTTAGGCTTATCTTTTTTGGTTTTGGTTTTTATCTAGTTTTTATTATATTTAATTTAAGGTTTTTCTTATTTTTATTTTAGGTTTAGTTTTTATTTTATTTAGGTTTTTATTTTCTTAGTTTAGTTTAAGTTTTATTTTATTTTATTTTAGTTTTATTTTTTTTTTTTTTAGCTTTAAGTTTATGTTTTAGTTTTGGTTTTAATTTTATTTTGTTTTAGGTTTTATTTATTTATTTTAATTTTAGGTTTCATTTAGTTTAGGTTTAGGTTTTTAGCTTTTAGGGTTTAGGGTTAGTTGAGGGTTTAGCATTTAGGGTTTAAGGTTTGGGGTTTAGGGTTTTGTGTTTATGGTTTAGGTTTTAAGGTTTATGGTTTAGGGTTTTAGGGTTTAGGGTTTAGGGTTTTGGGTTTAGTGTTTAGGGTTTAAGGTATAGGTTTTAAGTCTAAGGTTCAGGTTTCAATTTAGGGTTTAAGGTTTTTGTTTTTTAATGATAGAGAACAAATTAAAATTCAACATTTCTTTTTTTCTATTTCATCAACTAAGTAACACCCTAAGTTTTCTAAGACATAAGAGACAACATAGATAAAAAATTAGCTCACATAGATTAAATCAAAAACCCTAGATAACTAGAACCATCTCTACTGTAAAGACATAGTTCCATATGTAGCTTGGTTCTACCATTCTTCAATTTCTTGAGCTTTGGATCCACCATCATATCCCGATCTCTACCAATGCCACCACCACGGCTGTAACCTCCATCTTCCCACCTTTCATAACCACCACTACGACCAACCTCTATATCCACCAGCACCTCTAGATCCCCCACCACCACTGTGATAACTATCACCTCTAGCTTTGCCTCCACCGCTAGATCTATACTGAGTCTGGTTCACGGTGATGTTCCTACCATCAAGGTTCTACCCATTCTTAGGGTTTAGATTTAATTTTTAATTTATTTAGTTACTTTAGGTTTAGGGTTTGGGGTTTAGAGTTAGGGTTTAGGGTTTAGGGTTTAGGATTTAGGGTTTAGAGTTTAGGGTTTAAAGTTTAGGGTTTTAGGGTTTATGCTTTTAGGTTTTTAGGGTTAGGGTTTAGGGTTTACGGTTTAGTGTTTAGGCTATAAGGTTTAGGGTTTTCATGGTTTAGTGTTTAGAGTTTAGGGTTAGCTTAGGGATTAGGGTTAGTTTAGGGTTTAGAGTTTGTTTAACATTTAGGGTTTAGGATTTTATGATTTAGGATTTAAGGTTTAGGGTTAAGTTTAGAGTTTAGGGTTTATGGTTTATGGTTTAGTTTAGGGTTGGATTTAGTTTAGGTTTAAGGTTTAGGTTTATAGTTTAGGATTTAGGTTTAGGTTTAGGGTTTATGATTTAGGAGTTAGTTTTAGGTTTAGATTTGAGTTTAGGGTTTAGGGTTTATGATTTTTTTTAATTAAGCAAATAGTTTATTTATTTAGTTTTAGTTTTTTATTTTTTATTTTTATTTAGGTATGTTATTTTATTTAGTGTAGTTAATTTATTTTAGGTTAATTAGGGTTAGTTTAACCTTTAGGGTTTAGGGTTTTAGGTTTTAGGGTTTAGGTTTTAGGGTTAGGGTTTAGGGTTTTGGGTTTTGGTTGTAGGGGTTAGGGTTTAGGGTTTAGAATTTTATGGTTTATGGTTTAGAGTTTAGGATTAGGGTTTAGGGTTTAAGCTTTACGATTTATGGTTTAGGATTTAAAGTTTAGGAATTAGGGTTTAGGGTTTTTTAAAATTAAAAGCTGGTAGGTTTAAGTTTATTTAGTTTATTTTTTATTTATTTAAGTTTATTTTTATTTAGGTTTATTTTTTAATTTTTATTTAGTTTCTTTATTCATTTTAGGTTTATTTATTTTATTTTAGGTTTTTATTTTAGTATTTTATTTTGGTTTTGGTTTTGGTTTTTATTTATTTTTAGTTCAATTTTATTTTTATTTTATTTTTTAGGTTTCAATTTTACTTTTTATTTTTAGGTTTAAGTTTAGGTTTTTATTTTATTTTTTTAGGTTTAGGTTTTAGGTTTTTATTTTTGGTTTATTTTTTAGGTTATTTTTTTTTACTTTATTATATTTAACCTAAAATAAAAACCTAAAACCTAAAAGATAAATTAAAAATTAAAAATAAAATCTAAACCTAAAAAATAAAATAAAAATAAAACTCAACTAAAATAAACCTAAACCTAAAAAAATAAACTAAAATAAAAAACCTAAATAAAAATAAAAAAAATGAAATACACAAAAATAAATAAAAAATAAACTAAACAAACCTAAGCCTACCTGTTTACTTAATTTAAAAAAAAATGATAAACACTAAATCAAGGCTGAACCCTCCATAAATAAACCACCACCTAAACCCTAAATCTAAATCCTAAACCTATCTAAAACTCTAAACCACACCAACCCTAAATCTAAATTAAACCTAATCCTGAGCCCACAACCTAACCCTAAACCTGGGCTAACTCTAAACCACTGACCCTAAAGCCTGACCTTAGGCCAGGCCTTCCTAAACTGACCTTGAAACCTCCACACTGACCTAAACCTTAAACCCCAAAAACCTAAACTAAACCAACTAAATAAGACCTAAAATAAAATAAAAAAAAACCTAAATCTAAATAAAATAAAATTAAAATAAAATAAATCCTTAAACTAAAACCTAAACTAAGCCTAAAATAAAATAAAAATAAAATAAATAAAACCTAATAAACTAAAATATAAAATAAAACCTATTAAACTTAAATAAAATAAAAAAACATAAAATAAAATAAAATAAATCTAAAATAAAATAAAATAAAAAAAATAAAAACCTAAAATAAAAATAAATAAACAAAATAAAATAAACTAAAATTGAAATTAACTAAACTAAAATAAATAAAACTAAACCTAAACTAAGAAATAAACCTAAAAAATAAACCTAAAATAAAAAACCTAAACCTAAACCTAAATAGATAAAATAAAATTAAAAATAAAACCTAAACCAAAAATAAAATAAAAAATAAAACTCACTAAAAATAAACTAAACTAAAAAATAAACTTAAAAACCTAAATAAAATAAAAAAAAATAAAATAAATAAAAATAAACTAAATAAACTAAAACAAACCTAAACTCTGGGTTTACTTAATTTAAAAAAACTATATACCCTAAATCCTAAAAAACCCTAAACCATGTATACACCTGACCTCTAAACCCTAAACCCTAAATCACAAACCCTAAGCCCTAAACCCTAAAGCACAATCCTAAAACTCTAAACCTAAACCACAAACCTTGAACCCTAAACCCTAACCTAAACCCTAAACCATAAAGCCCAAACCACAAACTAATACTTAAAGTAGCTAAATAAATTAAAAAATAAACCTAAACCTTAAAACCTAATAAACCTAATCCTAAACTTAAACCCTAAGAATGGGTAGAACCTTGGCGGCAGGAACATCACTGTCAGGCAGGATCAGTCTAGATCTAGCGATCAAGGCGAAGGTGGAGGCGGCGGTTATCGCAGTGGTGGTGGGGGATCTAGAGCTGTTGTTGGATATGGAGGTGGAGGTTGGAGCAGTGGAGGTTATGGAGGCGGGAAGAGCGACGGAAGTTACAACCATGGTGGTGGCAGAGGGAGAGATCGGGGATATGATGTGTGCTCATTTTTGATCTATGTCGTCACTTGTGTCTTAGAAAACTTGCTATGTTATGTGGTTCACGAAATCAAAAAGAAGAAATGTTGAATCTAAATTTTTTCTCTATTAAAAAAAAACCAAAAACCCTAAACCCTAAACAATAAACCCCAAACCCTAAAAACCAGAAATGCTAAACCCTAAACCTAAATCATAAAACCCTAAACCATAAAAATAAACCTAAAGCCAAAAACACCACACTACCACCCTACACCCTAAACCTAAATCCTACACCCTAAACCACACCACTACCCCAAACCCTAAACCCTAAACCCCCTAAAGCCTCAACTAACCCCCCACTAAAACCCTAAATCACAAGCTAAAACCAAAATCTACTAAATAAAACCTAAAATAAAATAAATAAAATCAAAATAAAATAAAATAAAATAAAATAAAAAACTAAAACTTAAACTAAACTAAACCTATACATAAATAAAATAAAATTAAAATAAAATAAAATAAAATAAATAAAATTTAAATAAAACTAAAGTAAAATAAACCTAAATAAAATAAAATAAAATAAAAATAAAATGTAAATTAAAGATAAAATAAACTTAAAATAAAATAAAGTAAAACTAAATAAAAAACAAACATTAAAAAATAAACCTAAATATAAATCTTAAAATAATTTAAAAATAAAACCTAATATAAACAAAATAAAATAAACCTAAACCTAAAAAACTAAAATAAACTAAAATAAATAAAACCTAAACCTAAACTAAAACTAACTAAACCTAAATCCTAAACTAAATAAATTAAAATAAAAATAAACCTAAAACCTAAACTAAAAAATCTAAAATAAACCTACAATAAAACCTAAACACTAAAATATAAAATAAAAAACCTAAACTAAACCAAAAATTAAAAAAAACATATACCCAAAAATAAAAATAAAAATAAAACTAAAGAGAAAATAAACATAAACCTAAAAAAAATAAACTAAAATAAAACCTAAACTTAAAAAAAATAAACCTAAAATAGATGGATTAAAACTATAAAATAAAAAATAAACCTAAAATAAAATAAAAATCAAATAAAACTAAGAAAATAAATAAATTAAATAAACAAATAAATGATCTTACCTAAACCCTAGGCCCTGAGCCTGAAACCCTAATCTGGCTGGGTGTGAGCCACAACCTGGAGTCTAAACAAAACTGAAACGGACCACAACTGGCGTGGGCCACTGGGCTTTGACCCTAGATCCTACAGCCCTCAAACCCTGGGTTAATACTGTTAGGCCTAGCCCCCAGGCTGGCCAGGCCCCCCAAAGTGATGAAACCCAGGCTGACAGGCCCCTCTGCCCCTAAAGGCCATGAGCTGTCCATGAGCTGCATGAGACCAACTGGGCCCTGGCCCACCTGGGCCTAAACCAGCCCAGAGGCTGGGCTGGGCGTTATATGGGCTTTGATCACGGGCTCTAGGTCTAAACTGGGCCCTGAGGCCTGAGCCCCTAAACCCTAACAGACTGGGCCTAACTCTTGACCCTTAGGAAAGCCTGCTGTAGCCACTGGGCCACTGGGCCCTTTGTAGTCATGACCACTGGTGACACTAAACCACTCTCTAAAGGCTAAAGCTAGGCTGGGCTAATTAAAAGATAAATGAAAATGAGCCAAAATAAAGATAAAATATAAAATAAAATATATACCACAGACCGAAACCCCAAAACCCTAAACCCACAAACCCACAAAATCTAAAATCTAAATCTAAACCCTAAACCCATAAACATTAAACCCTGACCCTAAATCGACCCTAAATCCAAACCCTCATAACCTTAAACCCTAAAGCCAAATACAAATAAGTAAAATCCTCCAACTAATAAGAAAATCCTAAATGTCTAAAATAAAAAGCTAAAAAAATAAAATAAAAACAAAATAAATAAATAATAAATAAATAAAACACAAACTAAAGCCAAAACCTAAACCTAAACTTAAACCTAAACAAAGAAAATAAATAAAATATAAAACTAAATTAAAATAAATAAATAAAACTTAAACTAAAATAAAATATTAAAACCTAAATTAAAAAAATGAAACCTAAAATAAAATAAAATAAAAGTTAAACTAATTAAAATAAAACTAAATAAAAAAACATAAATAATAAATCAGATAATAAAACATAAAAAATAAATAAAATAAAACCTAAATCTAAACTAAAAATAAAATAAAATAAAACAAACTAAATAAACTAAATAAAATAAAATAAACTAAAAAAACCTAAACCTAAACTAAAAAATAAATTCAAAAAATAAACCTAAAATAAAAACCTAAAATCTAAACCTAAAAAAATAAAATAAAAACCTAAACCTAAATTTATAAATAAAAATTAAAATAAAAAATAAAACTAAACTAAAAAATAAACTTAAACCTAGACCTAAACGAAAAAAATAAACTAAAATAAATAAATTAAATTAAATAAAAAATAAAAATAAACCTAAATCAAAATAAAAAATAAGACAAAATAAAATAAGTAAAATAAACAAAATAAACTTAAACTACCGGTTTACTTAATTTAAAAATAAATAAATTAAAAACCCTAACCCTAAACCCAAGTTACCCTAAACCATAAACTCCAAACCCCAGACCTCTGACTAAACACTAAACCTAAACACTAAACAAATCCAAACCCTAGGCCATAAACGCCCAAAAACCCTAAACCTTAAACCCTAAACTTTAGGCCCTAAACCCAAGATCTTAAACCCTACCACTACCCCAGACAAACCCTAAACCATGGTGACCTGACCACTAAAATCCTGGGACACCTACCAATGGCAGCTGAGCCGCTAAACTGAGGCCTAAAGGCCAGCCCAGGCCACAAGCAGGCCCTAAATCATGATCCTGGGCCCTCCCTGGATCCTAAACCCTAAAGCCTTAAATACCCTGGGCCCTACCTCAAACCACAACTGACACACTAGGCTAATGACCTAAATAAAAAATAAAGATCTTAAACTAAAACCTAAAGCTAAACCAAAGAAAATAAAATAAGCTAAAGAAAATAAATAAAACATAAACTAAATTTAAAAATAAAATAAACCTAAGAAAAAAGCTAAATAATAAAAAATAATAAACATAAAATAAACTTAAAATAAAATAAAATAAAATAAAACTAAACAACCTAAACTTAAAATAAATCTAAAAATAAAACCTAAAATAAATAAAAAATACTTAAACACTAAATTAAAAGAAAATCCTAAATCAAAATAAAAATAAAATAAAAAACCTAAAATAAAATAAACTAAAAGTAAAATAAATAAACCTAAACCTAAATCTAAACTTATAATAAACTAGGCTAAACCCTTAACTAAAGAAAATAAATAAACTAAAAAAACCTAAACCTAAATTAAAATAAAACCTAAAGGAAAAAAAAAAATTAAAATAAAAATAAAATAAAACCTAAACCTAAAATAAAAAAAAAAACTAAGCTAAAATTAAGAAAATAAAATAAAGCTAACTAAAAAAATAAAATGGAACCTAAAAAAAACTAGATAAAACCTAAACCCCTAACTAAACTTGGACAGCAGGCACAAACCCAAATACAGAGCCCTAAAACTAGAGCCAGGATTCAAGACCCTAAACCCAGGCTAAGACCTCAGACCCTAAACCCTGACCCTAAAATGCTAAACCCTAAACATAAAAATTTTAAATAAATAAACCCTACACTAAACCCCAGACCTAAACCAACACCCAAAAAGCTAAAACCTACCTAAACTAAATAAAACCCCAAACCAGTAAACACTGACTAAATCATAATCCTAAAGCTAAAAAACCTAAAATAAACAAAGTAAAACCTAAAAATAAAATAAATAAGAAAACCATAGAGAAAAATAAAAAAATAAAATAAAAACATAAAATAAACTAAACCCTAAAAAACCAAAACCTAAACCAAAAATAAATAAAATAAAATAAAAATAAACTAAAATAAAATACATAAAAGCTAAACTAAACTAAGAAATAAAAATAAATAAAATAAAAATAAACCTGAGATAAAAATAAAATAAATCAAAAACAAAATAATATAAAAATAAAATAAAAATCTAAACCTAAATAATAAACCTTAAAATAAAACTTTAAAATAAATAAAAAATAAAACCTAAACCCTAAATGAAAAAAATTGAAAATATAAAATAATAATAAAATAATCTTAAACTTACACTAAAATAAGCTAAACTTAAATAGATAAAACCTAAACCTAAACTTAAAATAAAATAATCTTAAACCTAAACCTTAACTAAATAAAATAAAATAAACTAAAAATATATGTAAACCTAAACTAAAATATAAAACATAAAAGTAAACCTAAAATAAAAACATAAAACATAAACCTAAAAAAATAAAATAAAAATATAAACATAATCTTAAAAATAAAAATAGAACCTAAAGCTAAAAAATAAAATATAAATAAAACTAAACTAAAAATAATCCAAAATGTAAACCTAAAATAAAAAAATATTCTAAAATAAAAATAAAACTAAAATAAATAAATAAAAATAAATAAATAAATAATAATAAATAATAATAAATAATCTAAATAAACTTAAACTACCTTACTTAATTTGAAAAGTAAAAAAAATAAAATAATAAAATAATAATAATAAATCCCAACCTAAACTAAATGTAAATAGCACTAAACCTACTGGGTCCTAAACCTTAAACCCTAACCCTAAACCCTAGGCCCTAAACCCAGGCTTGGCCTTAAACCACTGAGCCACTAAATCTTAAACCAAAGGCCAGACACTAACTGACACTAAACCACACTAACCATAAACTCAAAACCCTAAACCCCAGGTAAAGCTCCTAAACCCAGGCACTAACTGGGCTCACAATCAAACCCTCACCTGACCCTCCCAGGCCACCTAAATAAATAAACCTGGGCCACTTGTGCCTGAGCCACAAAACACCAAAAAACAAACCTGGGCCTACCTTAATCCCTAAACCAAAAGCCAGGCTCTATCACAACCTAAACCTGACCTAAACTAAATAAAATCTAAAATAAAATAAAAAATAAATAAAAAAAATAAAACCTAAACCTAAATAAAATAAATTAAACAAATAAAAATATAAAATAAAATAAATAAAACTTAAACTAAACTAAAAATAAATTTAAGAATAAGAAATCTAAATAAAAGAAACTAAACCTAAAATAAAATAAAATAAACTTAAAATAAAATAAAATAAATAAAAAAACTAAAAAATATAACCTTAAAATAAAACCTAAAAATAAATATAAAAATAAAACCTAAACCCTAAACTTACAAAAAAAAAACCTAAACCTAAAATAAAAAAAATAAAAAATATAAAACAAACCTAAACGTAAACTAAAATAAACTAAAATAAAATAAATAAAACCTAAACCTAAACCTAAACTAAATAAAAATAAAATAAAATAAAAATAAACCTAAACCTAAATTAATTTTAAAGCTTAAAAATGAACCTAAAATAAAAACCTAAACCTAAGAAAAAAAAACCTAAACCAAAACCAAAAAATATAAAATAAAACCTAAACCAAAAAAATAAAATAAAAATAAAACTCAACTAAAAAATAAACATAAACCTAAACCTAAACCTAAAAAATAAACTAAAATAAAATAAAAAATTTAAAATAAATAAACTAAACTAAATTAAAAATAAATTAAACTGAAATAAATAAAACATAAAATAAATAAACAAAATAAGAAATGTTGGATTTGAATTTGTTCTTTAAAAAAAAAAAATCGAAAACCCTAAACCCTAAACTTAAAATCTAAACCTTAAACCACAAACCTTAAACCCTAAAAATCATAAACACTAAACCCTAAACTCTAAATTATAAAGCCTAAAGCCTAAACGCTAAACCTTAAACCCTAAACCCAAATAAAAAAACCCTAAACCCCATATCCTAAACCATAAACCCTAAACACTAAGCTAACCCTAAACCCTAAACCCTAAAAAGCTAAACCTAAATTAAATAAAACATAAAATAAAAATAAATAAAATAAAAAAATAAAATAAATAAAATAAAATTAAATAAAACATAAACTAAAACCTAAACTTATAGATAAAAAAAAAAATAAATAAAAATACTAAAAATAAAATAATTAAAACCTAAACTAAACTAAATAAAATAAAATCATAATAAAATAAAACTAAACTTAAGATAAAATAAAATTAAGCTAAAAAATAAAATAAAAACTAAATAAATACATATAAATAAATAAAAAAGTAAAAGCTAAACCTTAAACTTAAAAAAAACTAAACTAAATAAATAAAAAATAAACCTAAGCCTAAACTAAAATAAATAAAACATAAACTTAAACTTAAAGTAAACTAAACTTAAACCTAAACATAAACTAAATAAAATAAAATAAATTAAAAATAAACTAAAACCAAAACATAAAATAGATAAAATAAAATAAACTAAAATTAAACCTAAACCTAAAAAAGATAAAATAAAACCCTAAACCTAAATCTAAAAATAAAAAATAAAACCTATGTAAAATACCAAAAAATAAAATAATACTTAAAAAAATAAAAATAAACCTAAAATAAAATAAATAAACCTAAAATAAAATAAACTAAACTAAATAAAAATAAAAAGAAACCTAAATTAAAATAAAAATTAAAATAAAATAAAATAAATAAAAAATAAAATAACTAAACCTAAGCCTACCAATTAATTTAATTTAAAAAAATAAAAAAAAAATTTAAAAAAACTTAACCCTAAACCCTAAACCCTATAGTCTAAACCCTAAACCTTCAACCCTAAACCTTAAAACTCTAAACCCTAAACCGTAAACCCTAAACCCAAAATCCTAAGCCATTAGGCCAATGCTAAAACCACAAACCCCACAAACCCCTAAACCACAGACCACGGACTAGGACCCCAGGACCCCAGACCTTAAACTCTAAACCCCAAACCCTAAACCCTAAACCCTAAATTCTAAAGACATAAAAACCTAGACTTAAACTAAATAAAACCTAAAAAGAAAATAAATAAAAAAACCATAACCTAAACCTAAAACTAAAAATAAAATAATGTAAAAAAATGAAAACTAAACTCAAATAAAATAAATAAAAACCAAAACAAAACTAAAAATAAAATAAACCTAAACATAATAAATCAAAATAATATAAAAACAAAACATAAAATAAAATAAAATAAAAACTAAATGAAATCCTAAAGCTAAAAAATAAACCTAAAAATAAATAAAAAATAAAACCTAAACCCTAAACTATGAAAAAACTAAAACCTAAAATAAACAAAATAAAATAAACCTAAACCTAAACAAAAATAAATAGAACCTAAACCAAAACCAAAAATAAATTTAACTTAAACCCTAAACTAAATAAAATAAAATAAACTAAAAAAAACCTATACCTAAATTAAAAAATAAAATCTAAAAATAAACCTAAAATGAATACCTAAAACTTAAACCAAAATAATAAAATAAAAGCCTAAACCTAAAAAATAAAATAAAAATAAGACTAAAAAAATAAACACAAACCTAAATAGAAATAAATAAAATAAAATAAAAACCTAAATTAAAATAAATAAACATAAAATAAATAAACTAAACTAATTAAAAATAATATAAAAATTAAATAAAAAATAAAATAATATAACAAATGAATAAAAATAAACTAAATAAACTAAACCCTGAGTTTACTTAATTTTTTAAAAAATACCCAAAACCCCAAACCACTAAACCCAAACCCATAAACCTAAACCTTAAACCACAAAAACCCTAAACACTAAACCCTAAACCTGAACAGACCATAAACCACAGACAGACCATAAACCCAAAACTCTAAAAAATAAAATACAAACCCTAGCCACACCCAACCCAAATCATCCTAAACCCAAGGCCTTAAACCTGAGCCACAGAAACCTAAAATCCTAAACATAAACTAAATAAAATCTAAAAATAAAATAAATAAATAAATCTATTGCTAAATAAAATAAAATAAAACCTAAATTAAAACCTAAACTTAAAAATAAAATAAAATAAACTAATAAAAATAAACTACAATTAAATAAATTAAAACATAGACTAAACTAAAAAATAAATTAAACCTAAGAATAAAAAACCTAAAGAAAATAAAAAACTAAATAGAAAATAAAAATAAAATAAACCTAAAATATACTTAAAATAAAATAAAATAAAAATTAAACATAAAAATAAACTTTAAAATAAAACTTTAAAATAAATAAAAAATAAAATGTAAACCCTAAACTAAAAAACCTAAACTTAAAATAAAAATAAAATAAAATAAACCTAAACCTAAACTAAAATAAATAAAACCTAAACCTAAACATAAACTAAATAAAATAAAATAAACTAAAAATAAACCTAAACCTAAACCAAATAATAAAATAAAAATGAACCTAAAATAAAAACCTTAAACCTAAACTTAAGAAGAAAAAAAAACCTAAACCTAAACCTAAACTAAAAAATAAACCTAAAGAAAAAAAGTAAAATAAAATAAATCTCAACTAAAAAATAAACCTAAACCTAAAAAATAAACTAAAATAAAAAACGTAAAATAAAATAAAAAACAAAAAAATCAATAAATAAAAAAACTAAATGTTAAATAAATAAGAAATAAACCTAAGCCTAAACTAAAATAAACTAAAATAAAATAAAAAAAATAAAAAATTAAACCTAAAATAAACTAAACCAAAACCAAAACATAAACTAAATAAAATAAAATAAACTAAAAAATTAACCTAAATCTAAATATAAAATAAATAATATAAAATAAACTAAAATTAAACCTAAACTTGAACCTAAAAATAAGAAATAAACCTTAAACCGAAAAAATAAAATAAAAATAAAACTAAACTAAAAAATAGACCTAAACCTAAACCTAAACCTCAAAAATAAACTAAAATAAAAAACCTAAAATAAAATAAATAAACTAAACTAAATAAAAATAAAAATAAACCTAAATAAAAATTAAAAATAATATAAACTAAAATAAATAAAAAATAAAATAAATAAACCTAAACCTATAATTTGCTTAATTATAAAAAAATAAAAAAATAAAAAAAACCTTATCTCTAAACCCTAAAACCTAAAATAAACCTTAAACCCAAAAGTTTAATCCCTAAACCCTAAAATAAACCTTAAACCCTAAAGTCTAAACCCTAAACCTACAACCCTAAACCCTAAACCTAAACTATAAACCTTAAATATGATAAACCTTATACATACTCAAAACATAAAACCTTAAATCCTCTCTTAAACCATGCTGCTACCCTAAACTTTAAAACCTAAAACCTAAACCTAAACTAAATAAATACCTAAACATAAGATAAATAAAAAGACTTCAAATAAAATAAAAATATACATTAAAATCAAAAAAACCTAAACTGGCCTAAAATAAAAATATAATAAAAGACTCAAATAAAATAAATAAAACCTAAACTAAACTAAAAAAATAACATAAACCAAAAAATAAAAAAATCTAAAAAAATAAAAATTAAACATTAAATTAGAATAAAATAAACCTAAAATAAAAAAATAAAAACCTAAACCTAAAAAATAAACATAAAAATAAATAAAAAATAAAACTTAAACCCTAAACTAAAAAAAAAACCAAAACCCAAAATAAACAAAATAAAATGAACCTACACATAAACGAAAATAAACTAAACTAAAATAAATAAAACCTAAACCCTAAACTAAATAAAATAATATAAACTGAAAAAGATTTATACCTAAATTAAAAAATAAAACCTAAAAATAAACTAAAATGAAAACCTAAAACTTAAACTTAAAATAATAACGTAAAAACCTAAACCTAAAAATAAAAAATAAAATCTAAACCTAAAAAATAAAATAAGAATAAAACTAAACTAAAAAGTAAACATAAACCTAAACCTAAAATAAAATAAAATAAAAAACTTAATCTAAAATAAATAATCTAAACTAAATAAAAATAAAAAATAAACCTAAATAAAAATAATATAATAAAATAAATAAAAAATAAACTAAATAAACCTAATCCACAAGTTTACTAAATTAAAAAAAATCAGACCCTAAACCCTAAACTAAACCTCTAACCCTACCCTAAACCTCTAAACCTAAACCTAAACCCTAAACCTTAAACCATAAACCTCCCAAACTAACTGACCCTAAACCCCCCTAACCCTAACC
Organism: Cymbidium sinense; assembly: GCA_021442155.1. Lineage (NCBI taxonomy): Eukaryota > Viridiplantae > Streptophyta > Magnoliopsida > Asparagales > Orchidaceae > Cymbidium > Cymbidium sinense. The sequence goes on from CM038214.1 coordinate 139,715,506, forward strand.
CTAAACTCACTCTAAACTTAAATTTTAAATCAAACCCCACTAACCCTAAACCCAACCTAAACCCTAAACCCTGGCGTTAAATCCTAAACCCTAAACCCTACCCTTAACCTAAAACCCTAAAACCTCTAAATCCTAAAGCCTAAACACTAAACCTTAAACCCCAAACCTTAAACCCTAACAATAAACCCTAAACCCTAAAACCCTAAACCCTAAACCCTAAACCCAAAAACCTAAGCCCCAAGTACCTAAAAACCTAGGGCTAAACTAAGTAAAAACTAAAAATAAAATAAATAAAAAACTTCAACCTAAATAAAATCAAAAATAAAATAAATTAAAAACCTAAACTAAACCTAAACTTAAACCTAAAAATAAAATGAAATAAACTAATAAAAATAAACTAAAATAAAATAAATAAAAACCTAAACAAAACTAGAAAATAAAATAAACATAAGAATGAATAACCTATATGAAATAAAAACTAAATGTAAAATAAAAATAAAAGAAACCTAAAATAAAAGAAAATAAAAACTAAATAAAAACCTAAACCTAAAAATAAATAAAAAAATAAAACCAAAACTCTAAACTAAATAAAACATAAACCTAAAATAAAAATATAATAAACAAAATAAAATAAGCTAAACCTAAAATAAAATGAACTAAACTAAAATAAATAAACCTAAACCTAAAGTAAACTAAACCTAAACCTAAACCTAAATTAAATAAGATAAAATAAACTAAAAATGAACCTAAATCTAAACTAAAAAATAAAACCTAAAAATTAACCTAAAACCAAAACCTAAAAAAATAAAATAAAAACCTAAACCTAAACCTAAAAATAAAAAATGAAACCTAAACATAAAAAATAAAATAAAAGAAAAACTCAACTAAAATAAAACTAACCCTAAACCTAAACCTAAATCTAAAAAAATAAACTAAAATTAGAAAACTAAACTAAAATAAATATAGCAAACTAAATAAAAAGAAAAAATAAACATAAATAAAAATATAAAATAAAATAAACTAAAATAAATAAATAATAAACTAAATAAACCAAAACCTATCAGTTTACTTAATTTTAAACCAACTAAACCTAAACCCTCTAAACCTAAACTCTAAAACCCTAAACCTAAACCCTAAAAACCTAAAAACCTAAACCTAAACTAAATAAAACTAAAAAATAAAACATATAAAAAAACTTAACCTAAATAAAATAAAATAAAATAAAAACCTAAATTAAAACATAAACTTAAACGTAAAAATAAAATAAAATAAACTAACAAAAATAACTAAAATAAATAAATAAAAACATAAACTAAACTAAAAAATAAAATAAACCTAAGAATAAAAAACCTAAATAAAATAAAATAAACCTAAATGGAAGAAAGGCTAATTCCATCTACTGCTTATTGTCATTACTGTAGAGATAATTGTAGTTATCTATGGTTTTTGATTTACTCTATGCGTGCCCATTTTTTATCTTTGTCACCCCTTGTGTCTTAGAAAAGTTAGTGTGTTACTTGGTTGATGAAATCAAAAAGAGGAAATGTTGAACCTAATTTGCTCTATGTTAAAAAAAATAAAAACCTTAAACCCTAAACTAAAACCTGAACTCTAAAACCTAAAACCCTAAACCCTAAACCTAAAATATAAACCCTAAACCATAAAAACCCTAAACCCTTAAATCCTAAACCCTAAACCCTAAACCCCAAACTAAACCCTCAACTAGAAACCCTAAACCCTAAACCCTAAATCTTAAACCCAAAAAAATACCCTAAACCCTAAACCCTAAACCATAAACCATAAACCCTAAAAATGTAAAAACCTAATCCTAAACTAAATAAAACCTAAAAATAAAATAAATAAATAAACCTAAACAAAAATAAAATAAAAAATAAAATAAAATAAAAGCATGAACTAAAATCTTAACCTAAACATAAACAAAAAATTATAATAATAAAAATAAAACTAAACTAAATAAAATAAATAAACACATAAACTCAATTAAAAAAAATAAAAAACCTAAGTAAAATAAAAACTATATCTAAAATAAAAATAAGATAAACTTAAAATAAAATAAAATAAAATAACCTAAAAAAATAAACCTAAAAAATAAATAAAATACCTAAACCTTAAACTAAAAAAACTTAAACATAAAATAAAAATAAAATAAACCTAAACCTAAACTAAACTAAAATAAACAAAATCTAAACCTAAACCTAAAAAATAAAATAAAATAAAAAAACTAAACTTTAAATAAACATAAACCTAAAACTTAACCTAAAAAATAAACTAATATAAAAAACCTAAACTAAAATAAATAAACTTAAAATAAATAAACTAAATAAAATAAAAATAAAGTTAAATCAAAATAAATAATAAAATAAACTAAAATAAATAAAAAATAAACAAACTAAACCTAAACATACTAGTTTACTTAATTTTTAATAAAATAAAAAATAAGAAAAATAAAAATAAAAAAATCCCTAACCCAAAATCCTAAACCCTAACCCTAAAACCCTAAATCTTAAACCCTAAACCCTAAACCCTAAACCATAAAACCCTAAACTTTAAACCTTAAACCCTAAACCCTAAACCTTAAAGGATAAACCCTAAATCATAAACCCTAACCCTAACCCTAACCCTAAACCCTAATCCCTAAAACCATGAACTCTAAAACCTAAACTAACCATAAACCTTAAACCTTTGTAAATTAACCCCAACCCAACCACACTAAAACTAAACCTAAACTCAATGCTAATCTTAAACCCTAAACTTTAACCATAAAAACCCTAAACCCTAAAGTCTAAACATTAAATCCTACACCCTAAACCCTAAATAGTAACCCTAAACCCCAAACCTTAAAATCCTAAACCCTAAAACCCTAAACCATAAATCATAAATCCTAAACCCTAAACTCTCAACGCTAAAAAAAAACTTAAATCTAAACTAAATAAAACCTAAAATTAAAATAAATAAAAAAACTTAAACATAAATAATATAAAAAATAAAATAAAATAAAAGCCTAACCTAAAACCTAAACCTAAACCTAAAAAGAAAATAAAATAAACTTATAAAAATAAACTAAAATAAAATAAATAATAACCTAAACTAAATTAAAAAATAAAATAAACCTTAGAATAAGAAACCTATATAAAATAAAAATTGAACGTAAAATAAAATTAAAATAAACCTAAAATAAAATATAAACTAAATAAAAACATAAACCTAAAAAATAAACCTAAAATTAAAACCTAAACCCTAAACTAAAAAAAACTTAAACTTAAAATAAAAATTAAATTAAAAAATAATATAAACTAAACCTAAACTAAAATAAACTAAACTAAAATTAATAAAACCTAAACCTAAACCTAAACCTAAACCTAAACTAAATAAAATAAAATAAACTAAACTAAAAATAAACCTTAACTAAAACTAAAAAATAAAACCTAAAAATAAACCTAAAATAAAAACCTAAAAAAATAAAATAAAAACCTAAACCTAGACTAAAAAATAAAAAATAAAACCTAAACCAAAAAATAAAATAAAATAACCCACCAAAAAATAAACCTAAAATAAATAAACTAAACTAAATAAAAAAATAATCATAAATTAAAATAAAAAATAGAATAAACTAAAATAAATAAATAATAAACTAAATTAACCAAAACCTACCAGTTTACTTAATCAAAAAAAAAACCTTAAACCCTAAGCTAACCCTAAACCCTAAATCCTAAACCATAAAGAACTCTACACCCTAAACCCTAAACCATAACCCTAAACCCTAAACCCTAAAAGCATAAACCCTAAAACCCTAAATGCTAAACCTTTAACCCTAAACCCTAACCCTAAAGCCTAAACCATAAAGCTAAACCTAAAGTAACTAAATAAATTATAAAATATCCCAAAACCCTAAAACCTATTAAACCTAAACCCTAAGAATGTGCAGAACCTTGACGGCAGGAAGATCACCGTCAACTAGGCTTAGTCTAGATATTGTGGTGGAGGCGAAGGCGGAGGCGGTGGTTAACGTAGTGGTGGTGCGGGATCTAGAGGTGCTGGTGAATATGGAGGTGGTGGTTGAAGCAGTGGTGGTCATGGAGGTGTTAGGAGCGATGGAGGTTATAGCCATGGTAGTGGTAGAGGGAGAGATCAGGGATATGATGGTGGATCTCGCTACTCGAGAGGCCAGGCAGGTTCTAACGGGAATAAGAGAAATTATAGAATGATCAATTCGATCTGCTTCTTATGGGACTGTGTCATTATAGTAGAGATAGTTCTAATTATCTAGGGTTTTTGATTTGCTCTATGTTTGCTCATTTTTTATCTATGTCGCCATTAGTGTCTTAGAAAACTTAGTGTGTTACTTGGTTGATGAAATCAAAAATAAGAAATGTTGAATCTGAATTTGTTCTCTATTAAAATTGATAAAAAAATAAAACCCTAAATCCTAAACTAAAATTAGAGCCCTAAACCTAAAACCTAAACCCTAAACCCTAAATCTTAAACCCTAAACCCTAAACCCCTAAACACTAAACCTTAATCCCTAAAATAAAAACACTAAACCTTAAACCTTAAACATAAATTAACCCAAAACCCAAAACCCTAAAAAGCTAAAAACCTAAACCTAAACTAAATAAAGCCTAAAAATATAATAAATAAATAAACCTAAACCAAAATAAAATAAAAATATAAAAAAACATAAACTAAAATCAAAACCTAAATCTAAACATAAAATAAAATAAAAAAATAAAAACTAAAATAAAATTTAATAATTAAAACATAAACTAAACTGAAAATAAAACTTAAATTAAAATAAAATAAACCTAAAAAAATAAAATAAAAACTAAATAAAAACCTAAACCCAAAAAATAAAACCAAAAATTAAATAAAAAATAAAACCTAAACCTAAACTAAGAAAAACCTAAATCTAAAATAAAAAATAAAATCAACCTAAACCTAAACTAAATTAAAACCTAAACTTAAACCTAAAATAAACTAAACGTAAACCTAAACCTAAACTAAATAAAACAAAATAAATGAAAAATAAACTAAGTAAAACTAAACCTAAAAAATAAATCTAAGATAAACCTAAACCTAAAAAATAAAATAAAACTTAAACCTAGTAAAAATAATACCTAAACCTAAAAGTAACACAAAATAAAACTAAGCTAAGAAATAAAACCTAAAATAAATAAAATAAGGAACCTAAACTAAAATAAATAAACCTAAAATAAATAAAGTAAACTAAATAAAAATAAAAATAAACCTAAATCAAATTCAAAATAAAATAGACTAAAATAAATAAAAAATAAACTAAACAAACCTAAACCTACTAGTTTACTTAATTTTTAAAAAAATAAAAAATAAAAAAATCCTAACCCTAAACCCTAAACCCAAAAAAATCCCAAACCCTAAACCCTAAATCTTAAACCTTAAAACTAACCCTAAACCCTAAACCTACAACCCTAAAACTAACCCTAAATAACCCTAAACTTAACCCTAAACTTACAACCCTAAATATACAACCATAAACCCTAAACCCTAAACCCTAAACTAACCCTAAACCCCAAACCCTAAACACTAAATGCTAAACCTAACCCTAACCTTAAACCTTAAAAGCCTAATCCTTAAGCTCTAAACAAACCTTAAACCCTAAAACCTAATAAACTTAAACCTAAACCTAAACCCTATGAATGGGCAGAACCTTGATGGAAGGAACATCACCATCAACCCAGCTCAGTCTAGATCTGGCGGTGGAGGCGAAGGCGGAGGCGGCGGTTACTATAGTGGTGGTGGGGGATCTGGAGGAGCTGATGAATATGGAAGTGGTGGTCAGAGTAGTGGTGCTTATGGAGGCAGGAGGAGCGAGGAAGGTTACAGCCATGGTGGTGGTGGATAGAGAGATCGACGATATAATGTTGGATCCCTCTACTCGAGAGGCCGGGGTGGTTCTAATGGGAACTGGAGAAACTCAGGAAAGGTCGATCCGAGCTGCTGCATATGGAACAATATCTTTATAGTGGAGATGGTTCTAGTTATGTAGGGATTTTGATCTAGCTCATTTTTATCTATGTCATCCCTTGTGTCTTAGAAAACTTGGTGTGTTACTTGGTTGAAGAAATTGAAAAGAAGAATTATTGAATCTGAATTTGTTCTTTATTAAAAAAATAAACTTAAACATAAAAAAAACCCTAAAATAAAAACCTAAAACCTAAACCTAAAAAAATAAAATAAGAAACTAAACCTAAACCTAAAAATAAAAAATAAAACTTAAACCTGAAAAATAAAATAAAAATAAAACTAAACAAAAAATAAACCTAAACCAAAACCAAAATCTAAAATAAAAACTAAAATAAAAAACCTAAACTAAAATAAATAAACCTAAAATAAATAAATTAAACTAAATAAAAATAAAAATAATAAAATAAACTAAAATAAATTGAAAAAAAACTAAATAACCCTATACCTTCTTATTTAGTTAATTTAAAAAATAATAAAAGATAAAAAAACCCTAACCCTAAAACCTAAAACTAACCCTAAACCCTAAACCCTGAAATCCTAAACCCTAAAACTAACCTAACACTAAACATTAAATCCTAAAGCCTAAACACTAAAACCTACAACCCTAAACCCTAAACCCTAAAAACCTAAAAAACATAAACCTAAACTAAATAAAACCTAAAAATAAAATAAATTCAAAAACATAAACTAAAATAAAATAAAATGAAAACTTAAACTAAAACTTAAACCTAAAAAGAAAACCAAATAATTAATGAAAACTAAACTGAAATAAAATAAATAAAAACCTACACTAAATTAAAAAATAAAAAACCTAAATAAGATAAAAACAAAACCTAAAAAAAAAACTAAATTAAAACATAAAAAATAAAACTAAAAAAAACCTAAAATAAATAAAACCTAATCCAAAACCTAAAATAAACTAAAAGTAAACCTAAACCTAAACTAAAAAATAAAACTTAAAATAAACCTAAAAGATAAACCCAAAAAAATTAAATAAAAACCTGAAGCTAAACCTAAAAATAAAAATTAAAACCTATTCCTAAAAAATAAAATAAAAATAAAACTATTCTAAAAAATAAACCTAAACATAAACCTAAAATTAAAATTTAAATAAAAATAAAGTAACCTAAAACAAATAAATAAAACAAAATAAACTTAAAAATAAAGCTAAATAAAAATAAAAATAAAATAAATTATAAAAAATAAAAAATAAAACCCTAAACCTTAAACACTAAAACCAATCCTAAACCCTAGACCTTGATCCCTAAAACTAACCCAAAACCCAAAACCCTAAACCTGCAACCCTAATCATACAACCATAAACTCTAAACTATATACCCTAAATCCTAAAAAACCCTAAACCCTAAACCATAACCTAACCCTAAACCCTAAACTCTAAACTAACCCTAAAGCTAAAACCTAATAAACCTAAACCTAAACATAAACCCTAAGAATGGGTAGAATCTTGATGGTGAACATCACCTAATCCAGGCTCAGCCTAGATCGGGTGGAGGTGAAGGCGGAGGCCGCAGTTATCATAGTGGTGGTGGGGGATCTAGAGGTGCTAGAGGATATGAAAGTGATGGTCAGAATAGTGGTGGTTATTGAGGAAGGAGGAGCGACTGAGGTTATAGCTGTGGTGGTGGTGGTGGGAGAGATCGGGGATTTGATTGTGGATCTCGCTACCCGAGAGGCCGGGGTGGTTCTGATGGGAACTAGAGAAACTCAAGAATGGTCGATCCAATCTACTACTTATGGAACTGTGTCTTTATACTAGAGACAGTTCTAGTTGTCTAGGGCTTTTGATTTTCTCTATGTAAACTCATTTTTTATCTATGTCATCGCTTATGTCTTAGAAAACTTAGTGTGTTACTTGGTCGATGAAATCAAAAAGAAGAAATATTGAATCAGAATTTGTTGTCTATTAAAATAAACTAAACTTAAACCTAAAATAAACCAAAAATAAAAACTAAAACCTAAGCCTAAAAGAATAAAATAAGAACCTAAAGCTGAACCTAAAAATAAAAAATAAAATCTAAACCTAATAAAAAATAAAAATGAAACTAAACCAAAAAAATAAACCTAAACTTAAACCTAAAAAATAAATTAAAATAAAAAACCTAAATTAAAATAAATAAACTAAAAATAAATAAACTAAACTAAATAAAAATAAAAATAAACTTAAATAAAAAAATAAAAAATAAACTAAAATAAATAAAAAAAATTAACTAAATAACCCAAATAGACCAATTTACGTTTTTAAAAAAAATTAAAAAAATAATAATTATAAAAATTATAAAAAAAATTCCTAACCCTAAACCACAAAACTAACCCTAAACCCTAAACCCTAAACCCTAAACCCTAAACCTACAACCCTAAAGCCTAAACCCTAAAACCTACAAACCCAAACCCTAAACCGTAAACCCCAAACCCTAAGCCCTAAACCCTAAGAACCTAAAAACCTAAACTGAAGCTAAATAAAACTTAAAAATAAAATAAATAAAAAAAATTAAACCAAAATGAAATAAAAAAACATAAACTAAAACCTAAACCTTAAAAAAAATAAAATAATTAATAAAAACTAAACTAAAATAAAATAAATAACAACTTAAACTAAACTAAAAATTAAAAACATAAATAAAATAAAAACTAAAGCTAAAATATAAATAAAATTAAAATAAAAACCTAGACCTTAAAAAATAAACCTAACAATAAAACCTAACAATAAATAAAAAAGCAAAAACCCTAAACTAAAAAACAAAACATAAACCTAAAATAAAAATAAAACAAACCTAAACTTAAACTAAAATAAACTAAATTAAAATAAATAATTCCTAAACCTAAACCTAAAATGAATTAAACCTAAACCTAAACCTAAACTAAATAAAATAAAATAAACTAAAAATAAACCTAAAACTTAACTAAAACATAAAACCTAAAACTAAACCTAAAATAAAAACATAAAACATAAACCCAAAAAAAAAATCTTAGACCTAAACCTAAAAGTAAAAAATAAAACCTAAACCAAAAAATAAAACAAAATAAAATTAAACTAAAAAATAAATATAAACCTAAACCTTGACCTAAAAAATGATCAAAAATAAATAAACTAAACTAAATAAACATAAAAATAAAACTAAATAAAAATAAAAATAAAATAAACAAAAAATAAAATAAAAAATAAACTAAATAAACATAAACCTACCAGTTTACTTAATTTAAAAAAAAATAAATAATAAATAAATAACCCTAACCTAAACCCTAAACTGTAAAACTAACCCAAAACATTAAAGCCTAAACCTACAACCCTAAACCCTAAACCCTTATCCCTAAACCTTAAACCTGAAAGCCTAAAACCCTAAACCCTAAACCTTAAACCCTAAAACTTACAACCCTAAACCCTAAACACTAAACCCTAAATGCTAAACCCTAAACCATAAACTAAATACTAAAAACCAAAAAACCTAAAAATAAAATAAATAAAAAAACTTAAACCTAAATAAAATAAATAAACTAAAATAAAATAAAAACCTAAACTAAAACCTAAACCTAAACCTAAATCTAAACTTAAACTTAAACCTAAAAATATAATAAAAAAATGAAAAGGAAACTAAAATAAAATAAATAAAAACTAAATAAAATAAAATAAATAAAAACCTAAAAAAGCTAAAATAATAAAACCTAAATGTAAAATAAAATAAAATAAAAACTAAAGAAAAACCTAGACCTAAAAAATAAACATAAAAATAAAACCCAAAAATAAATAAAAAATAAAACTGAAACCCTAAACTAAAAAAATAAAAAAATAAACAAAATAAACCTAAACCTAAACTTAAACTAAAATAAATAAAATCTAAACCTAAATTTAAAATAAACTAAGCCTAAACCTAAATCTAAACCAAAAAATAAAATCTAAAAATAAACATAAAATAAAAACTTAAAAATTAAACCTAAAAAAATTAAATAAAAAACTAAACCTAAACCTAAAAATAAAAAATAAAACCTAAACCTAAAAAATAAATTCAAAATAAAACTCAACTAAAAAATAAACCTATACCTAAAAAAAATAAAATAAAAAACCTAAACTAAAATAAATAAACCTAAAATAAATTAATTAAATAAAATTTAAAAAATTAACCTAAATAAATATAAAAATAAAATAAACTCAATTAAATAAAAAATAAATAAATAAACTAAATAAATCTACACCTACTGATTTAATTAATTTTTATTAAAAAATGTAAACCTTGACCCTAAAACTAACCCTAAACCCTAAACCTACTATAACCCTAAAACTACAACCCTAAATCCTAAATGCTAAATACTAAACATTAAACACTAAACCCTAAATGCTAAACCCTAACACTAAACCCTGAAACTGTAAACCCTAAACCCTAAGCCCTAAATCCTAAAACCCTAAACCTTAACCCCTAAACCTTGAAACCTACAACCCTAAACCCTAAACCCTAAACCCTAAACTAACCCTAAACCCTAAACCCTAATCAAACCTTAAAACCTAAACTCTAATAATGTGCAAAACCTTGACGTCAGGAACATCACCGTCAACTAGGCTCAGTCTAGATTTAGCGATGGAGGTAAAGGCAGACGTGACAGTTATCTCAGTGGAGGTGGGGGATTTGGAGGTGCTGGTGGATATGGAGGTGGTGGTTAGAGCAGTGGTGGTTATGGAGGTGGGATGAGTCCCTAGTGGTGATTGAAATAGAGATTGGGGATATGAAGGCAGATCCCGCTAGATGAGAGGCAAGGGTGGTTCTCATGGGAACTAGAGAAACTGAAGAATAACCAATCTGATCTACTACTTATGGAACAATGTCATTACAGTAGAGATGATTCTACTTATCTAGGGTTTTTGAAATGCTCTATGGGTGCTCATTTTTTATCTATGTCATCGCATGTGTCTTAAAAAATATGGGGTGCTACTTAGTTGATGAAATCAAAAAGAAGAGATGTTGAATCTGAATTTGTTCTCTTTTCATAAAATCTTAAACACTGAACCCTAAATCCTAAACCTTAAACCCTAAACCCTAAACTAAAACTTAAACCCTAAACCCAAAACCTGAACCCTAAATCCTAAACCCTAAACCCTAAACACCAAACCCTAAACCCTAAAACCTAAACTAATCATAAACCCTAAACCTTAAAAAGCTAAAAACCTAAACTTAAACTAAATAAAACCTAAAAATATTAAAAAAAAATAAAAATATCTAAACCAAAATAAAATAAAACATAAAATAATAAAAACATAAACTAAAACCTAAAATTGAACCTAAACATAAAAAGAAAATAAATTAAAAAATTAAAGCTAAACTTAAAATAAAATAAAATAATAACTAAAGAAAAACCTAAACCTAAAAAATAAACCTAAAAATAAAATCTAAAAGTAAATAAAAAATAAAACTTAAACCCTAAACTAAAAAAAACCTAAACCTAAAATAAAAACATAATAAACAAAATAAAATAAACCTAAACCTAATTAAAATAAACTAAACTAAAAAAAATAAAACTTAAACCTAAACCAAAACCTAAACTAAATAAAATAAAATAAACTAAAAATAAACCTAAACCTAAATAAAAAAATAAAACCTAAAAATAAACCTAAAATAAAAACCTAAAACCTAAACTTGAAAAAATAAAATAAAATTAAAACTCAACTAAAAAATAAACCTAAACTTAAGAAATAAACAAAAATAAAAAACCTAAATTAAAATAAATAAATCAAAATAAAAATATAAGGCTCTGATTGTTGGTCTAGAGTTAGTCATTACAATATGCATCCAAAGCATCAACATCTTTGGGCATTCTCAGCTCATCATCAACCAAATGATTGGGTCCTATAAGGTTCTAAAGCCTAAGTTCCATCATTACAATAAGTATACCATGGAGTTGTTGGCCCAAATCCTAGAGGTTTCCATCTACAAGATTCCTCAAGGAGAGAATGCGGTTGTAGATGCATTAGCCAAGCTTGCCAAAAATTTGGCATGTCCAGAAGATGAGCCCATTCTAATAAGGGTCCAAAATAGACAGGTCTTATCCCTTGTTGACACTGAACTCATCAAGATATTCTCTCTTGAAGGGGAGGTTGTAGTTGCCAAAAAGGATGAGGATTCATATTGGAGGCAACCATTCATGGATTATCTACATACTAGAAAACTACCTTAAGAGAAGTCACTAGCACATCAGGTGAAGCAGAGAGCCCTTTCCTATGCTCTCATAGGTGGCACCTTGTATCGGCGGTCTTTTGATCATATGTGGTTACATTGTCTAGATAAACATGAAGCCCATAAAATCATGACCGAGATACACTCAAGATTATGTGGAGCGTATCAATCGGGTCTGAAGATGAAAGCCAAGATCAAGAGACTAGGATACTACTGTCCTTCAATGAACACAAATTACATGGATGTAGCTAGGAGATGCCACTAATGTCAGGTACACGATGTGGTCCTACATCAACCACCTAATATTCTACATCGTACATTGGCTTCATGGCTATTTGAGTATTTGGGTACTGACATAGTGGGTCCGAACGATCCTCCTTCTTCTAAGGGTCACCGATTCATTCTGGCTACCACCGACTACTTTTCCAAGAGGGGGAAGGCAATCCCAATCAGAGAGGTCACAGTTCAACATGTGCTCCAATTTTCAGGAACCATATCATATATAGGTTCGAGGTGCCTCGACGAATTATATTCGATAATGGTACTACATTAAGGAACACTAAAATAAACAGCTTTTCCCCAACACTACATATATTAGAGATATTCCACCATTTATTACCCGAGGGAAAATGGTCTAGCAAAAGCATTCAACAAAGCCCTTATCCAAATATTAAAGAAGACACTCAACAATAATAAGAGACAGTGGCATGAGCAGTTAGTTGAAGCCTTGCGGGCCTACCATACCACATACAGAACTCCAACTCAATATGGCCCTTTCTCCTTAGTGTATGGGTCTGAAGTCGTTCTACTATTAGAAGTCCAACTCCCATCACTAAGGATAGCTGTGGGTAGTAAGCTCACAATGGAACAGAATGCCAAGTTGCGGTTGGAAGAGCTCGAAGGTTTGGCAGAGATGCCTCTGAGCATGCTAGAACTTCAATTTGCATAAAGCCAAAATGATTCAAGCTCACAACAAGTTGGTCCATCCTAAAGCTTTTCTAGTAGGAGAGCTTGTTTTAGTTCTAAGGAGATCAATTATTGCTCGTCAAAAGATGGGAGGCAAGTTTGAACCCACTTGGGAAGGTCCTTTTGCCATAGAGAAGGCCTACCAAGGAGGATCTTTTCAACTTATAAATAATAAGGGAGAGCACCTTCAATCAATGGGCTCTACTTAAAGAAATACTATCCATAAATTCTATTTGAAAATAATCATCAATAAAACTTCTTTTCATATCAAATTCCATCTCTTATGTGTTGGAAATATCTTTCGATTGCGAATCCACCATGATGTGTTTAGGGTAGATGTAAGAGAACTCGAGCTGCATCATATTCCTCCACAACACAAACACAAACTATTTTGAGCTACTAGGTTAGGTGTAAGAGAACCTAAGAGGCATCATATTTTTACTAGTACAACTAAGTTAGGTAGGTGTAAGAGAACCCAGGCGGCATCCTATTTTCTTTTTCACAACACAAATGAACACATACCTTTTATCTCAAGCCATTTTGATGTGGAGCAAGCCCCCCATGACACTCACTCATTTTCTACTCTAGGTTGGGCCGATATGTTATCTTATTAGTTTGTCACCCCAATGGTCACTTGTCTGGCGGATTTGAGTTCCCGTGCTTTCTTCCTAAAATGATAATTGCAAAATAATGCTTTGTCAATTTGGTAGGTCATACTATACAGCTAGTAAGCTACCCCATATGGACTTTGTTTAAGAGGATATAAGCCTACACACTTTCTTCTTGAACTGGCCATCATGCATTGACTAGGTTGAGTATATTTGTGGTTTAGGATAAGTCCCCTAGTGGGTCCTTCCCTCCTGACTACTTCAAGCTTGGGTTTAGTCTTTACATAAGACTCCTCGCTTAGTAGTTACCCTAGGTCGGATAGCCCTCTTGAAGAAGCGACTATCCGATGATGAGTTCCATTTTAGAGATATAAGCCTACACATCTTCTTTATAATCGATTGTAAAATGCACCTTGGTTGGTTGGTTGCCATCTTGGCGGTGACACACCTAATGGATACACCACTCTTGGCAGATATTAGTCACTATAATTTCTCCTTCAGTTGGCCATTGTATACGTATAGGCTTTCTTTTATAGGGTTGTGGATAATGCCCTAACGACACCTCCCCTGTGGGCATTCTATTTAGATCACGTTCTTAGCGACCCCATTTAGACACTACTGAGGTTACTTTTGGATTAGAAAGCACCCCTTTTCTAGTAGCCACCCGTGTGGTTGGAGAATTCGTTCATCGAATGCGCATATTCTCCCTTGGTCCAGTAAGTTTGAGATAGGACTAGGCTGATTTGAGCTCCTTCTCAATGTGGTCCCTTGCAAACCAACAGGGTCCACGATAACATAAAACAAACAAAATATATCTTTGCTTGTGGATTAGGAACTCAAGCCCCTAGTGGCCCCTTTCCCAAGTAGGCATCCTATCTTTAAGATAGTGTCAATAAAATTTAGAAGCACCCCATTGGTCAGGGAAGGATGTTATCCCCTTTATTTAGGCTGATTGCTATAATTTAACTCTATCTTAAATCCCCAGCACACCATAATTATAAAATTAAAATTAGTAATTAACTCCATCTTAGTAGATCCATTGTATTTCTCAAATTAATTAGCCTTTGGTTTGAGGTTGATTTGTTGTGTGTGTTGTGTCGATCACCCTAGTGGTCCTTTGTTTAGGAGGATATGAGTCTCTCTCTTTCTTGACCATTGCACACAAAAGGTACCCCTTAGGTTGGGCCGGTCCTACGATGGTTGGTACACTATCCCTTTGGATTTGTAAATCTAAGATAGGTCTAGGCTGATATTGGCCCCTTCTTAATAGATCCATCACACACCGATAGGATCCATCTCATCAAATCCACCATCCTCCCCCTAGTGGAGTCCAAATTAAATATATCTTATCCCTAGCATATTTGAGCTCACATCTCCAACAGGTGCATGCTCAAAACCAAATCAAACCCTCTCCCCAGTGGAGCACCAAATCATAATTCAACAAATCAAATCAAATTCTCATCCCCAATAGATGCCCCCATCGATTAACACAAATAAAATTTCACCCAAGCGAGATGCAAATCAAATCAAACCTCTATCCATAGTGGATAACTTGAACCTACTTCCCAGTGGATTACCGAAATAAAGGCAAATTACCTCAAGAGAAATCCCAAAGCCTATCGGATGTAGCGAGCACATTTCTACACTCTTGTGGATGGTGTCTTGTACCGGCAGGCCTTTCAATCATGTGTGGTTATGTTGTTTAGAAAAGCATGAAGCCCTAAAGACCATGACTAAGGTAGACTCAAGATTATGTGGAGCCAACCAATTAGGTCCGAAGATGAAAGCCAAGATAAAGATACTAGGATACTACTAGCTATCGATGACCAAAAGTTTATGGATACAGCTAGGAGATGCCACCAATGTCAAATACATGGTGTGGTCCTACACTAAGCAGCCACCATTGTACATCCTACATTGGCCTTATGGCCATTTGAGTGTTGGGGTATTGACATAGTGGGTGTGATTGATCCTCCTTCTTTCAAGGGGTCATCTGTTCGTCTAAGATCCTACTGACTACTTTTCCAAATGGGAAGGTGATTGCTCGAGAGGTCCACCATTACTCTAGTTTTTTAGGAACCATATCATATATAGGTTTGGAGTGCCTCGATGAATTATATCTAATAATAGTACTTCATTCAAGAGCACAGATATCAACAACTTTGCCCGAAGACACAACATAGATTGGAGATATTCTACCACTACTAGGAAGGCGACTTAGTAAAGCCTTCTACAAAACTCTTATCCAAATATTAAAGAAGACACTTGACAATAATAAGCGATAGTGGCATGAGCAGTTAGTTGATGCCTTGTGGGCCTACCACACCACATACAGAACTCCAACTCAGTCCACTCCTTTCTCCTTAGTGTATGAGTCTGAAGTCATTCTACCATTAGAAGTCCAACTCCTATCACTAAGGATAGCTGTGGGTAGCAAGATCAAAACACAATAGAATGCCAAGTTGTGGTTAGAAGAGCTCTAATGTTTAGAGGAGAGATATGTGCAGGCATGCCAAAATCTTAAGTTATACAAAGCTAAAATGATTCAAGCTCATAACAAGTTGGTCCATCCTAGAGCTTTTCAAGTAGGAGAGCTTATTTTAGTTCTAATGAGATAGATTATTTTCCCTCATAAAATGGGAGGCAAGTTTGAACCCACTTGGGAAGGTCCTTTTTCCATAGAGAAGGCCTACCAAGGAGGATCTTATCAGCTTATTAATCATAAGGGATATCACCCAGTTCTTCCAATCAACGTGCTCCACTTAAAGAAATATTATAAATCATGTTTAAAAATAATTATCATCAATGAAAATTCCATCTCAAATTCAATCTCTTTGTTGACCTCACTTTTGGAGTGAGCTCTCAACTTCTTTATCATAGATCTAGGATTCTTATAGACAGTAAGAGATCCTTAGTCTTAAGACACTTCTAGTGATTAGGTGAACACTTAATATAACCCTAGAGACTTAGAAGAGTTAGTCTTAGGGATAGGTTGTGCCTTAAAGATTTAGGAAGACTTGCTTACCCTAAAGCATCAAACCAAATCCTTTTTCCTTCTTTCATTCCAAACCTCAAATTCAAATCCAAATTCTAAATCAATTCAAAACTCTAAATGATTGAAACCCATGATCAAATTCAACTTCCAAAATCCCTTCTTAAGCCATCTGATTTTATCATATGGACTTAGCCTTAACCAAATTCAAATCAACCCCAATTTAATTGATTTTCTCAATTAACAAATTCAATCTCAAATCAAATTCCAAATCATAAATCAATTCCAAAACTCCAAATGATTGAAACCCAAATCAAATCAAATTCCTAATTTTCTTTTTTAGCCAAAATTTTCAACTTGCCTAAATGATACACAAACAAATTTAAAATCCATGAATTTTTTCATGATTCAATCATTCCTACAATCATTGACCGAAATATGAACTTAAACTACAATCATCAAGCCAAATCCAAGCAAACCCAAATGAAACCCAAGTTAGCCCTTTTGACTTGAAATTATCATATGAACCAAAACCCATTTGGCTCCAAAGCCACTTGTAATTGGATTTTTATTTCAATCATAGGCTCATGTGTGAGTTTAACTAAACTTGAATCAAGCCATGATCAAGCCAATTAACCCATTTAGGCTCACTTGACCGAAAGTGGCCTAAAGAACCTTTTTTGAGCTAGGTTCTAATTGAACCCAAATTGGGTTGAACTAAGCCCATCCAAACCTGACAACATGATCAACAATCATCTTAGGTTAATCAATTATCTTAAATTGGGTCAAACCAAGTCAAACTTAGCCTTTGACCAAGTCAAGAATTTGCCCAAATGAAACCCAAACTAGCCAAAATCCTCCATGAGCCAAATTGATTAAAACCATTGATTCAAACCCACTCATAATCAAAGATTGAACATATTGAGAAAACCAAGCCAAGCCTAATTTGACCCAAGTTGACCCAAATTGGCCTAAAAAGCCAAAATGGGTCAAATCATGATTTGATCCAAATAGATTGCAACTAATGGCTTAAGTCCTTTCCAAATCACTTATTGAACTTGACCAATGCCATAATTGAGCCCAAGTTGACCAATTGGTCAACTTGACCTAAACTAGCCTAAATTGACCTAAAGGGTCAAATTAGTCAAAATCCAAATTAAACGAAACCAAAACCTACAATCATTTTAAATTATCCAATTGAACTTGACTCAACACCTAACCTAACCCAATTTGGTCAAATTGGTCAACTTGACCCATTTGACCTATATGAATCCAAATGAGCCAAAACCAAATCCAAAGCAAATTAAATCAAACCAATGACACCAATACACTCCAATTGGTCATGTGAACGTGAACCAATCTTTGGTTTGACCTAATTTGATCAATTGGTCAACTTGACCCTACCCAATTATATACATAGATCAAATCGCCAAATCAAACCAAACCAAACAAACTCCAAACCACTTGAAATTTGGGCTAACCCACTTTTGACCAATCCCAAATCTACCCAAACTAAACCTATAGCCAAATGATCATTTTGTCCTTGGGTTTATGGCATCCCATGAGATAAGACACATGCTTATTGAGTCATTCTCTCCAAACGGACACTTAGCACCCAACCATAGGTCCACATAGGCACCTTAGACCATGGTTGACCTGACCCAAAGGTGGTTGGGTAGGCCATGATCCATGGGGAGGTGAAATCACCTCCCCATTTCCATTAGAACACTTGCAAAGCTATAGGACACCCATTAATCCCTTGCCAGTAACTCTCACACCCTCCTCCACTCAAAGGAAGCAAACTAACATGAATCCCTGCCCAAACCGAGCTCCACATGGTGATCCCTTGAACAAAACTTTCAAATCAGCCATGGTCATCAGATCTAAGGAATGTAAACCCCTCATTCTTACTCAAACTCACAGACTCACACTTGATTCAACCCTAGTAGCCAAGGAGAGGAATCCTAGAGCCATTTTTAAGGTTTCCCAAGCTCCCCAAAATCCCTATTCTTGATTTTACCTAAAAAAAAATAGCCTCATTCCCCATTTTCAAATCTCCACCAAAGTGCAGTTAACTCTACACACACCCTCTTTGGAGCCAATCGACCAAGAACGAATTATTTCCCAAGATTCCTGACATCCGAAGGGTAGAGTTCGAACAAGCCTGAGTGCCTACATCTAGTGGATTGGTCTTTCAAGCAAACTACACCAAATCAAAGCTTGTGTGGCTCAACAAAGCTTCATTTATACCAAACAAAGCTTCTTCAATCATTGGAACTGTCGTAAACTCCCATGAGGTATGCCATTGGAACTGATCCTTAAACAAAAATAGCTTGGTCATTTGTGAAAGAAATTTCAATTTCATATGATTTCCACTATTTAATTTGATTATTGTGCTTCCCCAAAGGTGTGGGATCATTTTCATCTCTATCTGAGCTCGGGTGAGCTTAGATCGAGTAGCCATTGATGGATGATAGCCATCCTTTATTGTTCAGGAGGAGATAGATCATGGGCCATTATTGACCTCACTTTTGGAGTGAGCTTTCAACTTCTTCATCTTAGACATAGGACTCCTCTAGTCACTAAGAGTTCCTTAGTCTTAATACACTTCTAGTGATTAGTGAATCTTAACCTAACCCTAGAGACTTAGAAGAGTTAGCCATAAGAATAGGTCATGCTAGGATGTATTAGGAAAACTCACCCCTATAGCTTGAATCAAATCCTTACTTCCTTCTTTCAAGTCAAACTTCAAATTCAAATTAACTTCAAATTTAGATCAACTTCAAATTCAAATCAACTCCAAAACTCAAATCATGAATCAATTCTAAATGATTGAAAGCCATGATTGAACATCAAATCCAAAATCCTTCCTAAGCCCTTTTGATTTCATCTTATGGACTTAGCTCAAATCAAATATAAATCACTCCAAATTCAAAAGAATTTCATAAATTTATATATTCATTTATATTCATAAATATATATGAAATATAACAAAAACTAAATTCAAAATTCAAGTTCAAATCTAACCTAAATCCAACCTACATCTTTCAAGCCAATTTCTTGAACTTAACCAAATCATTCTCAAATCAATCCAAACCTTTGGATTTCCTCTTCAAACAATTATTTCTTCAATCACATGCCTAAATATAAACATAAAAGTCAATCATCCAATATTCATCTTTTGAACTTAAAATTGTCAAATGAATCAAAACCCATTTGACTCCAAATCACTCATAATCGGATTTACATTTGAATCATAAGTCCTTAGGTGAGTTCAACCAAACTTGAATCAAGCCTTGATCAAGCCAATTGACCCACTTAGGCTCACTTGACCCAAAGTGACCTAAAGGACCTTTTTGAGCAAAATTCTATTCCAACCCAAATTGAACTAAGTCATCTAAGCCACATTGTGAGCAACAATAATCCTAGGAGGATCAATCACTCAAATTATGTCAAACCAAGTTAATCTTAGCCTTTGACCAAGTCAACATTTACATTTTAAATGATGAAATAAAAGCCAAAATCCATCCTATCACAAATTGATTGAAACCATTGATCTAAACCATAATTAATGATTAAACTTGACTAAGTCATTGAGCCAAACCAAGCCCAATTGGCCATTCTTAAGTTGACCCATGTTGACCTAAATAGTCAAAATGTGTCAAATATTGATCTAAGCCAAATTGATTGCAACCAATGGGTCAAATTCATTCTAAATCACTTGTTGAACTTGACCAAAGCTTCAATTGGCCAACTAGACCCAACCTAGCCCAATTGACCATGAACCCGACTTGACCTAAAAGGCTAAATCAACTTGAAATCAAATCAAACCAAAATTGATTGAAACCAAAGCTTGAAATATATTTCAAATGAACAACCAAACCTAAACCAACCCATGACCTAACTCAATTGGGTCAAATGGGTCAAATTGGTCAACTTGACCCATTTGACCTAAATGAACCAAAACAAAATATAAATCAAATTGAACAAAATTAATGATACCCATAGGCTCCAAATGATCATTTGAACTTGAACTAACCCATGGTTTGACTCAATTTGACCAATTGGTCAACCTAACCCAAATTGACCCAACTTGACCTAAATGGGTCAAATTTAGCCATTGGGTTTCTTGCTTGTGTTCTTCCGAAGGTGTGGATTGAGTTTGAGCTCCATCTGAGCTCAAGTGAGCTCAGATCGAGCGACGATCAATGAATGACATCCACCTCTCACTGCTCAAGAGGAGATGAATCATACACTGTCCATCCCACCTATTTTAGATGGATGGTTATCATTTAATCACGTCAGATCTCTGATTAAACCCTTTAGAACCATGGGATTAATCTTGGCCATCTGATCCTTGATCAGACGGGCTAGGAGAAAGCACATCCCACTACTAGCTGATGTGGCATGCAATTTGATAACTTAAATATCCAATCTCATCGCATCACGTGGAAAGCATCAGTAGTCCACATGGCGCCGATAGATTAGTTAATTAATTAGGCTAGTCAATTATCCATTAATCATAGAAACTTCATAAAATCATAACTAAATGTATAAAAATACAAAAAATATGAATGGGGGCTCATTTAAAAGGTATTTCAAAGGGAAATCCGATAAACTTATTTCTAATTGATTTTAAACAGTGAATTTTACTTAATTAGGGTTTAATTAAAAATGTAATCACTTTAATTACTCCTCAATTACTTCATTAATTAATTCCAAATTTCTCAAACATGTTTAATGGGATGACTTCTGCCTCCCTTAATTTTCTTGGAATTTATCAATGAGTTAATTAGGGAAATTAATTAATGAACCCCTAATCATCCCCTTAATGTAATTAAAATAATTAAGTATAACAATTATTTAATCTTAATTGAGATAATTAAATATTATTTTAAGTAAGGAGGAGGTTTATGGAATGGGTTTGGGATATTTTCCTAAGTTATTCCCTAAACCCCTTTCTTCTTAATCAAAACATAATATACCACTAATGATCTACTTAATTAGTCTAATCAAAATTTCAAAATCAACTGAGTTAATCAATCTCTTCGGGTAGATCCTTAGGTGTTCAAAAGCCTAAGGTAAGTTTGAGAAAATCATATCCAACTCACATGTGTGGGAAGGTTATGAAAGTACTTAATAAAAACCCTTTAGGTTAATTAATCAATAATTGTGAACCAATTGCATTAGGCCCCTTTATTTCTCAGGTGCATTGTTGATTTAAATTTCATGTGGTTACATATCATATGTTGGCTCATAATTGTTTGGTTAATCATGTTAAAGTGGTATAAGTAAGGGGTAATTAATGGATTTAATTCACACCTTAATCTAAATAAAACATTAATTCAATCTAATTATTCTAAAATTTAACTACATCAATTCACAAATGGGGGAAATGGGTTAGGACCAGCAAACTCTTTTCACTTTTCTTAAGTCAAATCAAAATCAAATTCAAAAAGTAAAAATCTCTTTAAAGAATTTTGATTCACTTTAAATGATCTAATTTCATAGGATTATCTTTAGGAATTAATTAGGGTGAATGAAGTCATACGCTTACATCACTTTATTTCTTTCTAAGCATGCTAAATTTTGTTTTCCATATGAAATTATGCATTCATCTCTTTTGAAAAATCAATTTAAATAAAATGTTTCCTTCATGTCAAATTGCATGTTTTGGCTAAAGAATATGAGTGGCTATTATCACTATTAAACCAAAAAGTATTTTCAAAACTTATAAATCAAAAATTATAAATGGAGTGATGCTACTTATAAGTACTTATAAGATTGCATGTGATAATAGCATAAGATGTGTATTATGTAATTTTCTTCTCTTCTCTTAACATGGATTTGAATAGGAATTGGAAAGTGTATAGTTTATTTGAAAAGAACATAACACTTGATTAAATCTATTCCTATACACTTCTATGTTATGACTTAAGAAGGATCTTCATATTTACACATGTAAATTACACAACCAAACCAAACAAAATCTTTTGCATGATTCTTCATACATTAGTTTCCAGACATTTATATGTATTTAAGAAAAGTGGTATATTAACCGACATCCCGAGGTAATTTTAAAAGTAGCCCCAAGTAGGTCTTATACCTTACACTCGTGGTGTAGAAAATAATGGTACCATACTCACTTATGTCTTTTATACATGTGATTGTGCATTATGTTAATGGATAAGAAATCCCCCTTTTCTACATTATAAAAAAAACTTGCATTCAGGGAATATCTAAATTTTCTTAAGCAATATCTCTTAGCATTCATCATCAAGGTGTGCTAAAATTTGCATTGCATGTATAGATATGCTTAAGATTATTCATATGCATGGTATACATGTTGGAAAGAAATAAATGGTTGTGTGTTATGTGATATTAATTCATCTTAACTAATCCTAAGATGCCTTTCTTATTGAATAAGTTTATTTAAAGCAAATTTAAACTTAGGGTTAATTAAAACACATAATAAAACATTCATTAAAGAAAAAATCATTAATGAATCTACCTTAGAAATCACTTAAGGTAGGGATGAAAGAGAAGTTCTCTTATCTTTTCATCTCATTACAATATTTAGTAACTAAGGGTAGGTTCATTCAAACCAAATCAAATCAACAAAAAAATTAACAAATCAATTAAATCACTTAAAATTAAACCACCCTCTAAGTTTAATCCTTTATACTTTGAAAATTCCAACCATAAAGCTAAGCTAAGACATGCCACACAAGCCTTAAAAGGTATACACATTAAGCTAAGTCACCATTTCTAGCTCTATGTTAGAGTGGTGCATGATTTGATGCCTAATTTTTTTATTTGATGTAATGTTTTTTTAATTTGATGTTAGGATGATCTTAGCCTAATCATGTGCATATACTAGATGATTGGATGATCTTAGCCTAATCATGTCTTATACAGGGGATTGTTCTTAAGGGACATTGTAAAATATAAATGATTTTGCTATGCAGGTTACTTGTACCCCTAAGCATGATCTAAACTAGGACAGGTGGACCTGGTTACCCATGTGTGGGGTGCTAAGTCCAAATTATCCTTATAACTACTTAAGTTGTGTGGTACATTTAGCTAATCTCTATTTTGCAAGTTTAGTTAGGTTTATCTTTCCCATTTTAATGTAATTTTTGCAATTAAGATTTAAAATGAATGTTATGGGGGAATTATGGTGAACATTGATTATAAGACTATGTCTTATGTACCATGTAAAGCCTTGGAGTAAACTACATCCCAAGTCAAATGAAGAAAGAGAGAAATGAAGAATGAAGACCCCCGTAACAAGAATTCTTTTTTGATTGAAATTATTCATTTGTAATCCGAGTTGTATAAGGTAGCTCGGCTACCCATTTTCTTTCTCAGGTTTGTGTGGTAAAGCTTGACCACATCTGGCTCTTCTTCTTTTTCCCTAGCTTTATAAAATTATTTGATATTTGTTTATCTTGTACATTAGAAATGGCATGATTTTCCTAGTTTTTTAATTGCTTGATGGTTGTTGAATATCCTGGATGCAATTAGACTCTTAGGAAAAATAAATTTTCTATCTAATTAATCAACTCAAAATTAAAATTAATAACTCATAACCTCACTTAAAGCCTAGGACATAAAGTAAGATAATAAAATATGTAGCAACCATTTAGCTGGATGTTGTATGTCATACATCATGCATAAAAACATATTGCTTCACTCTTGCTAATGGAGGGCTTCCACCTTTTCCAAAGAAAATGGCTTGACCTTTGAGAGCCATAGTGGAAACACACCTCCCTTCTTGCTAATTTTAGCCTATAATTAATCTTCTCATGCATTAGGCATATGAAATTTCATAGCATGTGTCAAATAAATTGTCCAAAAAGGGAAATAAAACTTAACAAAAATTTGCATTAGATTTAAGTCTTTATTCATGCCCTTCATGATCTAGTCTCTTAGGGACTGTGTTTAAGGACTTAGTCTTCTTTCTAAATAAACAACAGCCTAGCTATCTTGCAAAGCATAAAACTTTCCAACATGTATTTAAAATTATAGGAGGAGTTAGTTGGCGGCCACCCCCAGGCGGTTGTAAGTCCAACAATCGGGTGGTTTATTCTCTCTTGTGGAGGTAAACCATATACCCATTTTTGAATTAGATTTAGGTCATGCCTTGGCCCTCGCTAAAGCTCCCTAGATTTAGGATCTAAGAATGCTATTTCCTTTGCAAGCTACAAGCATAAATCCTCACCACTTAGGCATTTCCACGATCTTGTATTATGGAATTGTAAGCCCTAAATTTTTAATAAAAATTCAACTCAAACATATAATTCTTCTTAAAATTTAAAAATATAAAGCCCAACCTTAGGATAGTTTGGGATGCTCACAAGGTTTCTTGGCATTGTGAGCATCCCCTACTCATCTCCCATTGTTTTCAATAATAACTCCCTCCGATCAATCTGACTTGATTTTCCATAAATAACCAATATTTTGATAGCCCTATCTATGAAATCTTTGGAGATAATGATCATTTATCTTAATTAAGATTATTCTTATGGAATCCCATTCCTGAAGATGTAATTAACTATGGGGGCTTGCCTCCATAGGGAACTTAACTAACCCAGTTTAAAATAAACCCTACTTTACCTTTCCATGTAAACTAGGGGAAAGATCTCTGGTACATTCGAAGACTTATTTTCCTTAGGAGTTCTCATTAGGTGATTAGGTCCATTATAGGATGGTGACTTCTATCTCTTGAGAAAGTACATCATTCCTTAATGTCACACCCAATCACTCTAATGAGTACATTTGCGGATCTACGTGGTGTCCCAACACAATATATACATTTTATTTTTAAAATTTTCCAAAGTTTGAGAAAAAACACCATAGCTGTCCATTCCATGCGATTGCAGTGGATGGTCCTGATATAATCATGCTTAGAGCTCGATTAATCCCTCAAAACTATAGGTTTAATCATGGTCGTCCGATCTTAAATCGGATGGTCGAGAGTTACCGCGTGCACCACCATCTAAGTCAACACTTGGATGTGAGAAATTAAATATTGAATCCCATCATGCCGCATGGAAAGCGTGCTGCATCAGCCGCCACATAGCTCGATCGGATTAAGGCTTTAATTAGGGATAATTAATTGGTTTTTTTAATCTTGAAACTTCCTAAATTCATAACTAATTAAAAATAAATTCAAAAAAAATATAAATTTAGGCTCATTTTAAAGATATTTCAGAGTAGAATCTTGGAAAATTATTTATTATTAATCTTGAATAGTGGATTTAGCTCAATTAAGGTTTAATTAGAAATGTAATTAGTCTAATTACTCTCTAATTAACCATCTAATTATTCTCAAACTTTCTATGCATGTTTAGGGGGATGACCTCTGCCTCCCATATTTTTCTAAGATTTTATTGGTTGCTTAATTAGGGAAACCATTGTATTAATCCTTAATCACTTTCTTAATATAATTAGTGATAATTAAGCAAATGAATAGTAAATTAATAAATCAATTAAGCTTATTAAACTCTATTAATGGTGATGAAGTTTAGGGAAATGGATTGGGACTCCCTCTTCCAATATTTTTTTAAGTCTTCCCTAATCCATCTTAAATAATTACTTAATTAACACCCCTTAATTAATTAATTATTAAGATTAATCAAAATCCA
The DNA here is from genome assembly GCA_021442155.1 of Cymbidium sinense. NCBI lineage: Eukaryota > Viridiplantae > Streptophyta > Magnoliopsida > Asparagales > Orchidaceae > Cymbidium > Cymbidium sinense. The sequence continues at coordinate 139,741,922 of CM038214.1, forward strand.
AATTATACCTGAACCTTTATTAATTAATTAAAAGGATTTAGGGGTTGAGACTTACTCTCCCTTCTTTGTCTCTTTCTCTAAGGCCATCTCATTTTGATTGGTTAAGATTAATTAAGGATTAATTAGTTAATTAATGAACTTAATTAATTCAATTGAATCTTTTTCTCTATTTTTTAGTTAGTTTAGGTTTTAATTTATTTTTTTAGTTTAGTTTTATTTTTATTTTATTTTCTTTTTAAGTTTAGGTTTAGTTTTAGGATTTAGTTTAGGTGTTTATTTTATTTTATTTTATATTTTATTTAGGTTTAGATTTTTTTATATCTTTTATTTTTAGGTTTTATTTACTTTAGGCTTAGGTTTTTAGCTTTTTAGGGTTTAAAGTTTTAGGGTTAAGGGTTTAGGGTTTAGGGTTAGGGTAAGTGTTTAAGGTTAGGGTTTAGGGTTTAGTGTTTAGGATTTAGTGTTTAGGGGGTTAGGGTTTAGGGTTTAGGGTTAATTTTGGGTTTAGGGTTTAGGGTTTTTTAGTGTTTAGGGTTTAGGGTTTAGGATTTGTAGGTTTAGGGTTCTAGGATTAGGGTTTAGGGTTCAAGGTTAGTTTTAGGGTTTAGGGTTTTTTTTTTAAAATTAAGTAAACTAGTCGATCTAGGTTTATTTAATTTTTTATTTTATTTTATTTTATTTCTTTTATTTAGAATTACTTTTTATTTTTGCTTAGTTTAGCTTATTTGTTTTAGTTTAGGTTTTTTATTTTAGTTTATTTTTTAGATTTAGGTTTAAGTTTATGTTTATTTTTTATTTTAGTTTTTTTTTATTTTTATTTTTTAGGTTTAGGTTTTAGGTTTTTAATTTAGATTTATTTTTAGGTATTATTTTTTAGTTTGGGTTTAGGTTTATTTTTAGTTTATTTTATTTTATTTAATTTAGGGTTTAAGTTTAAGTTTAGGTTTTATTTATTTTAGTTTAGTTTAGGTTTAGGTTTATTTTTGTTTTTTAGTTTAGGGTTTAGGTTTTATTTTTTATTTATTTTTAGGTTTATTTATTAGGTTTAGGTTTTTGTTTAGTTTTCATTTTATTTTATTTTAGGTTTATTTTAATTATATTTTAAGTTTAATTTTTATTTTATTTGGTTTTTTATTTTTAGGTTTATTTTATTTTTTAGTTTAGTTTAAGTTATTATTTATTTTATTTTAGTCTAGTTTTTTTAACTTTATTTTATATTAACATTTAAGTTTAGTTTTAGGTTTAGTTATAAGTTTAGATTTTTATTTTATTATTTAATTTAAGTTTAGATTTTTTATTTATTTTAATTCTATATTTTATTTAGTTTAGGTTTAGGATTATAGGTTTTTAGGATTTAGGGTTTAGTGTTTAAGGTTTGGGGTTTGGGTTTAGGGTTTAGGATTTAGGGTCGTATCTTTTAGGGATTAAGGCTTAAGGGTTTATGGTTTTAGGGTTTAGTGTTTAGGGTTTAGGGTTTAGGATTTTAAGGTTTTAGGGTTTAGGGTTGTAGGTTTAGGGATGTTTTAGGGTTTAGGCTTTAGGGTTAGAGTTTTATATTTTATATTTTATATTTTATTTTTTTAAATTAAGCAAACTCATAGGTTTAGGTTAATTTAATTTATTTAATTTATTTTTTATTTAATTTAGTTCATTTTATTTTTTATTTTTATTTAGTTTAATTTATTTATTTTAGTTTATGTTCTTTATTTTAGTTTATTTTTTAAGTTTAGGTTTATTTTCTAGTTTAGTTTCATTTTTATTTTAGTTTTTAGGTTTAGCTTTTATTTTTTAATTTTAAGTTTAGGTTTTTATTTTATTTTTTTAGGTTTAGGTTTTAGGTTTTTATTTTAGGTTTATTTTTAGGTTTTATTTTTTGTTTAGGTTTAGGTTTAGGTTTAGCTTATTTTTGGATTAGGTTTAGGTTTTATTTATTTTAGTTTAGTTTATTTTAGTTTAGGTGTAGTTTTAATTTATTTTTATTTTAGGTTTAGATTTTTTCTTATAGGGTTTAGGTTTATTTTTATTTATTTTTAGCTTTTATTTTGAGGTTTATTTTTTTTGGGTTTAGGTTTTATTAGTTTTTATTTTATTTTATATTTATTTTATTTTTAATATATGTTCAGTTTTTATTTTAGTTAGGTTTTTTATTTTTTAGTTTAGTTTTGGTTTTTATTTATTTTATTTTAGTTTAGCTCTTATTTTTTATTTGATTTTCTTTTTAGGTTTAGGTTTAGGTTTAGGTTTTACTTTAGGCATTTATTTTATTTCATTATATTATTTTATTTAGGTTTAGGTTTTTTTATTTATTTTATTTTTAGGTTTTATTTAGTATAGGTTTATGTTTTTAGCTTTTTAGGGTTTAGGGTTTAGGGTTTGGTGTTTAGGTTTAGGGTTAAGGGTTTAGGGTTTAGGGTTTAGGGTTTAGTGTTTAGGGTTTTTAGGGTCTAGGGTTTATGGTTTATGTATTAAGTTTTAAGTATAGGGTTCAAGTTTTAGTTTAGGGTTTAGGATTTTGATTTTTTTTACAAATTTAGATTCAACATTTCTTATTTTGATTTCATAAAGTAACACCAAGTTTTCTACATATATAAAAAATGAGCTTGCATAGTGCAAATCAAAAACCCTAGATAACTAGAACAATCTCTACTATAAAGACATAGTTCCATAAGCAGCAGATCAGATCGATCGTTCTTCAATTTCTCTAGTTCCCATCATAACCACCTCAGCATATTCAGTAGCGGGATCCACCATCATATCCCCCATCTATTCCTCTACCACCAGCACGATTGTAACCTTGTCATTCCTCCTGCATCCATAACCACCAATGCTCCGACCACCACCTCCATACGCTCCAGCATCTCCAGATCAACCTCAACCACTATGATAACTACCACCTCTGCATTTGCCTCCATCATCAGATCAAGACTGAGCCTGGTTGATGATGATGTTCCTACCGTCAAGGTTCTGCCCATTCTTAGGGTTTAGGTTTAGGTTTAGGTTTATTAGGTTTATTTTTTAATTTAATTAGTTACTTTAGATTTAGCTTAGGGTTTGAGGTTTAGGGTTTAGGATTTAGGGTTAAGATTTAGGGTTTAGGGTGTATGGCTTAGGGTTTAGGGTTTAAGGCTTTAGAGTTTATACTTTTAAGGTTTGGGTTTAGGATTAGAGTTTAGGGTTTAGGGTTTAGGGTTTAGGGTTTAAGGTTTATGATTTAAGGTTTAGGGTTTAGCTTAGGGATTAGTTTAGGGTTAGTTTTGGGTTGTAGGTTTAGGATTGTAGGTTTAGGGTTTTGGGTTAGTTTTAGGGTTTAGGGATTAGTTGAGTTTTATTTTTATTTTTGATTTTAAGTATAAGTTTTATTTTTTATTTTTATGTTTTTTTTATTAAATTTAGATTTTATGTTTTTATTTTAGGTTTATTTTTAGGTTTTATATTTTTGTTTAGGTTTAGGTTTATTTTTAGTTTATTTTATTTAGTTTAGGTATATGATTAGGTTTAGTTTATTTTAGGTTTAGGTTTATGTTTTATTTATTTTAGTTTAGGTTTAGGTTTATTTTATTTTTATTTAGGTTTAGGTTATTTTTTTAGTTTAGGGTTTAGGTTTTATTTTTATTTATTTTTAAGTTTATTTTTTAGGTTTAGGTTTTTATTTAATTTTTATTTTATTTTTGGTTTATTTTATTTTTATTTTAGTTTAGTTTTAATTTTATTAAGGTTTTTTATTCTTACATTTATTTTATTTTTTTAGTTTAGTTTAGGTTTTTCTTTATTTTATTTTAGTTTATTTTTATTTTTTATTTTATTTTATTTTTAGATTTAGGTTTAGGTTTTTTTATTTTATTTTATTTTCTATTTTATTTAGGTTTATGTGTTTTATTTATTTTATTTTTAGGTTTTATTTAGTTTAGGTTTAGGTTTTAGTGTTTAGGGTTTAGGATTTAGGGTTTAGGGTTTTAGGGTTAGGGTTTAAGGCTAGGGTTTGGGGTTTAGTGTTTAGGATTTAGTGTTTAGGCTTTAGGGTTTAAGGTTTTTAAGATTTACGGATTTTAGGTTTAGGATTTAGGATTTATGCTTTAGGATTTATGGTTTTGAGTGTTTCAGGTTTAGGGTTTAGGGTTGGTTTAGGTTTTAGGATTTAGGGATTTAGGGTTTAGAGTTTAGAGTTAGGGTTTAGGTTTTAGGGTTTTGAGTTTATGATTTAGGGTTTAGTGTTCAGGGTTTAGGGTTTTTGAGGGTTTAGGGTGTTAGGATGTAAGTTTAAGGTTTAAGGTTTAGGATTTAGAGTTTAGGGTTTAGGTTTTAGGGTTTAGGGTTTAGGGTTTTTTTTAAATTTAAGTAAACCGAAAGGTTTAGGTTTATTGAGTTTATTTATTTATTATTATTTTTTTAAATGTTATATAGTTTATTATTTATTTTTATTTAGTTTGGTTTATGTATTTTAGATTTGGTTTTTTATTTTAGTTTATTTATTTAGGTTTAATTTTAGGTTTATGTTTATTTTTTAATTTAATTTTATTTTTATTTTCTTTTTTAGGTTTAGGCATTATTTTTATTTATTTTTAGGTTTACGTTTAGGTTTTATTTTTATTTTATTTTTTTAGGTTGAGGCTTTAGGTTTTTATTTTAGGTTTATTTTTAGGTTTTATTTTTTAGTTTAGGTTAAGGTTTACATTAGGTTTATTTTATTTTATTTAGTTAAGTTTTAGCTTTAAGTTTTATTTATTTTAGTTTAGTTTATTTTAGTTTAAGTTTAGGTTTATTTTATTTTTATTTTAGGTTTATGTTTTTAGCTTAGGGTTTAGGTGTTAATTTTCATTTATTTTTATGTTTATTTTTTAGTTTAAGGTTTTTATTTAGTTTTTTATTTTATTTTATTTTAGGTTTATTTTGCTTTTATTTTATAATTAGTTTTCTATTTTATTTAAGTTTTTTATTTTTAGGTTTATTTTATTATTTAGTTTAGTTTAGGTTTTTATTTATTTTATTTTAGTTTAGTTTTTATTTTTTATTTTATTTATTTTAGGATTAGGTTTAGGTTTAGGTTTAGGTTTTAGTTTAAGTTTTTATTTTATTTTAATTTTTTATTTGAATTAGGTTTAGGTTTTTTATTTATTTTATTTAATAGATTTATTTAGTTTAAGTTTAAGTTTTTTTAGGATTTTTAGGTTTTTAGGGGTTAGGGTATAGGGTTTTGGGTTTAGAGTTTAGGATTTCAAGTTTAAGGTTTGGGGTTTAGGGTTTAAGATTTGGGTTTATGGTTGTAGGTTTTAGGGTTTAGCGTTTAGGGTTTAGGGTTTAGGGCTTTAGGATTTCAAGTTTTGGGTTTAGGGTTCCAAATTTAGGGTTTAGGGTTTAGATTTTTTATTTTAGTTTATTTCTTAGGTTTAGGTTTTTGTTTAGGTTTAGGTTTATTTTTTAGTTTAGTTTTTTCTATTTTAATTTTTAAGTTTAGGTTTTATTTTTCATTTTTAGGTTTAGGTTTTAGGTTTTTATTTTAGGTTTATTTTTAGGTTTATTTTTTTAGTTTAGGTTTAGGTTTATTTTTAAATTAGTTATTACTTATTTAGTTTAGGGTTTAGGTTTAGTTTATTTTAGGTTTAGGTTTAAGTTTTTTTTTTAGTCTAGTTTATTTTTGTTTAGGTTTTGGTTTATTTTATTTTGTTTATTTTGGGCTTAGGTTTTTTGTTAGGTTTAAATTTTTATTTAGTTTTTATTTTATTTTATTTTAGGTTAATTTTATTTTTATTTTATGTTTTGTTTTTATTTTATTTAGGTGTTTCATTTTTAGGTCTATTTTATTTTATTTAGTTTAGTTTAGGTTTTTATTAATTTTATTTTAGTTTAATTTTTAATTTTTATTTTATTTTAATTTTTGGTTTATGTTTAAGTTTAGGTTTTGGTTTAAGTTTTAGTTTAGGTTTTAATTTTATTTTATTATTTTATTTTATTTAGGTCTAAGTTTTTCTATTAATTTTATTTTTAGAAAATATTTAGTTTAGGTTTATGTTTTTATGTTTTTAGGGATTAAGGTTTATAGTTTAGGGTTTAAGGTTTGCGATTTAAGGTTTAGGGTTTTGGGTTGTAGGGTTTAGGGTTTAGGGTTGTAGGTTTAGGGTTTAGGGTTTTATTTATTTATTTTTATTGTTTGAAAAAAATAAAGTGGCAGGGTTATGTTTATTTAGTTAATTTTTAATTTTAGTTTATTTTATTTTTTATTTTTATTTCAATTTATTTTTATTTTTATTTAGTTTAGATTATTTATTGTAGTTTTATTTATTTTAGTTTATTTTTTAGGTTTAGGTTTAAGTTTATGTTTATTTTTTAGTTTAATTTTATTTTTTTATTTTAGGTTTAGGTTTTATTTTTTATTTTTAGGTTTTGGCATAAGTTTTTATTTTATTTTTCTAGGTTTAGGTTTTTATTTTAGGTTTATTTTTATGTATTATTGTTTAGTTTAGGTTTAGGTTCATTTTTAGTTTATTTTATTTTATTTATGGTTTAGGTTTAGTTTATTTTATGTTTAGGTTTAGGTATTATTTATTTTAGTTTAGGTTTAGGTTTTTTATTTTTATTTTAGGTTTAAATTTGTTTTATTAGTTTTGGGTTTAGGTTTTTTTTATTTGTTTTTAGGTTTATTTTAAGGTTTATTTTTGAGGTATAGGTTTTTATTTAGTTTTTATTTTAGGTTTATTTTTTTTATTTTAGGTATAGTTTTTATTTTGTTTAGCTTTTTTATTTTTTAGTTTAGTTTAGTTTTTATTTTTTATTTTTATTTCCTTTTTAAGTTTAGGTTTAGGTTTTTATTTTATTTTATTTTGGTTTAGATTTTTTTATTTATTTTTTATTTTAGGTTTATTATTTAGCTTTTTTTGGGGTTTAAGGTTTAGGGTTAGTTGAGGGTTTAGGGTTAAGGGTTTAGGCTTTAGGATTTAGGGGTTAAGTTTTATTTTTTAGGTTTATGTTTTTATTTAGTTTTATTTTATTTGATTTTAGTTTTATTTTATTTTTATTTTAGGTTTAGTTTTTATTTTATTTAGGTGTTTTATTTTTGGTTTTTATTTTATTTAGTTTAGGTTTTTATTTATTTTAATTTAGTTTATGTTTTATTTTTTAGTTTATTTATTTTTATGTTTAGGTTTAGGTTTAGGTTTAGTTTTTTTTTTATTTTATTTAAAGGATTTACTTAGTTTTAGTTTAGGTTTTTAAGTTTTTAAGGTTTAGGGTTTATGATTTACGGTTTAGGGTTTAGGGTTTAGGGTTTAAGTTTTAGGGGTTGTGGTTTTGGGTTTGGGTTTAGGGTTGTAAGTTTTATTGTTTAGGGTTTATGGTTTAGGGTTTAGGGTTTAGGGTTATTTATTTATTTATATTATTTTTTATTATTTTATTTTTTTTAAAATTACCTAAACTAGTAGGTTTAGGTTTATTGAGTGTATTTAATTTTCCATTAATTTATTTAGTTTATTTTATTTTGTATTTTTATTTTTATTTATTTTAGTTTATTTATTTTTTGGTTTATTTATTTTAGTTTATTTTTTATGTTTAGGTTTATTTTTATTTTATATTTAGGTTTAGGTTTTATTTTTTATTTTTAGGTTTAGGTTTAGGCTTTTTATTTAATATTTTTTAGGTTTAGGTTTTAGGTTTTATTTTTGGTTTAATTTTAAGTATTATTTTTTAGTTTAGGACTAGGTTTATTTTTAAATTGTTATTACTTATTTAGTTTAAGGTCTAGGTTTAGTTTATTTTAGGTTTAGGTTTAGGTTTTATTTTTTTTAGTCTAGTTTATTTTAGTTTAGGTTTTGGTTTATTTTATTTTATTTATTTTGGGCTTAGGTTTTTTGTTAAGTTTAAATTTTTATTTAGTTTTTATTTTATTTTATTTTAGGTTAATTTTATTTTTATTTTATGTTTAGTTTTTATTTTATTTAGGTGTTTCAGTTTTAGGTTTATTTTATTTTTTAGTTTGTTTAGGTTTTTATTAATTTTATTTTAGTTAATTTTTATTTTTTATTTTATTTTAATTTTAGGTTTAAGTTTAAGTTTAGGTTTTGGTTTAGGTTTTATTTTAGGTTTTTATTTTATTTTATTATTTTATTTTATTTTGGTTTAGGTTTTTTTATTGATTTTATTTTTAGGATTTATTTAGTTTAGGTTTATGTTTTTATGTTTTTAGGGATTAGGGATTATAGTTTAGGGTTTAGGGTTTGTAGTTTAAGGTTTAGGGTTGTAGGTTTAGGGTTTAGGGTTTTATTTATTTATTTTTATTTTTTGAAAAAAGTAAAGTGGCGAGGTTATGTTTATTTAGTTTATTTTTTATTTTAGTTTATTTTATTATTTATTTTTATTTCAATTTATTTTTATTTTTATTTAGTTTAGATTATTTATTGTAGTTTTATTTATTTTAGCTTATTTTTTAGGTTTAGGTTTAAGTTTAAGTTTATTTTTTAGTTTAATTTTATTTTTTTATTTTAGGTTTAGGTTTTATTTTTGTTTTTTTAGGTTTAGGCTTAGGTTTTTATTTTATTTTTCTAGGTTTAGGTTTTTATTTTAGGTTTATTTTTACGTATTATTTTTTAGTTTAGGTTTAGGATCATTTTTAGTTTATTTTATTTTATTTATGGTTTAAGTTTAGTTTATTTTATGTTTAGGTTTAAGAATTATTTATTTTAGTTTAGGTTTAGGTTTTTTTTTATTTTTATTTTAGGTTTAAATTTTTTTTATTAGTTTTGGGTTTAGGTTTTATTTTTTTTTATTTTTAGGTTTTATTTTAAAGTTTATTTTTTAGGTATAGGTTTTTATTTAGTTTTTATTTTAGGTTTATTTTTTTTTTATTTTAGGTATAGTCTTTTTTTGTTTAGCTTTTTTATTTTTTTAGTTTAGTTTAGATTTGATTTATTTTATTTTAGTTTAGTTTTTATTTTTTTATTTCCTTTTTAGCTTTAGGTTTAGGTTTTTATTTTATTTTATTTTGGTTTAGGTATTTTTATTTATTTTATTTTTAGGTTTTATTTAGTTTAGGTTTAGGTTTTTAGCTTTTTATGGTTTAAGGTTTAGGGTTAGTTGAGGGTTTAGGGTTTAGGGTTTAGGGTTTAGGCTTTAGGATTTAGGGGTTAAGTTTTATTTTTTAGGTTTATGTTTTTATTTAGTTTTTATTTTATTTGATTTTAGTTTTATTTTATTTTTATTTTAAGTTTAGTTTTTATTTTATTTAGGTGTTTTATTTTTGGTTCTTTTTTTATTTTTTAGTTTAGTTTAGGTTTTTATTTATTTTAATTTAGTTTATTTTTTATTTTTTAGTTTATTTATTTTTATATTTAGGTTTAGGTTTAGGTTTAGGTTTAAGTATTTTTATTTATTTTATTTAAAGAATTTACTTAGTTTAAGTTTAGTTTTAAGTTTTTAGTGTTTAGGGTTTATGATTTACGGTTTAGGGTTTAAGGTTTCAAGTTTAGGGATTGGGGTTTATGGTTTAGGGTTTGGGGTAGTATGTTTTATGGTTTAGGGTTTAGGGTTTTAAGGTTTAGGGTTTAGGGTTTAGGGTTTAGGGTTATTTATTTATTTATATTATTTTTTATTATTATTATTTTTTTATATTAAGTAAACTAGTAGGTTTAGGTTTATTTAGTTTATTTAATTTGTTTTTTATTTATTTTATTATATTTTATTTTCTATTTTATTTTTTTATTTATTTAGTTTATTTATTTTTGGTTTATTTATTTTAGTTTATTTTTATGTTTAGTTTATTTTATTTTTATATTTAGGTTTAGGTTTTATTTTTTATTTTTAGGTTTAGGTTTAGGTTTTTATTTAATTTTTTTTAGGTTTAGGTTTTAGGTTTTTATTTTTGGTTTATTTTTAGGTATTATTTTTTAGTTTAGGACTAGGATTATTTTTATTTTATTTTATTTTATTTATGGTTTAGATATCGGTTTAGGTTTAACTTCTATTTATTTTGGTTTAAGTTTATGTTTTTTCAAGGTTTATATTTTTTTTACTTTAGGGTTTGGGTTTTATTTTTATTTGTTTTAAGTTTTATTTTAAGGTTTCTTTTTTAGGTTTAGGTTTTTATTTAGTTTTATTTAGGTTTATTTTATATTTATTTTAAGTTTAGGTTTTATTTTATTTAGGTATTTTATTTTTTAGTTTAGTTTTGGTTTTATTTTATTTTATTTTAGATTAGTTTTTATTTTTTAGTTTATTTTCTTTTTATGTTTAGGTCTAGGTTTAGGTTTATGTTTAGTTTAATTTTCAGTTTATGTTTTTGTTTTATTTTATTTTGCTTTGGTTTTTTTATTTATTTTCTTTTTAGGTTATATTTAATTTAGGTTTAAGTTTGTAGCTTTTGAGGGTTTAGGGTTCAGGGTTAGTTAAGGGTTTAGGATTTTTGATTTAGGGTTTAGGTTTTAGGGTTTAGGTTTTAGGGTTTAGGGTTTTAGGGTTTAGGGTTTAGGGTTTCAGGTTTAGTGTTTAGGGTTTTAGGGCTTAGGGTTTATGGCTTAGGGTTGTAAGTTTAATGTTTAGGTTTTAGGTTTTTTATTTTAGTTTATTTTTTAGGTTTAGGTTTACGTTTATTTTTTTAGTTTAGTTTTATTTTTATTTTAGTTTTTATTTTTAGGTTTAGGTTTAGGTTTTTATTTTAATTTTTTAGGTTTAAATTTTAGGTTTTTATTTTAGGTTTCTTTTTAGGTATTATTTTTTAGTTTAGGTTTAGGATTTAGTTTATTTTATTTTATTTATGGTTTAGGTTTAGGGTTTAATTTATTTTAGCAGGTTAACTTTTATTTATTTTAATTTAGGCTTAGGTTTATTATTTTTTATTTTAGGTTTAGAATTTTTTATTATTTTAGGGTTTAGGTTTTATTTTTTATTTGTTTTTTAAGTTTTATTTTTAGGTTTATTTTTTAGTTTTAGGTTTTTATTTTATTTTAATTTAGGCTTATTTTATTTATATTTTAGGTTTTGTTTTTATTTTATTTAGGTTTTTTAATATTTTATTTAGTTTAGGTTTTATTTATTTTTTAGTTTTAGTTTTTATTTTATTTTGTTTTTAAGTTTAGGTTTAGGTTTAATTTTTAGTTTAGTTGTTTATTATATTTAATTTTGGTTTCAATTTCTTATTTATTTTATTTTTAGTTTTATTTAGTTTAAGTATAGTTTTTTAGCTTTTTAGTGTTTCAGCTTCAGGGTTAGTTGATGGTTTAGGGTTTAGGGTTTAGGATTTTGATTTAGGGTTGAGGGTTTAGGGTTTAGGGTTTAGGTTTTAGGGTTTAGGGTTTAGGGTTTAGTGTTTATGGTTTAGGGTTTTTAGGGCTTAGAGTTTTAGGTTTAGGGTTTACGATTTAGGGTATAGGTTTTAGGTATAGGGTTTAGGTTTTAGTTTAGGGTTTATGTTTTTGATTTTTTTTAACAGAGAACAAATTCATATTCAACCTTTCTTCTTTTAGATTTCATCAACAAAGTAACACAGAAAGTTTTCTAAGACACAAGCGACGACCTAAATAAAAAATGAGCACGCATAGAGAAAATCAAAACCCTAGATAACTAGAATCGTATGTACTATAAAGACACAGTTTCATAAGCAGTAGATCAAATCGGTCATTCTTCAATTTCTCTAGTTCCCATCAGAACCACTATGACCTCTCAACTAGCCAAATCCACCACGGCTATAACCTTCATCGCTCCTCCCACCTCCATAACCACTAGTGCTCCGATCACCACCTCCATATCCACCAACACCTCAAGATCCTCCACCAACCCTGTGATGACCACTGGCTCCACCTTTGCCTCCACTACTAGATCTAGACTGAGCCTAGTTGATGGTGATGTTCCAGTCGTTAAGGATCTACCCATTCTTAGGGGTTAGGTTTCTTTTTTAATTTATTTAGTTACTTTAGGTTTAGGTTTAGGGTTTGTTGTTTAGGGTTTAGGGTTTAGGGTTAGGGTTTAGGGTTTAGGGTGTAGGGTTTATAGTTTACAGTTTAGGGTTTAGGTTTTTTTTTAAATTAATTAAACTAGAAAGTTTAGGTTTATTTAGCTTAATTTTTATTTATTTTAGTCTATTTTAGTATTTATTTTTATTTAGTTTAGTTTATTTTTTAGGTTTATTTATTTTAGTTTAGTTTTTTTATTTAGTTTATTTTTTAAGTTATCTTTAGGTTTGAATTTATGTTTTTTTGAGTTTTATTTTTATTTTACTTTCTAAGTTTAGGTTTTATTTTTTATTTTTAGGTTTAGATTTATATTTTTTTTTATTTTTTTAGGTTTAGGCTTTAGGTTCTTATTTTAGGTTTATTTTTAGGTTTTATTTTTAGTTTAGGTTTAGGTTTATTTTTATTTTATTTTATTTAGTTTAGGTTTAGGTTTAGGTTTTATTTATTTTCGTTTAGTTTATATTAGTTTAGGTTTAGGTTTATTTTATTTTATTTATCTTATTTTTATTTTAGGTTTAGATTTTTTTTGTTTAGGGTTTAGGTTTTATTTTTAAGTTTATTTTTTAGGCTTAGGATTTTATTTAGTTTTTATTTTATTTTATTTTAGGTTTATTTTATTTTTATTTTATTTAAGTTTTTTATTCTTATGTTTATTTTATTTTTAGTTTAGTTTTGGTTTTTATTTATTTTATTTTTGTTTATTTTTATTAGTTTATTATATTATATTTTTAGGTTTAGGTTTAGGTTTTAGTTTAGGTTTTTATTTTATTTTAGACTCGAATCTTTGATGAACTCATTCATTATCAAGTCGAGTGCTTTGTCGATGATCTTGTGGTCAAAAGTTGAGAAAAGGATGACCATCTCTTTGACTTGAGAGTAGTTTTGAACAGTTAAGGCAATTTAACCTCAAAATAAACCCCTTGAAGTGTGCATTCAGAGAAGTTTCAGAGAAATTCCTTAGCTTTATTATCCGACACCAGGGAATCAAAATCAATCCAAAGAAGATCAAATCGATATTAGAAATGCCACCTCCTAAAAGTTTAACTCAACTCTGATCATTCAGAGGGTGGTTGGCATAACTAAAATGCTTTATATCCAATCTATCGGGAAGATGTCAGCCATTCTCACCACTTGTTGGAAAGGATGCCAAGTTCAAGTGGGATAACAAGTGTGAGTATGCCTTCAAAGACATCAAGTAATAGCTAATGACGCTGTCGATTCTAGCATTCCCTATCCCGGGAAAGCCGGTCGAACTTTACACTGCTTGGTTAAACAAGTCCCTTGGTGCTTTGTTGGTCCAAGCCAATGATGAAGGGAGGGAAAATGCACTCTACTACCTCAACCATCATCTAATCCCTACTGAGGCTAATTATCCACCCATTGAGAAGCATTGCCTAACTTTAATATTTGCATCCTAAAAGCTACAACACTACATGCTTCCTCATAAGGTGAACTTAATCTCTAGGATCAATCCACTATAGTATCTCAAGACACAACCAACACTATCGGGATGATTGGCACGATGGTTCATGATCCTCTCGCAGTTTGACATTACCTTTGTATCCCTCCATGCCGTGGAAGGACAAGTGCAAGTTCTTAGCAGCACACCCACTTCTTGCTGACTCTCCACTTAGTGATGATCTCCCCGATGAATAATTTATTAAATCAGGGGAGACTAGCATTCACTACTAGGAGATGTACTTTGATGGTGTGGCTTCCTCTCAAAGAGGAGAAGAACCACAATCTAATATTCTAGGAAAGGCAGGGGTAGGAATAGTTCTCATAACGCCTGATCATGATGTGATGAGATTCGCATATCATATATCCAATCTTTACACCAACAACAAAGTCGAATATGATGCTCTGATTGCGGTCTAGAGTATTCTATTACTCTAAGCTTCTAGAACATCAACTTCTTTGGGGATTCCCAACTAATTATCAACCAACTCACTAGGCCATATAAGGTTATGAAGCCCAAGCTCCATCACTACCACAAGTACACCATGATTCCTTGAAGAGAGAATGTCATAGCATTTCTTTATCTAAGCTTACTAAGGAGTTGGCATATTTGGAGGATGAGTCCATATCAATATAGGTCCAAAATAGACAAGTCTTATCCCTTATTGATATTAAACTCATCAAAAAATAGTCTCTTGAAGGGGAGGTTGCCATTGCCAAGAAGGACTAGAGTTAGATTGGAGGCAACCATTCATGGATTACCTAAATAAAGGTAAACTACATCAATAGAAGTCCCAAGCCCATCAGATGAAGCAGAGAGAACTTTTAGATGCTATTGTGGATGGTGTCTTGTACCGATGGTCTTTCAATCATATGTGATTATGTTGTTTAAACAAGCACAAAGCCGTAAGATCGTGACTAGGGTACACAGAAGATTATGTGGAGCCAACCAATCCAGTCCGAAGATGAACGCCATGATCAAGAGACTACGATACTACTTGCCGTCGATGATCAAAGATTGCATGGATATGGCTAGGTGATGCCACCATTGTCAAATACATGATGTGGTCCTACACCAACCACCCAACATTCTACATCCTACATTGGCCTCAGGCCATTCGAGTGATGGGGTACCGACATAGTGGGTCTGATTGATCCTCCTTCTTCCAAGGGTCATCGGTTCATCTTGCTTACTATTGATAGTAGCATGGGAATTTAATTGAAGCCTTGTGGGCCTATCACACCACATATAGAACTTGAGCTCAATCTAATCCTTTTCTTCTTAGTGTATGGGTCCAAAGTCATTCTACCATTAGAAGTCCAACTCCCATCACTATGGATAGCTGTGAGTAGCAAGATCACAATAGAGCAGAATGTCTAATTGCGGTTAGAAAAGCTTAAAGGTTTGGAGGGAGACACTTGTGGGCATTCCAAAAGCTCGAGTTGTACAAAGCTAAAATGATTCAAGCTCACAACAAGTTGGTTTGTTCTAGATCTCTTCATGTAGGAGAGCTTATTTTAGTTCTAAGGAGACCGATTATTGCCCGTCATAAGATGGGAGGAAAGTTTGAACCCTCTTGGGAAGGCCCTTTTCCATTGAGAAGGCCTACCAAGGAGGACCTTATCAGCTTATTAATCATAAGGGAGAATGCCCAATGCTTCTAATCAACATGCTCTACATAAAGAAATATTATAAGTCATGTTTAAAAATAATTATTATCAATGAAAATTCCATTTCAAATTGAATCTCTTCCATGTTGAAAGTATTCTTATTTGGAATCTGCCACCACATATTTAGGGTAGGTGTAAGAAACCTGAGCTGCATCTTATCCTTCATCGACACAATATAAACACAAACTGCACACAAACATATAAAATAAACACATATCTTTTATTTTGGGCTACTTTGAGTTGAGATAATGCCCCAAGCGAAACTCACTCAGTAGCTGCTATAGGTGAATGATGTGCTACCCTGCTAGCGTGTCATTAGAGTGGTCATCTTGCTTTAGGGGATGTAAGTCTACTACACTTTCCATCCTTACTAAGCCACAACACACTAACGAGTGCCTTGTTAGTTTAATAGGCCTTACTGCGTGGCCAATAAGCTACCTCATGTTGCCTTTGTTTAAGAGGATGTGAGTCTGCCTTGCTTTCTTATTAGATTAGCTTTCGTAGCTGACTAGGTTGATTATATTTGAGGTCTAGGATAAGTCCCCTAGTGTCTCCTTCCCTCCTGAATGCTTCAAGTCTGGGTGCAATCTTTTATCTAGGCTCCTTGCTTAATAGTCGCTCTAGGTCAAATAGCAGTTGTCCCACTGACGACAAACTATCCTGATGATCATTTCCGCTTGGAAAGTCATAAGCCTACATGATTTTTTTCTAGGTTGATCATTGCACACTGATAGGAACCTTAGGTTGGTTAGATCTCACTATGCTGACGGATACATCACTCATGCTAATGGATACACCTTAGGTTGGTTGGTTCTCGCACCTTAGGATACACCAATCATGGTAGATGTACGTCGGCTATTCTTTCTCTTTGAGTTGCCCACTGTACACCTATAGGCTTTCTTTTATAGGGCTCAAGATAACACCCCTAGCAACACCTCCTTTGTGCAAACCATACTTGGATCATGTCCTTTGCAACCCCATTTAGACACTACCAGGGTTACTATCAGATTGGACAATTCCCCTCTCCTAATAACCACCCATGTGGTTGGAGAACCTGTCTTATGGATATGCAGATTCTCTCTTTATCCATTAAATCTATGATAGATCAAAGCTGATATAGCCTCTTCTCAGTGTGGTCCCTCGCATAGCAATAGGGTCCACATAAATATATAAAAAAATATTTATTCACTTGTGGATTAGAAGCACACCATAGTGGTACCTTTTCCAAAGTAGGTATCCTATCTTTAGGGCAGTGTCATCAAAACTCTCTATAGGAATCACCTGACTACTCCTGAGTTGATATAAGTTCCCAACAATATTCACTCAGTAGTCACCTGTAAGTTTGGTTCGATTTGTTGTGCTACCAACAGGTCACCCCAACACTTGTTCCTTGGTTTAGAAGATGTAAGTTTGCTACGCCTTCTTCCTAGCATAGTCGTTGCTCACCAAAAGGCAACCCCTTAGGTTAGCTAGCTGTACCCCATGGCAAGTAGACTATCCTTTTTCATTTGTAAATTTGAGATAGGACAAGTTTGATACAGTCCCTTCTCCATGGGTCCATCGCACACCGACAAGGTCTATAAATTAAATCTATCAAATTTGACCGAGCTCACATTTCCAATGGATATTCCCTCAATTTCAAATCAAACTAAACCAAATAAACCATATTAAATCACATGAAATTAAGATAAAATTAATCTTGACTACTTTTGAGTTGACATAAGTCCCCAATGACATTCACTCAGTAGTCGCCCTAGGTTAAGATCGATTCATTGTGCGTCCAACAGGTCACCATAGCGATTATTCCTCACTTTGGAAGATGTAAAAGTGTTATGCCTCTTCCTAACATAGCCATTGCACACCGAAAGGAAATGACTTAGGTTGGCTAGCTCTACCCCGTAGCTGATAGACTATCCTTTTGGATTTGTAAACTTGAGGTAGGTCAAGGCTGATATATTACCTTCTCAATGGGTCCATTGCACACTGACTGGGTCCATACATTAACTCAGATTAAATTGAACCCAATTTGATTTTCCCCAGTCGAGTTAAATCACACCCTTCTCCCTAGTGGAGCCCCAAATCATATATAAATAAGTCAAGCAAATAAATCAAATTCAGAACCAACCGCTCTAGTGGAGCCAAATAAACCAACTCCCCCAATAGAGTCTAAATCAAAGAAATCCAACCAAACTCTTATCCCCAGCAGATACATCTACACACATCTATAAAATCAAACTCAAATCCTATTCCCTAGTGGATAGCCCAAACTTGCTTCCATAGTGAAAGGTTCATATACCCAATCCCCAAATGAACTCAAGCCCATATCTCTAGCATATATGCCTCCACATCAATTAAAATAAAACAAATTAAAGTCGATTCGATCTTAATCCCTGGTGGATTAAAGATTCTTATCCCCAGTAGTTTTCTTTCCATAAATTATATAATCAAATCAGATTCAAATCTTATCCCCAACAGATTTTTTTCTTCTATGATCTCAACATAGACACCTCACATGTCATGTCCAATGCATGTGTGATCCCCTATGGATCTCCCTCCATGTGCTTGACATGGAAATCTCATCAAATCTTATTTCTTCTCTTATGCACACCTTTAATACTTCAACCGAAAGCCTAACAATGTATTCATTCAAATTACATCATCTTAACATTGTAATCAACATTTTATGATTTGTGATGTTGCAAGCTCAAACTAACTATACAATATCATGCTAAACATATTATAGTGTGAATTAACACACTATATTATATTATAAAATATGATGTTATATTATAATTTCCTATTATATAATATATTGTCTAACATTACACCTCATTAGAATCACTTAAAAGGAACAAATAAAAACTTTTCTCAAAATATGAATAATGTTCATTTTGGATGTAAAATTATTATTTTTTCTATTCAAAATGGTACAAAATAGCATAATTTTGGTGTTGCTTCTTGGTGTGTGTTATGAATTTGGCCAAATTCTTCCATCTTAACCTTCAAATTAACATTTTTGTGAGTTTTGACCCAATCTATTATAACAAAAGTAAAACATACTAAAATGTACAATAACATTTAGTAACACACCACCACAATCATATATATGTGAAGTTATATTGTTATGAACATTATATTTTAATATGTCTTCATATAATATATTATCTTACATTACACCGTAAAATGAATTACTTTAAGCAAAAAATTATAAAATTTGGTTCAAAAATGAACATTTATTTTGGATGCAAAATTCCATTCTTTTGATGAAATGACACACCACAACACACCCCCAATGATTTTCCCTAAAGCTTACCTTAAATTTGGCCAAATCCATCATCTTATACTATAAATTAGTATTTTTATGAATTATACCAGTACAAACTCTATTACATCATACTATAACAAACTAAAATATGTTAAACAATGAGTAATAATACATAATAGTATGTTATAATGCATGATGCTATGCTATGTTATGGCATCCTATATTATAATATACTATAACATATTATATTATATTGCATCACATCATAAGGGATTGCTTAAGATAAAAAATCATAAAATTAGTCTAAATAATAAATAACTATATATTTTAGTTGTATCACTTACATATTTTTAATGGAAGTTATATATTATGATGTCATGCTCTACCTATTATGAATTTGGCCAAATTCCACCATTTTAAAGTCTAAATCAAAATTTTTTATAAATAATGCTAGCATAGGCTTGACTGCATGATTGTAAAATACTAAAAAAATTTAAAATGTGCAGAACAATATATTATGATATATGATGTTATACTATGCTACAACATATAATATTTATTTTGTACATAAAATCTTACTTTTAGACTATTGGTGTAGGACACCTTTGGTACTACAACCTAATTCCCACTTCAAATTTAACAAATTTCATCATCTGATTTATTAAATAAACATTTTATGATTTATATTAATATAGACTATAGGGCGCAATACCATAATATACTAAAACATTTTAAAACATTATATAACATCCAAAAACACATCACTACATGCTCAAATAAATGATGCTACATTATACTATAATATATGGTATTATAATATGATTTAGGGTAAGGGTTTAGGGTATTAAAATCTTTAATAATAAAGTGAAAGTCTCTTGAAGACATTTTCTTTAGCTACCATAACTATGTTAAGATTAGGTGATTCTTTAGCTCTACCCTAATGACATCTTTATTCAAGGTCTAGGGTTTAAGGTTTAGGGTTAGGGTTTATGGTTAATTTAGGGTTTAGGGTTTAGGGTTAATTTATGGTTTAGGGTTTAGAGTTAGCTTAGGGTTTAGGTTTTAGGGTTTAGGGTTTAGGGTTTGGGGTTTAAGGTTTAGGGTTATATGTTATAGGTTTTAGGGTTTAGGGTTTAGGGTTTTATCTTTTAGAGTTTAGGGTTTAGGGTTCAGGGTTTTGGGTTTTAGAGTTTAGGGTTTAGGGTTTAGGGTTTAGGTTTTAGGTTTTAGGTTTTAGGTTTTGGATTTAAGTTTTAGTTTAGGGTTTAGGGTTTAAGGTTTTTTTAATAGAGAACAAATTTAGATTCAACATTTCTTATTTTTGATTTCATCAACCAAGTAACACCCTAAGTTTTTTAAGATACAAGCGACGACATAGATAAAAAATGAGCACCCATAGAGCAAATCAAAAACCCTAGATAAGTAGAACCATCTCTACTGTAAAGACACTTCCATAAGTAGCATATCAGATCAACTGTTCTTTAGTTTCTCCAGCTCCCATCTGAACCACCCCTGCCTCTTGAGTTGGGATCCTCCATAATTTCCTTTATTTCTCCCTCTGCCACCACCATGGATGTAATGTCCATCACTCCTCCCACCTCCAGAACCACTAATACTCCGACCACCACCTCCATATCCACCAGTACCTCTAGATCCCCCACCACCACTATGATAATCACCACCTTCACCTTCGCCTCCACCGCCAGATCTAGACTGAGCCCAATTGATGGTGATGTTCCTGCTGTCAAGGTTCTACTCATTCTTAAGGTTTAAGGTTAGTTTAGGGTTTATGGTTTGGGGTTTAAGGTTTAGGGATGTAGGTTTTAGAGTTTTGGGTTTAATGTTTAGGGTTTTATGGTTTAGGGTTTAGGGTTTAGGATTTTATGGTTTAGGGTTTAGGGTTGTAGGTTTAGGGTTTGGGGTTTAGGGGTTTTAGGGTTTAAGGTTTAGGGCTTAGGGTTTAGGATTTAGAGTTTATGTTTATTTATTCTAGTTTAGGTTTTTTTATTTTTGTTTATTATTTGGGTTTAGGTTTAGGTTTATTTTTAGTTTAGTTTTATTTAAATTTTATTTTTAAGGTTTAGGTTTAGGATTATATTTTATTTTTCTAGGTTAAGGTTTCAGGTTGTTATTTAATTTTATTTTTAGGTTTTATTTTTTAGTTTAGGTTTAGGTTTATTTTTAGTTTATTTTATTTTATTTAGATTAGGTTTAGGTTTAGGTTTGTTTATTTTAGATTTAGGTTTAGGTTTTATTTATTTTAGCTTAGTTTATTTTAGTTTAGGTTTGGGTTTCTTTTTTTTTTTAGGTTTGGGATTTTTTTTTGGTTTAGGGTTTAGGCTTTATTTTTTATTTATTTTTAGGTTTATTTTTTAGGTTTAGGTTTTTATTTACTTTTTATTTTATTTTATTTTGGGTTTTTTTATTTTTATTTGAGGTTTAGTTTTTATTTTATTTAGGTTTTTTTATTTCTTTAGTTTAATTTAAATTTTTTATTTATTTTATTTTAGTTTTATTTTATTTTATATTTTATTTTCTTTTTAAGTTTAGGTTTAGGTTTAGGTTTAAGTTTAGGTTTTAGTTTATGTTTTTATTTTATTTTGGTTTAGGTTTTTTATTTTTTTTATTTTTAGGTTTTATTTAGTTTAGGTTTAGGTTTTTAACTATTTAGGGTTTAGGATTTATGGTTAGTTTACGGTTTAGGGTTTAGGGTTTGGGGTTTAGGGTTTAGGGTTTAGGGTTTAAGGTTTAGGTTTTAAGTTTTAGTTTAGGGTTTAAGGTTTTTTTTAATAGAGAACAAATTGAGATTCATCATTTCTTCTTTTCGATTTCATCAACCAAGTAGCACCCCAAGTTGTCTAAGAGATAAGCGATGACATAAATAAAAATGAGCACCAATAGAGCAAATAAAAATACCTAGATAAGTAGAACCATATCTACTGTAAAGACACAGTTTCATAAGCAGTAGATCAGATCAATCGTTCTTCAATTTCTCCAGTTCCCATTAAAACCAACCCCACCTCTCTAGTAGCAAGATCTGTATTCATATCCCCAATCTCTACCTTCGACACCACCACTGTAACCTCCATCGCTCCTCCCACCTCCATAACCACCACTGCTCTGACCATAACCTCCATATCCACCAGCACATCTAGATTCTCCACCACCACTTCGATAAACACTGCCTCGGCCTTCGCCTCCACCACAAGATTTAGACTGAGCCTAGTTGATGATGATGTTCCTGCTATCAAGGTTCTGCTTATTTTTAAAATTTAGGGTTAGTTTAGGGTATAGGGTTAAGGGTTAGTTTTGGGTTTAGGGTTTATGGTTAGTTTAGGGTTTAGGTTTAGGGTTTAGGGTTTAGGGTTTAAGGTTTAGGGTTGTAGGTTTTTGGGGGGTTTAGGGTTTAGGTTTTAGGGTTTAGGGTTTAGGGTTTTAGGGTTTAGGGTTTAGGGTTTAAGGTTTAGGGTTTTGGGTTTTACGATTTAGGGTTTAGGGTTTAGGGTTTAGGGTTTAGTGGTTAGTTTCTGGTTTAAGGTTTAGGGTTTATGGTTTAGGATTTAGGGTTTAGGGTTTTTTTTAATTAAGTAAACTGGTAGGTTTAGGTTTATTTAGTTTATTTTTTATTTATTTAAGTTTATTTTATTTAGGTTTTTTTTTATTTATATTTAGTTTAGTTTAGTTTAGTTTATATTTGAGGTTTTGATTTTTTAGCTAAGTTTTATTTTTATTTTATTTTTTAGGTTTAAGTTTTCTTTTTTATTTTTAGGTTTAGGTTTAAGTTTTTATTTTATTTTTTTAGTTTTATGTTTTAGATTTTTATTTTAGGTTTATTTTCAAGTTTTATTTTTTAGTTTAGGTTTAAGTTTATTTTTAGTTTATTTTATTTTATTTAGTTTAAGTTAAGGTTTAGGTTTAGGTTTTATTTATTTTAGTTTAGTTTATTTTAGTTTAGGTTTAGGTTTAGGTTTATTTTATTTTGTTTATTTTATTTTTATTTTAGGATTAGGTTCTTTTTAGTTTATGGTTTAAGTTTTATTTTTTATTTATTAGGTTTTTTAGGTTTTTTTTAGGTTTAGGTTTTCATTTATTTTAGGTTTATTTTTTTGTATTATATTTAGTTTTTATTTTATTTAAGTTTTTTATTCTTAGGTTTATTTTATTTTTTTTTTGGTTTAGTTTAGGTTTTTATTTATTTTCTTTTAGTTTATTTTTATTTTTTTAGTTTAAGTTTAGGTTTTAGTTTATGTTTTTATTTTATTTTAATTTATTTAGGTTTACATTTTTTATTTATTTTATTATTAGGTTTTATTTAGTTTATGTTTATGATTTTAGGTTTTTAGGGTTTAGGGTTTAGTGTTTAGGCTTTAAAGTTTAGGGTTTTGAGTGTTTATAGGGTTTAGGGTTAGCTTAGGGTTTAGGGTTTAGAGTTTAGGCTTTAAGGTTTAGGATTTTAGGGTTTAGGGTTAGTTTATGGTTTAGGGTTTCGGGTTTAGGGTTTAGGATTTAGAGTTTAGGGTTTAGGGTTTAGGGGTTAAGGTTTAGGATTTATGGTTAGTTTTGGATTTAGTGGGGTTTAGTTTAGGGTTTAAGTTAGGTTTTTAAGGTTTAGGGTTAGTTTTAGGGTTTAGGTGGTTTAGGGTTTAGTTAGTTTAGGTTTAGGGTTTAGTGTTTTTTTTAATTAAGTAAATTGGTAGTTTTATTTTTATTTAGTTGATTATTTATTTATTTTAGTTTATTAGATTTTTTATTTATATTTAGGTTTATTTTTTATTTTTATCTAGTTTAGTTTATTTATTTTAGTTTAAGTTTTTTTAATTTTAGTTTATTTTTTTAGGTTTAGGTTTAGCTTTATGCATATTTTTTTCATTTAGTTTTTTTTATTTAATTTTTTAGGTTCTCATTTTATTTTTTATTTTAGGATTAGGTTTAGTTTTAGGTTTAGGTTTAGGTTTTATTTTATATTTTTTAGGTTTAGGTTTTAGGTTTTAATTTTAGGTTTTATTTTTTAGTTTAGGTTTAGGTTTATTCTTAGTTTATTCTTAGTTTATTTTTTTAGTTTAGTTTAGGTTTTTATTTATTTTATTTTATTTTAGTTTTTATTTTTTATTTAATTTACCTTTAGTTTTAAGTTTAGGTTTAGCTTTAGGTTTTAGTTTAGGTTTTTATTTTATTTTTTTATTTGATTTAGATTTAAGTTTATTTATTTATGTTATTTAAAGGTTTTATTTAGTTTAGGTTTAGGTTTTTAGGTTCTTAGGGTTTAAGGTTTAGGGTTTACGGTATAGGGTTTTTTTAAGGGTTTAGGGTTTTAGTATTTTTTAGATTTAGGGTTTAGAGTTTATTTTTTTAATAAAATCCACAGGGAGAATTTTATTGCCACAAAGAAAAAATTACAAGGTCATTAGGAGGGGATAAAACTCAGGATTACCGCTCAAAGGGCTACAATCAACCTAGAGAGAAAATCCCCAAACTAATATAACTAGAAGCAAGAAAAAGGAAAGAAACCTAAACAAAGAAACTAACAAGAAAAAGCAAAGAGAACAAGCCAAAGACCACAAAGGAAATAATAGGAGAAAGAAGATGCATAATCCACATCAAGTGACACTAGGAAAGAAAGAAAATGAGGAAACAAAAGGAAATCAACAAAAGAGCAAGAATGAGAAAAGAATGAAAAGTAGAAGAAGAGAGGAGAGAAAAGAGGCTCAGGGCTTAGTTATAGAAAAGGGGTAACCAAAATTTGTGAGTAATAAACTTCAAAAGAAGGGTTACAATCACAAAAAAGGCTACCAACCAAAAAAAAGAAGAAAACATCCTAGCCATCGCCAACAAACCTCGGAAAAAGTAGAGCTAGCTTAGACAGTAAATAGCTAATCAAATAATGGGAGAAGCAACCACAGAAAGAGGACAGGCAGCTAAGTAAATCTAACATAAGGAAAACTAGATTTATCTAAGTTAGAAAGGTCTCTTAACTGCTTTGGAATATTACCATTGGAAAATAAGGTAAATCAGGGAGATTACCCCCCAAGCCATCTAAAAAATTAGTACAAGCATTACCTTCTCTCAAAATATGAGTCATCTTAAAAGAAAGCTTAGAAATAATAGCTTTAATATTCCTAAGTAAATAGAAAAGTTCAACATTACCCTTGTGATTAGAGTTGATCATAGTAACAACCATCTCAGCATCAGATTCCAACCAAATGGAAAGAAAATTCCCCTCAAACAAAGCTTAAGAGCATGATAAACAACCATCAATTCAACCATAATAGCAGAAGTAATAGAGAGAGGAGTAGAAAAAGCCAAGATAATACTCCCAAGATTATTTTGAAAAATACCACCACAACCAGACTTGTTAAGTGCAACAGAGCCATCAATATTAATTTTAATACAACAATTAAGAGGATTAATCTAGTAATGATTTTATAAGAAGGAGGCAAGTCCCAATAAGAAAACTTAATACCCAATTTGGAAGCAACAAACCTGCAACCTCTAAAATTAGTACCATTAAGAAGCGAAGCCTTATGTAAAAAAATTTTTATGTCTTTGGTCCTAGCAATAATCCTCTTATGATTCATAGGCACATTACGGTGTTTAGCATCATTTCTGTCAAGCCAAATAAACCCAATGAAAGTAACAGTCGCAACAGTTTTGATATGCCCTTAAATAGTATTAAGAAAGTAAGAGCTAAGGAGCTACATTAAGTTAAAATTACCATTAAAAGAACTAAGGTTGAATAAGTCCTCATACCAATTCCAAATTTTAGAGGCAATAGCAACATTAACAAATACATGACTAACATCCTCAATATGAAAACAATACAAGCATTTAGAATGAAGATAAAATCCTTTATCCAAAAGTAAAGAATCAACAGCAATAAAATTCCTTAAAATTCTCCATAGAAGAATACAATAAGAGGTAGGAATAATGTTATTCCAAATCTTAAAAAATATAGGAGAAGAGGGTTTATTATCTCTAATATGGTGCCAGGTATCTTTAAATGAAAAATCACCATTACTAGAAATTTTGTAAAGAACATGATCAGGAGTGATACCATCAATAAGAATCTTGATGATTTTATTACAAATGGAAACAAGAAATAAGTCATACAAAAGAGACTGATTCCAATCACCATTTAAAATAAAATGATTAACTTTTAAAGAAGTACTAGAATGAGTATTATGCATAGAGTCAATAGAGGAATCCCCCATCCAATTATGTTGCCAAAAGAAAGAGGAGACACTATTGATACCCCAGGAAATGAGAGGTTTTGCTTGCCATTTAACAACACAAAGGCGCTTCCAAACAATAGAATCACCATGTTTATAGCTACAAGTTAAAGGATGCTTACCTTTGTAGTATTTATAATTCATAAAATTAGCCCATAGACTAACATTCTTTCTAAAATTCCACCAAAGTTTATAAGAAAAATATTGGTGGAATCCAACAAGGCTAGAATTCTTCTCAAACAAAAAGTTAAGCCAACAAGACAAATATTCGATAGCAATAATAAAAAGTTATAGAGAAAGAGGGTCACCTTGTCTAATACCTTGGGAGGACTTAAAGAAGCCAAAGTTTTCACCATTAATAACTAAGAGAACCAAACATTTAATGATATTATTAACCAAAGATAGAGAAACCAAATAAAGAAAGAATGCTCTTAAGAAAATCCCAAGAAATGTTGTCATAAACTTTGGTAATATTAAGCTTAAAAAGTAAATTTCCACCTCTAGTTTTCACATTTAAGTCATGAATTAGTTCTCGTGCAAGAAAGATGTTGTCAAAGATAGTCTACCTTTATTTGATTAGGATAAATAATCTTAGGAAGAAATTTCAAGCCTACTAATTATTTTAGAAATCAATTTATTAAAAAAATACAAAGACTAATGTCTAAAATCATTCAAAATTAATTATTTTCTTGGGAATAAGAACAATATTAGTGGAAAGAAGTATTTAAGAATAGAATTCCCAAGAAAGAAATTCTTCATAGCATTAACAAGATCAGATTTAATAATAAACTAAGCTTTTTGAAAGAATAAAGTAGAGTAGCCATCTGACCCTGTAGTAAAATTAGCATTCATACCATTAAGAATATTAAAAATTTCCTCATTGATAATTTTTATTTAAAGGATCTCTAAAATGTTAATAGCAGAAGATAAAATATCCTCTTTTTGGTAATCCAAGAACCATCAGAATTCTTGATTTTATGAATCCTCCCAAGAACTCTCCTTTTAAAACTAAAGCAGGAAAATATTTTGTGTTTTTTCCCCCTCAAAAAGATGTTTAGAAGTAGCCTTTTGTTTCTAGTAAGTCTCCTCCATATCCTGATACTTAGTGAGGTTATCTTTAGCTTCAAAAAGGTTAGAAAAAAAAGAATCATTAATAACAAGTTCTTCCAAATCTTTCACCTATTGTTCCATGTTCTTGATATTATTAAAAAGATTTTTGAAATAGTTTCTATTCCACCAATTAATATGGTGCTTAAGCCTTTTGAGTTTAAGCAACAATCTCTTCATACAGAAAACAGAATCATCTAGAGCAAGGGGAGCATGCCAATTAGAAGCAATAACATCAAGAAAATTACTATCTTGTAACCACATATTTTGACAAAAAAAAATTTTAGTGACATTATTATTATGAACATCATCTTTAATGGAAATCAAAAGAGGAACAAGATCCGAGAGAGTTCTACTAAGATGTTCAATGGAATTCAGAGGCCAATGGTTTACCAAAAAACTATTAAATAGAGATCCAAACATTGCCAAAGTCTATGATTATTCCAAGTGAACTAAGAGCCAATAGAACCAACATCATGCAAATTACAATCCAAGATCATATTCGATAAATCTTCCATAGAATGTAAATACGATGAAGTACCCCCTTTCCTTTCATCCATAGAAAGGACTGTATTGAAATCCCCACCAATAATCCAAAAATTATTAATAGTAGAAGCAAAAGTGGATAATTGATCCCAAAGAATTCTCCTTTCAATCTTATTACAAGTAGCATAAACAAAAGAGCCAAAAGCATGATAATCACCAAAAGAAATATCCACATTAACAACTTGATTAAAATCATTAATTACATTAATTGAAATAGAATTATTCCAAAATAACCTAATCTTATTGTTATTGTTAAAATAATAATTGGAGAAACTGATCATTCTAGTTGCATACATAATTTTAGTAGAAAAGATAAGAGGTTCAAGGATAACCAAGAAATTGACATTATAAACCCTACAAAGGTTCTTAATCCTATTCAAAACAACAAGAGTACCAATGCCCCTAATATTCCAAAATAGAAAATTAAACAGTAATTCTTATTGGGTATAGAAGATGAAGAAGATCAGTCAATCTAGAAACTTTAGAAGAAAATTTTTGAACTATTTTCTCTTTTTCACAAAAATAGTTTGAAAACTAATTTCATTTCCAAAAGATTCATCATCAAAAGGATCATTAGAACTCTTAATAACTGCAAATTTGGTAGGAGATTCCAACTGAAAAGGCACTAAAACTTTTTTATCCATTAATTAAGAAGAAACCATACGCAAAACACCATAAAAAATAGTAGTTAAGGAAGGAGCAGAAACAAATTTGTTAAGCAAACAAGAACCTGGTTGCACCACATCCACCTTATCTAAACCATCAACAACTTCCATATTAAAAGAATTAAAAACATCTTTTTATTTAAGAGGTTCTTGAAAGTCAGAAAGAAAGAAATTATCTTTAAAATTTTCAGGATCTATATCACAAAAATCTTTAGGAGAGGAAATCAAAACTGGAATAATATCATCTTGAACAATTCCACAAAGCATAGAAATAATAGCAGCCAAAATCTGATTAACATTCAAAGCAACATCATCATTTTTTGAAACATTTTCACAAGAATTCTCAATAGTTAAAACATTAGATAGATTCAAAATACCATCAACAACATATTTATCTTTTTTTTTGGTCAAAATAGAAATTTTATTTTTATCGGTTAAATGATCTCCAGATTGATCAATCAACTTACAATTTTTAACAGATTTTTTCCTAAGTTGAGGATGAGCAATGAAACAATCCAAAAATACATGGCCATGGGTTTTGCAGTGATTGCATAAAACAGGAAAGTTTTCAAATTCAATCGGCTGTAAATATTCATACTTTTTTGACCCTATCCAAATCTCATTAGGATACTTCTTAGTAACATCAATTTGAACAAGGATACGAGCAACTGAAGGGCGAGATGTAGCCATAGTTGCTTGATCGATTTGTAAAGGGGTACCAAAAATAGACCCAATCACATGAAGAAATTGATGATTAACAAGATGTATCTGAAGATTAGGCAAAGCAATCGAAACTGACACTAGAGGAGATTCTTCTTCAATGTCAAAAAATGGAGTCCATTTAAGGATACACATTTTTCAATTTTTAACCTAATAAGATTGACGAGAGAAAATTTGGTTATAATCAAGATCATTAGATAACTTTATGAGGACATGATGACCATCTAACAAACCAGCTGAAAACACACCGGAGAGCTTTAATTCATGAATAAAATTGAATATCTTCCATATTATTGAGGAAAAAAAATTTACCAATCAGTAAAGGCATAAGGTTTCTCAATATCCAAATCTAAACACATTATAACAACACCTTTAAAGTTGTATAGATTAATCAAAATTGGTTGAAGCATCCATACCGATAAGGCATCTTTAAAGGATTTAGAAGAAAACTTAGATTTACCCAAGAAATCATCAACTCTAAAGAGAGCCGTCATTTAGTACATGCCAAATGCAATCAAAGGTCGAAGATCAAAACCTGAAAATCCTCGGAAGCCACAAGAAGATGAAAATGGGTTCTGTCAGAACCAAGAAAAAAAAAGGGTTTTGTTTAGGTTTTAGTTATTATTATTATTACTTAGTTTTATTATTTATTAGTTATTATTATTAATATTTATTAGTTATTAGTTAGTTATTAGTTATTTAATTATTAGTTTTTAGTTATTATTATTAGTTATTTATTTGTTATTAGTTATTAGGTTATTATTATTAGTTAGTTAGTTATGAGTTTATTATTATTAGTTTAGGTTTTATTAGTAAGTTATTTATTATTTATTAGTTATTAGTTATTAGTTATTATTATTAGTTATTATTAGTTATTTAGTTATTAGTTATTATTAGTTATTATTATTAATATTTATTAGTTATTAGTTAGTTATTAGTTATTTAATTATTATTATTAGTTATTTATTAGTTACCATTAGTTTTTAGTTTTTAGTTATTATTAGTTTTAATAGCTTTTAAGTTTAGCTATTAGTTATTAGTTATTAGTTATTTATTAGTTATTAGTTATTTTAGTTATTAGTTATTTGGTTAGTTTATTATTACTAGTTTATTAGTTATGTGGTTGTAGTTATTATTAGTTATTATTATTAATTAATAGTTATTAGTTTATTTATTAGTAATTAGTCATTATTAGTTATTAGTTATTATTAGTTATTAGTTATTATTAGTTATTATTAGTTTATTTATTAGTTATTAATAGTTTTATTAGTTAGTTATTAGTTAGTAGTTATTTATTTAGTTTATTATTATTTTTAGTTAGTTTAGTTATTAGTTAGTTATTATTATTAGTTTAGTTTAGGTTTAATTATTAGTTATTAGTTATTATTAATATTAATATTATTATTAGTTATTAGTTAATTATTATTAGTTATTATTAGTTATTATTAGTTATTTATTATTAGTTAATTAGTTTATTATTAGTTATTATTATTAGTTTAGTTATTAAGTTTTAGATATTAGTTATTAGTTATTAATTATTATTAGTTATTGTTAGTTATTAGTTATTATGTTTATTAGTTATTAGTTTTTATTAGTTATTAGATTTTAGATAGTTATTATTATTAGTTATTATTACTTTAATTATTAGTTATTTGCTTATTATTAGTTATTATTAGGTTTTTATTAGTTATTAGGATTTGATAGTTAGTTTAGATTATTATTTACAAGTTTATTTATTAGTTAGTTATTAGTTTTATTATTATTAATTATTAGGTTTATTATTAGTTTATCAGTTTATTATTTAATTATTAGTTAGTCTTTTAGTTAGATTTGGTTATTAGGTTTATTATTAATTATTATTATTAGTTATTAGTTATTTGTTTATTATTGGTTATTATTAGTTTTTAGATATTAGTTTATTATTATTATTAGTTTATTAGTTAGTTATTTAGGTTATTAGTTTATTAGATATTATTACTTAGTTAGTTATTAGTTTATTAGTTATTAGTTTTAAGTTTAGTTATTATTAGTTGTTATTATTAGTTAGTTTATTAGTTATTAGTTATTATTATTAGTTATTATTATTAGTTATTATTATTAGTTATTAGTTAGTTTAGTTATTATTAGTTATTAATTTATTTAGGTTATTAGTTATTAATTATTAATTATTATTAGTTAAGTTTATTAGTTATTATTAGTTATTAATTATATTTATTATTATTAGTTATTATTAGTTTATTAGTTCTTAGTTATTATTAGTTATTTTTATTAGTTATGAATTATTTTTAGTTATTATAGTTAGTTATAATTAGGTTATTAGTTAGTTTATTAGGTTATTTAGTTATTATTTAGTTATTATTAAGTTTAGTTTATTAGTTATTAGTTATTGGTTATTAGTTATTATGTTTTATTAGTTATTTGTTTAGTTATTTTTAGTTATTAGTTATTAGTTATTAGTTATAGTAAGTGTTATTATTTAATTATGATTAGTTTTTATTAGTTATTAGTTATCAATTATTAGTTATTAGTTATTAATTATTATTAATAGTTATTAGTTGTTAGGTTTAGTTTAGTTTAGTTAGGTTATTAGTTATTGGTTAGTTATTATTATTAGTTATTTATTTATTAGTTTATTTACTTTAATATTAGTTATTATTATTGGTAGTTATTATTATTAGTTATTATTAATTTATTAGTTAATAGTTAGTTAGTTTTGGTTTAGTTATTATTGGTAGTTATTAATTGGTTTTATTTATTTATCGGTTATTATTTATTAGTTTTAATTGGTTAGTTATTATTATTAGTTTATTATTAGTTAGTTTTAATGTTATTAGGTTTAGGTTATTAGGTTAGTTTTTATTATTAGTTAGTTCTTACTTATTAGTTCATTTTATTATTAGTTATTAGTTATTATTGATTATTTATTAGGTTATTAGTTATTATTATATTAGTTAGTCAGTTTATTAGTTTATTATTACTTATCAGTTTTAATTATTAGTAATTAAGTTATTAGTTAGTTTATTATTAGGTTTAGGGTTTAAGGTTTGGGGTTTAGGGCTCGGGGTTTAGGGTTTAGGGTTTAGGGTTATAGGTTTTAGGGTTTAGGGTTTAGGGTTCAGGGTTTAGGGTTTAGGGTTTAGGGTTTAGAGTTTTAGGGTTTAGGGTTTAAAGTTTATGGTTATAGGGTTTAGGGGTTTAGGGTTAGGTTTAGGGTTTAGTGTTTAGGGTTTAGGGTTTTTTATTTATTTTATTTGTTTTATTTGTTTTAATTTCTTAAAATTAAGAAAACTGTTAGGTTTAGGTTTTTATTTAGTTTAATTTTTGTTTATTTTAGTTTACTTTATTTTTTTTATTTAGGTTTATTTATTTTTTTACTTAGTTTAGTTAGTTTAGTTTATTTATTTTAGATTTATTTATTTTAGTTTAGCTTTTTTATTTTAGTTTATTTTTTAGGTTTAGATTTATTTATTTTAGTTTTATTTTTATTTTATTTTTTTATTTTAAGGTTTAGGTTTAGGTTTTTATTTTATTTTTGTAGGTTAGGTTTTATGTTTTTATTTTGTAGGTTTATTTTTTAGTTTAGTTAGGTTTATTTTTAGTTTATTTTATTTTATTTAGTTTGAGGTTTATGTTTAGTTTATTTTAGGTTTAGGTTTAGGTTTTATTTAGGATTATTTTTTAGGGTTAGGTTTTTATTTTATTTTCTTTTAGGTTTTTTTATTTTATGCTTAGTTTTTATTTTAGTTATGTTTTTTTCTCTTAAATTTATTTTATTTTTTGTTTAGTTTAGGTTTTTATTTGTTTTATTTAAGTTTAGTTTTTAGTTTTTCTTTTATTTTATTTTTACATTTAGGTTTAAGTTTAGGTTTTAGTTTAGGTTTAGGTTTTTAAGTTTTTAAGGTTTATGATTTAAAGTTTAGGGTTTAGGGCTTAGGGTTGTAGGTTTTAGGATTTAGAGTTTAGGGTTTAGGGTTTAGGGTTTTAGGGTTTAAGGTTTAGGTTTAGGGTTTAGGGTTTAGGGTAGGGTTAGGGTTTAGAGTTGTAGGTTTAGGGTTGAGTTTAGGGATAGTTTAAGGGTTTAGGGTTTACAGTTAGGGTTTTTTTGTATTTTTTTAATTTAGTTTTTTTTAAAATTAAGTAAAGTTGTATGCTTAGGTTTATTTAGTTTAATTAGTTTATTTTTATTTATTTTTATTTAATTTATTTTTTATAATATTTAGGTTAATTTTTTTATTTAGTTTAGTTTATTTATTTAAGGTATTTTATTTTAGTTAATTTGTTAGGTTTAGGTTTATGATTATTTTTTAGTTTAGTTATATTTTTATTTTATTTTTTATGTCTAGGTTTTATTTTTTATTTTTAGGTTTAGGATTAGGTATTTATTTTATTTTATAGGTTTAGGTTTTAGGTTTTTATTATAGGTTTATTTTTAGGTTTTATTTTTTAGTTTTGGTATAATTTATTTTTTAGTTTATTTTATTTTATTTATTGTTTACGTTTAGGTTTAGGTTTAGGTTTATTTTAGGTTTAGGTTTAGGTTTATTTATTTTAGTTTAGGCTTAGGTTTATATTATTTTTATATTAGGGTTTGGGGTTTAGGTTTTCTTTTTATTTATTTTTAGGTTTATTTTTTAGGTTTAGGTTTTATTTAGTTTTTATATTATTTTATTAGTTTATTTTATTTTTATTTTAGGTTTGTTTTATTTTTTAGTTTAGTTTAGGTTTTTATTTATTTTATTTTAGTTTATTTTTTTAGGTTTAGCTTTAGGCTTTAGTTTAGGTTTTCATTTTATTTTGTTTTTTATTTCATTCAGGTTTAAATTTTTTTATTTATTTAATTTTTAAGTTTTAGTTAGTTTAGGTTTTTAGGTTTTTAGGTTTCTAGGTTTTTAGGGTTAAGGGTTTAGGGTTTAGGGTTTAGGGTTTAGGGTTGTAGGAATTAGGGCTTAGGGTTTAAGGTTTAGTTTAGGGTTCATGGTTTGGGGTTTAAAGTTTTAGTGTTCAAGGTTTAGGGTTTTGGGATTAGGGTTTAGGGTTTTAGAGTTTTGAGTTTGGGATTAGGGTTTAGTGTTTTTTTTATTTGTTTTAATTTTATTTTTTTTAAATTAAGTAAACTAGTAGGTTTAAGTTTTTATTTAGTTTATTTTTTTATTTTAGTTTTTTTATTTTTATTTTATTTAGTTTAGTTTATTAATTTTAGGTTTATTTATTTTAGTTTAGGTTTTTTTATTTTAGTTTATTTCATATGTTTAGTTTTTGGTTTATGCTTATTTTTTAGTTTAGTTTTATTTTTATTTTTTTTAGGTTTAAGTTTTTTTTTGGATTATGTTTAGGTTTATATTATATTGTCTTTAGGTTTGGGCTTTAGGTTTTATTTTTATGTTTAGGTTGAGGTTTATTTTTAGTTTATTGTATTTTATTTAGGTTTAGGTTTAGGTTTAGTTTATTTTAAGTTTTGGTTTACGTTTTATTTATTTTAGTATTGTTAATTTTATTTTAGGTTTAGATTTATTTTAGTTTATTTATTTTAGGTTTAGGTTTTTTATTTTAGTTTAGGGTTTAGGTTTTATTTTTTATTTAATTTTAGGTTTTATTTTTAGGTTTATTTTTTATGGTTAGGTTTTTATTTAGTTTTTATTTTATTTTATTTATTTTATTTTACTTTTAGTGTTTATTTTATTTTATGTTTTTTTCTTAGGTTTATTATATTTTTTAGTTTAGTTTAGGTTTTTATATGTTTTATTTTAGTATAGTTTTTATTTTTTTTATTTTATATTTACATTTAGGTTTAGGTTTAGGTTTTTTTTTTTATTTTATTTTTTTATTTTATTTAGGTTTAGGTTTTTTATTTATTTTATTTTTAGGTTTTATTTAGTTTAGCTTTAGGTTTTTAGGTTTTAGGGTTTAGGGTTTAGGGTTTGGGGTTTAGGGTTTAGAGTTTAGGGTTGTAGGATTTAGGGTTTAGAGTTTGGGGTTTATGGTTTAGGATTTTAGTGTTTAAAGTTTAGGATTTTGGGTTTAGGGTTTAGGGTTTTAAGGTTTAGGGTTTAGGGATTTTTTTATATTTTTTTAAATTAAGTAAACTCGTACATTTAGGTTTATTTAGTTTATTTTAGTTTATTTATTTTTTATTTTATTTTGGTTTATTTTTATTTCTATTTAGTTTAGTTTATTTATTTTGGGTTTATTTATTTTATTTATATTTATGTTTAAGTTTAGGTTTTAGTTTAGGTTTTTATTTTATTTTATTTTTTAATTTGATTTAGGTTAAGGTTTTATTTATTTATTTTATTTTTAGGTTTTATTTAGTTTAGGTTTAGTTTTCAGTTTTTAGTGCTTGGGATTTAGGGTTTAGGGTTGTAGGTTTAGGGTTCACGGTTTAGGGTTAGTTTTTGAGTTTAAGGTTTTTTTTTTAAATTAAGTAAATTCATACATTTAGGTTTATTTAGTTTATTTTAGTTTATTTTATTTAGGTGTATTTTTATTTTTTTTAGTTTAGTTTATTTATTTTGGGTTTATTTATTTTATTTTAGTTTAGTTTTTCGTTGTTATTTTTTATATTTAAGTTTAGGTTTAGGTTTAGGTTTTAGTTTTGCTTTTTATTTTATTTTATTTTATTTATTTGAATTAGGTTTTGGTTTTTTTATTTATTTTTTTAGGTTTTATTTAGTTTAGGTTTAGGTTTTAAGGTTTAGGGTTTGGGGTTTGGGGTTTAGGGTTTAGGGTTTGGGGTTTAGGGTTTAGTTTAGGGTTGTAGGTTTTAGGTTTATGTTTTTTGGTTTAGGGTTTAGGTTTAGGGTTTAGGGTTTTTGTTTTAGGGTTTAGGGTTTAGTGTTTTCGGGTTTAGGGTCTAGCGTTTATGGTTTATGGTTTAGGTTTTTTTATTATTTTTATTTTTTAAAATTTAAGTGAAGTGGTAGGTTTAGGTTTTATTTATTATTATTTTTTTAATTTTCTTTCTTTTTTATTTTTATTTAGTTTATTTTATTTATTTTAGGTTTATTTATTTTAGTCTATTTTATAGGTTTTGGTTTTGGTTTAGGTTAATTTTTTAGTTTAATTTTATTTTTATTTAATTTTTTAGGTTAGGTTTTATTTTTTATTTTTAGGTTTAGGTTTTAGGTTTTAATTTTAGGATAGTCCAGTAGTGCAACCACCGTCTGAGTCTAGTACTCCCTCCACTATTGGAGCTACCACCTCTTCTGCTAGCTCTTCTTCTACAAGAGCGTTGTATCTGCGGATAAGGGCACTAAATCCCTTACTCTGCTTACTTTACATGCTTTTTATCATGTACCTCCACCAAAAATAAAATTAATGAAGAAAGCTAATTCTACTTATATATTGTCTTCTTCTGATGCTCTTGATTTTATTCCTATTGAAAGCTCTCTGACTCTAACAAAAAATAAGCCCACCTACGGGAAAAGTAAATCAAACTATACTATAAAGTAGAGGTTAGCTAAATATACATATAATCCCAAGGTTGCATTTATAATTTGGACTTAGCACCACATGGGTAACTAAGCCCACTTCTAACTTGGATTATGCTTAAGATATAAGCAACTTGCAAAAAGAGCATTCACATTTATTTTTAAGCATCCCTTAAGCATAATCCCTACTGTTTTGTAATATTGGCCTATCTTCCAGTCTACAAAGCATACACCCTAACATCCAATCTAAAATAATACATCATAAAATAAAACATACAACACATCAATCACCATCCTAATTTAGAGCTAGAAGTGGTGACTTAATTCTAATGTGTGTATTAAAGCTTGTGTGATAAGTCTTTTTAGGAATTAGTGTTGTATTTTCTAAGTGTAAAAGGATTCAATTTAATATGAAAGGTTCATTTTTCTTGAATCAGTTTAATTGATTTGAGAATTTTAATTTGTGTTTTATTTTATTTCATTTCATTACACTTAGTAACTAAGTGTTATAAAGAGAGGAAAAGAGGATTGCCCTCTTTCATCCCTACATTAAGTCACTTTCTAAAGTATATTGATTTGATTTAGTTCTCGTTAGTGAATGTCATATTAAATGATTTAATTAATCCTCGGTTTAGGTTCACTTTAAATAATCCTATTCAAAATGAAAGGTATCTTAAGATTAATTTAATTCAATTACTACCACATGACATATATTTAATCATTCCTTTCCATCACATGTAACATGCATATGATTTAATCTAAATGTATCTATACATCCAACATATTTTAACACACTTAAATGATGAATGTGTGTATGTTTAGAATTTATATTTTATTTGATTGAATTATTTAAAC
Source organism: Cymbidium sinense (assembly GCA_021442155.1). NCBI lineage: Eukaryota > Viridiplantae > Streptophyta > Magnoliopsida > Asparagales > Orchidaceae > Cymbidium > Cymbidium sinense. Next base: position 139,778,792 of record CM038214.1, read on the forward strand.
ATATTAATTTAAAACTTTATCCAAATTCTTATACAAAAGGCGTAAGAATGAAATTAAATAGGCATGTGCCATTGTTAAACCAGGAAGTGAGGTAATCAAATGACCTCCTTGGAGCTAAAACCTCATATTTTTTGGGATGCCATACTATATACCCATTTGTGTTCAAACATATCTAAATTCATATACGTGAACATAGGAAGTAAGCTCCAAATCATATGGCTAATTAATTAAACCACTTAGTCAATTATGAATGCATGCAATTTTAATGTAAAATGGGATTTTCATTCACTAATAACACACACACACACACACACACACACATATATGAATTATACATAAATGACAGAAAGAAAACCATGCAAAATTTGTAAATTTTTTTCTTGAATCATTTATATATATGAATTAAAGCTCTATCCAAATTCTAATGTTGAAATACATAAGAATGAAATCAAATGGGTATGTGCCATTATTAAACCAGGGAAGTGAGGTAATCAAATGGCCTCCTTGGGGCTAGCTAATGCCTCATGTTCCTAGGATGTCCGGACTATATACCCATTACCAATCAATCTTATATAAATCAACACTTGAATAGAGGAAAGAGAACTCAACATTCGTACATTTAAGCTATAAGCACTTGCATTTCTTATGTATTTATAAATAGCATCATAACACATATTATGATTCATTTATAAGCTTTTGAAAAAATATATTTGGATTTAATAGTAATAATAGCCATGCATATATTAAATTAAATCAACACATGCAAGCTTACCTAAAGGAAATCCATTTTATTTTACTTGATTTTGAAAAGATGGATGCATGAATTCAAATGACATACCAAATTTAACATGATTGGAAATAGGACAATCAAATATAAGCATGTGATTCAATCAACAAAACTAGTTCTTAAGGACAATCAAATCAAATAAGATTATTTAAAGTTAACCAAAGCTTCTTTATTAATTAAGTTTTGGATTTGATTTGATTTACAAAGGTGAAGAGAAATAATCACTTGCTGTTTTAAACCCATTCCCACATTAGTGATTTGATTTAATTTAAGGAAATGTAAGTTAATTTTATTGGTTAATTAAGTTTAACCCTTAATTAGTTGAATTAATTACCCTTACCTATGTCACCTTAAAGTAATTAACTAAATATTTATGAGCCAATATGATATGCATGGAAAATAAACTTGCAATGATCCTAGGAAAAAAAAAGGGGCCTAATGCAATTGGCTCATGATTAATAGTTAATTGAATGAAGGGACTTAATTAATTACTCTTATGGTTTTCCCCCACATGTTGACTAATGATAATTTCATTAAACTTCTTTAGGTTATTAAACACTAAAGATCTACCCCATGATTTAATTAATTAAGGTCTAATGTGATTATGATTTCAATTTGATTAAGTGATTTAATTAATTAGTGAAATCTTAATTAATTTCATTTTGAAAAGGGTAAAATGAACTTAGGGAAAGGGGTCCCAACCTTATTCCTTAGTTCACTTATTGTTGAACAATGATTAATAAACTTAATTAACCAATTTATTACTGTTCATGGGATTAATTAATCATTACTTAACTTAAAAGAGTAGTTAAGGTTTAATTAGTCAATTTTCCTAATTAAGTGAGCAACAAATCTCGAGAAAATCATGGTAGGCAGAGGTCATCCAATTAAATTGACCTACAAAATTTGGGATTAATTGCTCAAATAATTAATGAGTAATTAAGCTAAATTATTTTGTAATTAAACTTTAATTACTATTCAAAATTAATTAAGATTATTTTTAATTAATTCTCTTCTAAAATACCTTTAAAATGAGTATTTATTTGCATTTTTTATTTTTCTATGATTGTTTATAATTTTTAGAAGTTTCAGCCATTAAAATGATTAATTAAGCCTTATTAAAGCCTAATCTTATTGGCACCACGTAGCACACTGATGCATCATGCTTCCCACGTGGCGCTGTGAGATTGGTTACTTAAAACTTACAACTCGCGCTATGTGGCGTGGCGGCACTTTCATCATCCAATCTAAGATTGGATGACTATGATTAATCCTACAACTTAATAGGATTAATTCAGATCGATCTAGCGGATCAAATCATGATCGTCTATTTCGATCATGCAAAATGGATGGTGCGTGATCTAACGTAACAAAAGTGAGGGAGAATGGAGTTCATCTGCCATTGCTCACTTGATCTGAGCTTACCCGAGCTCGGATCAACTCCAAAAGGACTCCACACCTTCATGACATCGATAGGAGGGTATTCAACAATCAAGATCACACAAGATGCAAGCTTACCCGAGCTCAGATCAACTCCATAAAGTTTAATCTAAATATTAAGCAATTAATGGGTATAATTTGATGTTAGACTTTTGATTCTAAGCTTCATTTTCCAAAGCTCAACAAAATTATCATGCAAGCCTCCAAGTCTTAATGAGCAATGCTAAGCCAAAAACTCTAATATTAATGCAATGCTCAATCAATCTAGATATAACAAACAATAACTTTAAAACTTCATAAAAAAATCTTGTAATGTCTACTTAAAAAAAAATTTATTCCATATTTACCAAATTGTCACTACATTTTTAGGAATTTCAATAAATTCCAAAATAATTTTTGAATTTTTATGGGTGGCTCTAGCTCTATCTATTCTATGATGCATCGACACTCCTAAAAATTAGACTTGCAATGTCTGACACGTATTGGACATCGACACGGATCTGACATGCTTCTAGCACATGTCGGACACGGTAGAAAAGTGTTTGATTAAAATAATATTAAAAAATTAAAGGGACAAGCATGTCTTAAATAATTGAATTAAAATTATATAAAAAATTTTAAATATAGTTTTTTATATTTTAAATTATTGTAGAGAGTTTTAGAAATTTAGAGAATGATATTTGAACTAAAAAGAGAAAATAATAAAATATATTTATTACAAATAATTAAAATAATTAAAATTTATAATTAAATTTATAATTTTACAATTGATAATAAATTTTATTCATTAAAATTATTAAAGTGGAAATGAGGGGGTGTATCCCCCCTTTATCTTGATTGGACGGTGAGATCGTGTTTGGCCTTTAGTGGCCATCCGACCATCTCAGGGAGTTATGGGTAGCAGGGAGGAAGTGAGTTGGCTTGGCTTAGTTGGTTAAAGTTATGGAGGTGGCTGCCAAGGAGGAATCATGGGTGTCCTATGGGTTTCAAATGCTCAACAAGAGGGTGAGGTGATTTCACCTCCCATGGGTCATGCCCAACCCAACCACCCCTTGGGTCAGGTTGGATAGTGTCCTAAGTGCTTAGGTGGACCATTAGAAGAGTACTAAGTGGCCAAGGATTTGAAATGACCACTAACATGGGTGATTTGTCTCATGTGATGCCCTTGACCTAAGGGTAAAATGATCATTTTGGCATTGGATTTAATTTAGGCAGATTTGAAATGGGCCAAAAGTGGGTTAGCCCAAATTTCAAGTCAATTGGAGTTGATTTAGTTAGGTTTGGCTTAATTTGACTCATTTAGATCAAATTGGGTTAGGTTGGGTCAAATTTGGTCAAACCAAGGGTTGGGTCAAGTTCATATGATAATTTGAGATGTTTTGGTTCAATTGGTTTGGTTTAGTTTGGCTTAGATTTGATGTTGGCTCATTTCAATTCATTTGGGTCAAATGCGTTAAGTTAATTTGACCAATTAATTGGGTTGGGTGTTGGTTTTGGTTTAGTTGACCAATCGAAGATGATTGTAGGCTTTGGTTCTGATTTAGGCCAACTTGAACCTTTAGGTCAATTTCGGCTAAGTAGGTCAATTGGGTTTAATTAGGTCCAATCATGGCTTTGGTCAAGTTCAACAATCAATTTGGAATGAAATTGAGCCATTGGTTGCAATCAATTTGGTTTATATTTTGATTTGATTGAATTTGATTTTTTAGGTCAATTTGGGTCAACTTGATTCAAGAGGGCCCATTGGTTTGCTATGAATCATTGGTTTATAGGGATTTGGCTTAGGTTGTAGTTTGGCTAGTTTGGGTTCATATGGGTTAAGGGGTTGACTTGGTCAAATGACCAAGTTGAGTTGGTTTGACCCAATTTGTGATAATTGAACAACCTAGGGTGATCAACAATAATGATGGGTGGTTTTGATGGGCTTGGCTCAATCCAATTTGGGTAGGATTAAAACTTGGCTCAAATAGGTCAAATTAGCCACTTTGGATCAAGTGGACCAATTGGGTTTAGTTGGCTTGATTTTGCATTGAGTTTGATTTAGTTGAGTTGATATATAAATTTGGGATTGATATATAAATTCAATTGCAATTGGCTTGGGTTCAAATGAGTTTTGGTTCATTTGAACATTTCAAGTCAAAAGGGTTAAGTTGGGTTGATTTTGGTTTGGCTTTATGATTGTAGATTTCATTTATATTTATGAATATGATTGAAGGTATGATTGATTCATAATAATATCAATTGAATTTGGGTTTTGGAATGATGGAATCTGGCTAAGTCCATGGAGTTGGGACATGCGACTTAAATTTGTATTTTGATTTGGTTTGATTTTATTTTGTTTGTTTAAATATATATTTCATTTAAATTTGTGAAGATGATTGAAAATATGATTGATTTGTGAGAAAATAAATTGAGTTTGACTTGATTTGGATTTAGAGTTGGCTAAGTCCATGGGATAGGTCATATGGCTTAGGAAGGGTTTTGATTTAATTTGATTTAGTGTGATTTAGTTTTGATCATTTGAATGTAGATTTGATTTATAATTAGGAGGATGATTGAAGATATAAATTGATTATGAGAAAATCAATTGATCTTGGATTGATTTAGGTTAATATTTGGCTAAGTCCATGGGATAGGTCATATGGCTTAGGAAGGGTTTCAAGTTTGGATTTGATCATGTGCTTCAATCATTTGGTTTTGAAATTTGGGTTTGGATTTGGATTTTAATTTGATGTTTGAATTGAACTTGTGATTTGGTTTGAGAAGGTGAACATGGATTATATTTGGGTTGTATTTTAGAAGGATTATCTTAATCCCTAAAGCGTAACCTAATCCTATGGTTAACCCTTCTAAGTCATTCAGCTCAGGTTAAGTGTTTACCTAATTATTAGAGGTGTCTTGTTACTAGGGAAGTCTTAGTTTCTAGAAGACTCCTAATTCTAAGATTGGAAGATTGAATCTACACTCCAAAGGTGAGGTCACCAGGCCTTAAGCTCCATAGTGTTGCCCTGAGATTGATGATTTGAAGAAGGCTGCCAAGTTTCATATTATAGACTCGGATACATCATTCAACGCTTTGCTTGGGAGACCATGGATACATGAGAACAATATTGTTCCATCTTCTCTACATCAGTGTATGAAGTTCATGAAAGGTGGGATCATCTACTGCGTCAAAGGAGATCTCAAGCCATTTACAATTCACGAGGCATATATGAGGATGCGGCTTACTACCTCCCACAAAATTAACAAGTATATTCTCATGAACTTGGCCAAAGTTTAAAAAAAAGAAAAAAAAAAGAAAAAGAGAAGGAAAGAGAAAAATAAAAATAAATGAAAAGAGAAAATGAGAAAGAAAATGAAAGGGAGCGGAAATGGACTTGGAAGAGGAAGTGGAGCCTGACATTAGATTCTACCCACAATTCATTATTCCATTCAAACATATGGGTAGGATGATCTAACCTCCACCTGGTAGAGGAAGAGGCTCGTTCAGAGGTAGTCCTAGGGGTGGAAAACCTCCTTATTGGCCACCAAATAGAAGATATGTCCCAGCTACTAGGAGTACACCTGCAATCCATATATACTTACAATCTAGTTCATAGAATGAGTCGTATATGGTTAGCACACCAGCCATCTCTTCTTAATAGTAGATTTCCTTGGAGGTGACACTTGAGCCAGACAGCGATGAAGATCGGGCACCAAAGAAAGCATAAGTGTATCCAAGTCTATATGTGATATAGTTAGGCATCAGTTTGGAAACTTAGCTCTAAACCACTTTCCTCTCAAAAAGTTAAGAGTTTGGTAGTTAAGGAATCCCCTAAGTCAACCATAGGGGTGAAGACTCAGAGGTTCTTTCTAGGAGCATCATCCTCTAGTTAAGAAGTTGATGTAGAACTTGAGGATGATTCATATAAAAATTTAATAGAATTACCTTTTGATTGATACTTCCCTTGTGTTCATAATCTAGCGAAGAAAGGGTTAATCCCATATACTTGGTCAAAGCATAGGTTAGACTACTTCGAAAGAATATGGAAGAACAAATGCAAAAGCTCTCAATCAAGTTTGGGATTAGACAAGGTCCAAATGATGATTACTTCTTAGTCATAATCAATCATTTAGAAAATGATAGGTTCTTTTCAAGTCACATTAACTCAATAAAGGAAGTGTGCTTAGAAACTTCAGATGATTCAAATAATTTTGAAGTCAAAGATGCACTGCCAGAGTTTGAAGAAGAGATCAAGTCAACCATCGATGGTTGCATTAGACAACGCTATCATGGGCAAGCTACTCATACTTTAAATCATCTGAAGTTTTAGTAGGCCCTATCATGGGCAAGCTACTCATACTTTAAATTATTGCATTAGACAACTCTCTTGGTGGTTTGTTGGCCCAAGCCAATGATGAAGGAAAGGAAAACACACTCTACTATCTTAGTCATCATCTAATCCCTCTTAAAGCTAAGTATCCACCCATTTAAGAAGCATTTCCTAGCTTTAATCTTTGCATCCCAAAAGCTACAACACTACATGCTTCCTCATAAGGTGAACTTAATCTCTAGGATCAATCCACTATAGTATCTCATGACACAGTCGATGCTATCTGGACAGTTGGCATGATGGTCCATGATCCTCTCATAGTTGACATTACCTTCATATTCCTTTGTATGATGAAAGGATAAGTGCTAGCAGATTTCTTAAAAGCACACCCACTTCCTGCTGACTCTTCACTTAGTGATGATCTCCTCGATGAATAAATTATGAACTTAGGGGATACTAACATTCACCATTGAGAGATGTACTTTGATGGTGCAGGTTCCTCTCAAAGAGGAGAAGAACCATAATATACTATTTTAGGAAAGGTACGGGTAGGAATAGTTCTATTAACTCTAGATCATTATGTGATGAGATTCTCATATCATCTGTCCAATCCTTGCACCAATAATGAAGTCGAATATGAGGCAATCTCTTGAAAGGTTACTTTAAGCATCCATAACATCAACATCTTCAGAGATTTGCAGTTAGTTATCAACCAAATCGTTGGGTCCTATAAGGTTATAAAGCCCAAGCTCCATCACTACCATAAGTATACAATGGAGTTGTTAACCCAAATCCCAAAGGTTAGTATTTATAAGATTCCTTTAAGAGAGAATTCCTTAGCGTATGCTTTAGCCAAGCTAGTAATGAGTTGACATATCTGAGGATGAGCCCATATCAATAAAAGTCTAAAATAGACAAGTCTTATCCCTTATTGATATTAAACTCATCAAAAGTTACTCTCTTGAAGGGGAGGTTGCCATTTCCAAGAAGGGCGATGAGTTAGATTGGAGGCAACCATTCATGGATTACCTAAATAAAGGTAAACTACCTCAAGAGAAGTCCAAAGCCTAGTAGATGGAGCAGAGTGCACTTTCCTATGCTCTTGTGGATGGTGTCTTGTACCAATTTCAATCACGAAGCTCGTAAGATCATGACCGAGGTATACTTAGGATTATGTGGAGCCAACCAATCCATTCCAAAGATGAAAGCTAATATCTAGAGACTAGGATACTACTAGCCATCAATGATCAAAGATTGCATGGATACGACTAGGTGATGCCACCAATGTTAAATACACGATGTGATCCTACACCAACCACAAAAAATTCTACCTCCTACATTGGCTTCATGGACATTCCAGTGTTGGGGTACTGACATAGTGGGTCTGATTGATCCTCCTTCTTCTAAGGGTCATCGATTCATCCTAGCTGCTACTGAATACTTTTCCAAATGGGTGAAGTGATTCTGCTCAGAAAGGTCACACCTCAGCATATGTTCCAGTTTTTTTAGGAACCATGTCATATATCGATTCAGAGTGCCTCAAGAATTATATCTAATAATAGTACCACATTCAGGAGCATCGAGATCAACAACTTTTCTCGGAGACATAACATAGATTAGAGATATTCTACCATCAACTATCCTAGGTCAAATGGCTTAGTAGAAGCCTTCAATAAAACTCTCATCCAAATACTAAAGAAAACACTTGACAATAATAAGCGATAGTGGCATGAGTAGTTAGTTTAAGCCTTGTGGTCCTACTGCATCACATATAGAACTCCAACTCAGTCTACTCCTTTCTCCTTAGTGTATTGGCCCAAAGTTGTTCTACCATTAGAAGTCCAACTCCCATCACTAAGGATTGCTGTGGGTAGCAATATCACAATAAAGTAGAACGCCAAGTTACGGTTAGAAGAGCTCAAAGGTTTGGAGGAGAGACGCTTGCGGGCATGCCAAAACCTCGAGTTGTACAAAGCAAAAATCATTCCAGCTCACAACAAGTTGGTCCATACTAGAGCTTTTAAAATAGGAGAACTTATTTTAGTTCTAAGGAGACCGATTGTTGCCAATTGTAAGATGGGAGGCAAGTTTGAACCCACTTGGGAAGGCCATTTTGCCATAGAGAATGCCTACCAAGGAGGATTTTATCAACTTATTAATCATAAAGGAGAGCACCCAATGCTTCAAATAAACAGGATCTACTTAAAGAAATTTTATAAATCATGTTTAAAAATAATTATCATCAATGAAAATTCTATTTTGAAATCAATATTTTTCATGTTAAAAGTATTCTTGTTTGTAAATCTGCCATGATGCATTTTCGGTAGGTATAAAGAACTTGAGTGACATCCTATCCTTCATCGACACACCATAAATACAAACTACACACAAACATATAAAACAAATACATATCTTTCACCTTGGGCTAATCTGAGTAGAGATAACACCCCCAACGACACCCACTCAGTAGCTGCTTTAGGTCGGGCTGACGTGCTAACCTGCTAGTGTGTCACCCAATGGTCTTCTTTCTTTGGAGGATGTAAGTCTGCTACACTTTCCTTGCTTACTTGGACACTACACACTGACGAGTGCCTTGTTAGTAGGCCTTACCGCTGCAAGCTATCTCATGTTAGTTATGATTAAGAGGATGTGAGTCACGCTTTCTTCTTGGATTAGTCTTTGTGCAAGGGTCAGTATATTTGAGGTTTAGATAAGTCCCCTAGTGGCTCCTTCCCTCTGACTACTTCGGGTCCGCCCTTCCTCTGCTCCCCGCTTAGCAGTCGCTCTAGGTTAGATAGCATATGGCCTACCGATGATAAACTATCCTGATGATTAGTTTCATTTGGAAAGTTGTAAGCCTACACACTTTCTTTCTAGATTGATCGTTGCACACCGATGGGCACCTTAGGTTGGTTGGTTCTCAGTATGCTGATGGATACACCCCTTCTACTGATGGATACACCATAGGTTTGTTGGTTCTCACACCTTAGGATACACCACTCATGGCAGATGTAAGCCTATTACACTTTCTTTTTGAGTTGGCCACTATACACCTATAGGCTTTATTTTCCAGGGCTCAGGATAACATCCCTAGTAGCACCTCCCCTCTGGGCACTATATTTTGATCACGTCCATTGCAAACCCATTTATACATTACCCAGGTTACTATTGAATTGGACAGTTTCCCTTTTCTAGTAACCACTCCAGCGGTTGGAGAATCCATCTGGTGGATGTGTAGATTCTTCATTGCTACAGTAAATCTGAGATAGACCAACGCCGACATAACCCCTTCGCAGTGTGGTCCCTTGCACACCAATAGGGTCCATGCAAACATATAAATAAAATATATATTCACTTATGGATTCGGAGGATACCCCTAGTGGAACATTTTCCCAAGCATGCATCTTATCTTTAGGGTAGTGTCAACAAAGCTCCCAATAGGATTCTCCTAACTACTCTTAAGTTGATATAAGTCCCCAACAACATTCACTCAGTAGTGGGCCCTAAGTTGGATTCTATTTGCTATGCTGCCAATAGGTCACCTCAGCATTGACCCAAACTTTAGAAGATGTAAGTCTGCTACTCCTTCTTCCTAGCATAGCCATTGCACACTGAAAGACTCCTTAGGTTGGCTAGCTCTACCCCACGGCAAGTAGACTAACCCTTCTCAGTGGGTCTATCGCACACCAACATGGTCCATAAATTAAATCTATCAAATTTGACTAAGCTCTCATTCCCAGTGAATATGCCCTCAAATAAAAATTAAATTAAACGAAACAAACCATATGAAATCACATGAAATTAACATAAAATTAATCCCGACTACTGTTAAGTTGACATAAGTCCCCAGCAGCATTCATTCAGTAGTTTCCTAAGACATATTTGATTTATTGTGCATCCAACAGGTCACCTCAGTGATTGTTCCTCACTTTGGAAGATGTAGGTCTACTATGCCTTCTTCCTAGCACAACTATTGCACGCTGAAAGACAACCCCTTAGGTCGGCTAGCTCTACCCCGCAGCTGATAGACTATCCCTTTGGATTTGTAAACCTGAGGTAGGTCAAGTCTAATATAGCCCCTTCTTAGTGGGTCCATCACACACTAATAGGGTCCATACATTAACTCATACTAAATTAAACTTAATATGATTTTCCTTAGTGGAGTCAAATCACACCCTTCTCCCTAGTGGAGCCAAATCATATATAAATAAGTCAAGCAAACAAATCAAATTTAAAACCAACCTCCTAAGTGGAGCCAAATTAAACCAACTCCCCTAGTAGAGTCTAAATCAAAGAAATCCAATCAAACTCTTATTCCCAGCGGATACATCCCAGCCCGAACCTAATTCCAGTGGAAGGTTCATATACCTGATTCTAGTGAAATCGAGCCCATATCTCTAGCAGATGTGCCTCAACATCAATTAAAACAAAACAAATTAAAGTCAATTTGATCTTCGTGGATTATAGATTCCCCGGATCTTCTTCCACAAATCATATAATCAAATTCAAACCTTATCCCTAGCATATTTTCCTCTTCTATGCCCTGACATAGACCCTCACATGTCATGTCCAATGCATGTGTGATCCTAATTCCCCTCCATGTCCTTGACATGGAATCATCAAATCTTATTTCTTCTTATGCAAACCGTTAATACTTTAACCAAAAGCTTAATATGTATTCATTCAAATTACATCATCATAGCATTGTAATCAACATTTTATGATTTGTGATGGTGCAAGCTCAAACTAACAATATAATATCATGCTAAACATATTATAGTTTGAATTAACACACACTATATTATGTTATAATTTGCTATAATATAATATATTGCTTAACATTACACCTCATTAGAATCACTTAAAAGGAACAAATAACAAATTTTCTAAAATTATGAATAATGTTCATTTTGGATGTAAAATTGTTAATTTTCTATTAGAAATGGTACAAAATAGCATAATTTTGGTGTTGCTTCTAGGTGTGTGCTGTGAATTTGGCCAAATTCTACCATCTCAACCTTCAAATTAACATTTTTGTGAGTTTTGACCCAATGTATTATAACAAAAGTAAAACATACTAAAATGTACAATAACCTTTAGTAACACACCACAACATTCATATATATGTAAGTTATATTAATATAATAATTTTATCTTACATTACACATAAAATGAATCACTTTAAGAAAAATATTTATAAAATTTGTTGAAAATTGAACATTTATTTTGGATGCAAAATTCCATTCTTTTGATTAAATGACACAACATAGCACACCCCAATGATGTTCTAAAGCATACCATAAATTTGGGCAACCCCCATCTCACTTATAAATCAATATTTTATGAATTATACTAGTACAAACTCTACATCATATACTATGATAAACTAAAATATGCTAAACAATAAGTAGTAACACACAATAGTATGCTATAATGCATGATGCTACACTATGTTATGGCATCCTATATTTTAATACACTACAACATATTATATTATACTATATTTGCATATCACATCACAAAGGATTGCTTAAGATAAAAGATCATAAAATTTGTCTAAATAATAAAAAATTATATATTTTAGTCGTATCACTTACATATTTTAAATTGACATAATATATTATGATGCCATGCTCTACCTATTATGAATTTGGCAAAATTCCACGATTTTAAAGTCTAAATCAACTGTTTTACAAATAATGTTAGTGTAGGTTCGACTGCATGATTGCAAAATACTAAAATAATTTAAAATCAACATTTTTTTATTTTAGTTTATTTTTTATATTTTATTTTTTTCTTTTTAGGTTTAGGTTTAGGTTTAGGTTTTAGTTTATGTTTTTATTTTATTTTATTTTTTTATTTTGGTTTAGGTTTTATTTAGTTTAGGTTTAGGTTTTTAGCTTTTTAGGGTTTAGGGTTTATGGTTAGTTTAGGGTTTAGGGTTTAGGGTTCAAGGTTTTTGGCTTAGGTTTTAGGTTTAGGGTTTAAGTTTTAGTTTAGGGTTTAGGGATTAAAGTTTTTTTTAATAGAGAACAAATTTAGATTTAACATTTCTTCTTTTTGATTTCATCAACCAAGTAGCACCCCTAGTTTTCTAAGACACATGCGACAACATTGATAAAAAATGAGCACCCGTAGAGCAAATCAAAACTATAGATAAGTAGAATTGTGTCATCAGAAGATAGTTCCATAAGCACAAGATAAAATTGACAGTTCTTCAGTTTCTCCTATTCCCATCAGAATCACCCCTGCCTCTCAAGTAGCCAGATCCGCCATCATATTCTTGATCTCTCCCTCCACCACCACCATGGCTAAAACCTCCATCGCTCCTCCTGCCTCTATAACCACCACTACTCAGATAACCACCTCCATATCCATTAACACTTCTAGATCCCCCACCACCACAACGATTCTACTTCACCTCCATATCTAGATGCGCTGTTGAGGACGCTCATGCCATCATGGTTCTTCCCATTCTTAAGGTTTAGGGATAGTTTAGGGTTTATGATTTAGGCTTAGTTTAGAGTTTAGCATTTAGGGTTTAGGGTTTGAGGTTTAGGGTTTAAGGTTTAGAATTTAGGTTTTAGGTTTAGGATTTAAGTTTTAGTTTAGGATTTAGGGTTTAAGATTTTTTTTCCTTAACATAGAATAAATTCAGATTCAGATTTCTACTTTTCGATATCATCAACCAAGTAGCACCCCAAGTTTTCTAAGACACAAGCGATGACATAGATAAAAAATGAGTACCCATAGAGCAAATCAAAAATCATAGATAAGTAGAATCGTGTCTACTGTAAAGAAAGTTCCATAAGCAGATTAGATTGACCATTCTTCAGTTTCTCTTGTTCCCATCAGAATCACCCCCGCCTCTTAATTAGTGTGATCCACCATTATATCCCTGATCTATCCCTCCACCACCACCACGGCTATAACCTCAATCACTCCTCCCACCTCCATAACCACCACTACTCCGACCACCACCTCCATATCAACCAACACCAACAAATAACCCACCACCGAGCAACTCCTCCGCCTTCACCTCCACCGCCAGATTTAGACCAAGTTAAATTGTCATTGTCTGCACCGCACATTCTCATGGTTTAGGTTAATTTAGGTTCATGGTTTACATTAGTTTAGATTTAGGGTTTAGGTTTAGGGTTTATAATTATGATTCAAGATTTAGGGTTTAGGTTAAGGTTTTAGTTTTGGTTTTTATTTTATTTTATTTTTTATTTTATTTAGGTTTATTATTATTTATTTATTATTAGGTTTTATTTATTTTAGATTAGGTTTAGTTTTATTTAGTGTTTAGGTTTAGGTTTTTTAGGTTTTAGGATTTAGTAAGGTTAGTTTAAGTTTAAGCCAAGTGGGTTTTTGGGGTTTGGGGTTTAGGGTTAGTTGTTGGGTATTTTAGTTTTGTTTTACTTTTGGTTTAGGATTTTGGGTTTGTGGTTTTTTGGTTTTTGTGGTTTAGGGTTAAGAGTTTTATAAGTTAGAATTTGGGTTTAGGATAGGGTTTAGGGTTTGGGTGGTTTTAGGGTTTGTGGGTTTGGGTTTGTAGGGTTTTTCTTGATTTAGGTAGTTGTTGTTCACAACTTTCTGTTCCTCAAATATTCGACTTGTCGTTAACCACCAGCCCAAACACAAACAAACATTTGCTCAATGATATAAACTGCAACATGAACAATCATTTGTTCGATGTAATGATTAGCTCAAAATAAAAATTATATTATATTATATTATTATTATTATTTATTACTATTATTATTATATATTATATTTTTATTTATTGCTATTATTATTTTTATTTTTATTTTTATTTATTATTATTATTATTATTATTATTATTATTATATATACATATGATCAAATTTACATATCACAAATGCATCAAGCAGTTTGAATCCTCCCTCAAAAGTTTGACTTTACCATGTTCTGCTAGCTGCTTAGTTAAATTTTTAACACAAAACATTTCAAGCTCGATATATAAATGATCTGAACACGATCAAAACAAATTTCAAAAGAGCCAAACATGAACAAGAGTTATGTTCGCTCAAGCTCGGCATGTTTACACCCCTATTTAAGGATTAGGATTTAGGTTTTAGGTTATAGGGTATAGGATTTATGTTTAAAAAAAAATTAAGTAAACCGATACGTTTAGGTTTATTTGATTTATTTATTATTTATTTTAGTTTTTATTTATTTATTTATTTATTTTTATTATTTGATTTTGTTAATTTATTTTAGGTTTATGTTTAGGTATATGCTTATCTATTAGCTTAGTTTTATTTTTATTTTATTTTTAAGGTTAGGTTTTATTTTTATTTTTAGGTTTTATTTTTTATTTTGTTTAGGTTTAGGTATTTTAGTTTTAGGTTTTAGGTTTTATTTTAGGTTTATTTTGGTTTAAATTTTAATTTAGGTTTTGTTTTATTTTTAGTTTATTTTATTATATTTCATTTAGGGATTAAGTTTAGTTTATTTTAGGTTTAAGTTTAGGTTTTATTTTGTTTAGTTTAGTTTATTTTAGTTTAAGTTGGTCTATTTTATTTTTTTTATTTTTTTAGTTTAAGTTTTTTTAGTTTAGGGTTTATGTTTTTTATTTTTATTTAATTTTAGGTTTTATTTTTAGGTTTAGGTTTTATTTATTTTTTATTTTAGGTTTATTTTATTTTTATTTACATTTAGTTTTTATTTTATTTAATATTTTTATTTTTAGGTTTATTTTGTTCTTTAGTCTTTAGGTTTATTTATTTAATTTAGTTTAGTTTTTTATTTTATTTTATTTTATTTTACATTTATAGGTTTAGGTTTAGTTTAAGTTTTTTATTTTATTTTATTTTTTTTAATTATTTCAATTTAGGTTTTTTTATTTTATTTTAGTTTAGGTTTTTTTTAGTTTTAGGGTTTAGGTTTTAGTTTTTAGGATATAGGTTTTTTTAGGGTTTAGGGTTTAGGGTTTAGGATTTTGGTTTCATGTTTTGGGTTTGTGTAGGTTTGGTTTTTTATTTTTAATTATTTTATTATTTTATTTTTTTTGAATTAAGTAAACTCATTTTTTATATTTAGTTTATTTTATTTATTTAGTTTATTTTATTTTTATTTATATTTTTATTTTTTTAGGTTTATTTATTTACTTTTTTATTTAAGTTCATTTTTTTTTTAGTTTAAGTTTTTTTAGTCTTGTTTTATTTTTATTTTAATTTTAGGTTTTATTTTTTCATTTTTAGGTCTCGATTTAGGTTTTTTTATTAGGTTTTAGATCTTTATTTAGGTTTCTTTTTATTTTTTTTTAGATTTGGTTTAGTTTTTTTAGTTTATTTTATTTTATTTATTTAGGTTTAGTTTACATTTAGTTTATTTTAGGTTTAGGTTTAGCTTTTATTTTATTTTAGTTTAAGCTATTTTATTTTTTTAATTTTATTTTAGTATTTTTAGTAGTGTTTTCTTAAGTTTTCCAGGTTTTATTTTTGTTTTGTTTTAATTTATTTTAGGTTTAGGTTTTATTTAGTTTTATATTATTTTATTTTATGTTACTTTAGTTTTTTATTTTATTTAGTTTTATTTTAGGTTTATTTTATTTTATTTAGTTTAGTTTTTTATTTATCTTATTTTATTTATTTTATTTAGGTTTAGGTTTAGGTTTAGGTTTTAGTTTAGGTTTTATTTTATTTTATTTTATTTTTAGGTTTATTTATTTATTTTTTTTATTTTGGTTTATTTAATGTTTGTTTTGGTTTAGGTTTAGGGTTTAGGGTTGAGTTTAGAGCATGTAGGCCTAGGGTCAGGTAGGTCCCAGGGTTTGTTTGTGGCCTAGTTAGGGTTTTAACCCTAGTGTCAGGTCTGACTTTGTGAAGTTTCAGGATTTTTTATTATTATTATTTTATTTCTTTGAATCAAGCAAACTGATATTTTAGTTTATTTAGTTTATTTTCATAATTTATTTTATTTATTTATTTAGATTTATTTTATTTTATAGGTTATTTTATTTATTTTTGTTTAGTTTATTTATTTTGTGCTAGGTTTTAGTTTTTGGGTCTGGGTAGGTCTGGGCTCAGTTTAGGGTTTAGGCCTAGTTTTAGGGTTTAGGGTCAGGGTTATATAGAGCCTGTGGTTTTAGGGCTCAGTGGCCTAGTTGTAGGCTCAGGTCCGAGGTTTGTAGGTTTAGGGTATAGGGTTGTAGTTTTAGTTAGGGTTTTATTTTATGATTTTGAACATTTTTTATATTTTAAATTATGCAAACCGGTAGTTTAGTTTTATTTTAATTTTATTTTTTTTTTTTTTTTTAGGTTTAGTTTTATTTTATTTTGTTTAGGTATTTATTTTTAGAATTTTTCAATTTAGGTTTAGGTTTATTTTAGTTTAATTTTATTTTGTAGGGTTAAGGTTTATTTTAGGTTTAGTTTATTTATGTTTAGGTTTAGTTTTATTTATTTTGTTTAGGTTTATTTTATTTTTAGTTTAGGGTTTATTTTTTAGGTTTAGTTTTTTTTAGGGTTTCATGTTTAATTTTTTTTTTTAGTTTAGGGTTTAGTTTTTTTCAATTATGGTTTGTTTTTTTATTTTTTTTTAGGTTTAGGTTTTATTTAGTTTTATATTATTTTATTTATTTATTATTTTACATCTTTTAGTTTATATTTATTTAGGTTTTTATTTTAGGTTTATTTTATTTTTAATTTAATTTAGGTTTTATTTATTTTATTTTATTTTATTTTTATTTTATTTTATTTTTTTGTTTAGGTTTAGGTTTATTTTTTTATTTTTTTATTTTATCTATTTTATTTTATTTTATATTTATTTTATTTTTTTTTATTTGGTTTAGGTTTAGGTTTGTTTTAAGGTTTAGGGTTTTGGGTGGGGTAGGGTAGGGTTTGTACACAGGGTGGTAGGGTTTAAGATGGTTTGATTAGCTCAGTTCTGTTTAGAGGTTTAGGGTTAGAGTTTTTTAATTTTTAATTTTAATTTTATTCTTTAAATTAAGTAAACCATAGGTTTAGCTTTATTTTATTTTTATATTTTGATTATTTTATAATGATTTAGGTTTATTTTTTTTATTTAGGTTTATTTATTTTATTTTATGTATTATTAGTAGGTTTAGGTTTAGGTTTAGGAGGGCCCAGGGTTGGGTTAGGGTAGGTCAGGGTTTAGGAGGGTGGCTCAGTTTAGTGTTAGAGGTTTAAGGTTTAGGCCTGGTAGGAGTTTAGTAGGCTATGGTTTAGGTTTGGGGTAGTAGGTTGTAGGGCCAGGTGGTAGGTTAGTCCAGGGTTAGAAATTTTTAGTATAATTTTTTTAAATTTTAAAAAAATTTTAAATTAAGTAACGATAAATTTTTAGTTTTATTTATTTTTATTTTATTTTATTTATTTTTATTTACTTTTAGTTTAATTATTTTTATTTATTTTAGTCTTTGTTTTTTTATTTTAGTTTATTTTTGTTTAATTTTAGGTTTTATTTTCATTTATTTTTAGGTTTATTATTTAGGTTTGTAGGTTTTATTTAGTTTTATTTTATTTTATTTAAGCTTATTTTATTTTATTTTATTTAGATTTTATTTTATTTTATTTCATTTTTTTTTTTTACTTTTAGGTTTTATTTATTTTAGTTTAGTTTTCATTATTATTTCATTTACTTTTTAGGTATAAGTTTAGGTTTTAGTTTATGTTTTTATTTTATTTTATTTTATTTACTTTATTTTGGTTTGGGTTTTTTTAATTTATTTTATTTTTAGGTTTTATTTAGTTTAGGTTTAAGTTTTTAGACTTTAGTGTTTAGTGTTTTGGGTTTTGGGTTTATGGTTTAGGGTTTAGGATTTAAGGTTGTAGATTTTAGGGTTTAGGGTTTAGGGTTTAGGGTCTAGGGTTTAATGGATTAGGGTTTAGGGTTTGGGTTTTTGCGGTTTAGCATTTAGAGTTTAGGGTTTAAGGTATTTTTATTTACTTTTATTTGTTTTTATTTTATTATTATTTTCTAAAATAAAGTAAACTAGTAGGTTTAGGTTTATTAAGTTTATTTTTTATTTATTTTAGTTTATTTCATTTTTTATTTATATTTAGGTTTATTTTTATTTTTATTTAGTTTAGTTGATTTATTTTATTAATTAGTTTATTTTTCATAGGTTTAGAAGTTCATTTTTAGTTTTTTTTTTATTTTATTTTTTTAGTTTAGTTTTATTTTTTTTTTAAGGTTTTATTATTTTATTTAGTTTTTATTTTATTTTTTTTTAGTTTTATTTTAAGTTTTATTTATTTTATTTTAGTTTGGTTTTTATTTTTTATTATATTTTATTTTTAGGTTTATGTTTAGGTTTTAGTTTAGGCTTTTATTTTATTATATTTTGGTTTAGGTTTTTTTTTAATTTTTTTGTAGGTTTTTGGTGTTTAAAAAACCCAGGTTTAGGTGGTTTCAGTGGGTTTAGGTGGCTCAGGGCCTGTATTTTGGGCCCAGGGTCAGTTTAGGGAGAGGGCCCAGAGGTTTGAGGGTAGGGCCTGTGATAGGCCCAGGGCCAGGGTCAGGCCTGGTGGCCCAGAGAGTGGGGTTTAGGGCCCAGGCTCAGATCAGTTAGTGGCCTGGGACCAGGGTAGGGTGGCTCAGGGTCCCAGGCCTGGGTCACTGATCAGAGCCAGAGCCCATGGTCAGTTATGGTTAGGGTAGGTATTACAGATTAGGGTTTAGCCTTTCTTTTAGAAAACCAAGCAAACCCAAGGTTTAGTTTATTTTATCTTTATTTTATTTATTTATTTTTTATTTTTTAGGTTTATTTATTTTATTTAGTTTAGTTTATTTATTTTATTTAGTTATTTTAGTTTATTTTGGTTTATGTTTATTTTTTAGTTTAGTTTTATTTTTATTTTATTTTTTAGGCTTAGGTTTTATTTTTTAATTTTAGGTTTAGGTTTATATTTTTATTTTATTTTTTTAGGTTTAGGTTTTAGGTTTTTATTTTAGGATTATTTTTAGGTTTTTTTTTTTAGTTTAGGTTTAGGCTTTTTTTTTAGTTTCTTTTTTGGGGGTTTAGGTTTCATTTTTTTAGGTTTAGGTTTAAGTTTTATTCATTTTAGTTTAGTTTATTTTCGTTTAGGCTTATGTTTATTTTATTTTAGGTTTAAGTTTTTTTTTAGTTTAGGGTTTAGGTTTTATTTTTTATTTATTTTTAGGATTATTTTTTATGTTTAGGTTTTATTTAGTTTTATTTTATTTAGGGTTTTGTGCCACATCCTTCAAGATCTTTGATGGCAGTGTGAACCCATGATAACACATTGCACACTTTAGAGGTAGCTATTGCAATACCGGTGGCAGCAACACACTCCTTTTCCACCTTTACGTTAGCAGTCTATCAAGTGTTGCATTTGATTGGTATGAACTGCCCAATGGTTCGGTGAAGACTTTTGCTGAGTTGGAGCACCTCTTCATCAAGAGGTTTGCTGGAGCTCAGTAGAGGGTGACTGTATGAGACCTCATTGTAGAGAAACAGAAACTCAATGAGTCACTTATTAATTACATTCTCAGGTGGCGCAACCTGAGCATGAAATGCGAACCACAGTTGTCCGAACAGCTTGCCATTGAGATTTTTCTCAAGAATATCCATGACCCAGTCACTTTCATGCTTAAGGGCTTTACCATCAACACATTCAAGAAATCAATGAACAAAGCAACTAGCCTACAATAGGAAGCTAAACAATTGCCCTTTCCCGACCACTCATCTAGGTCCAAGCTACAGAAGGTGTTTAAGAAGAAGAGGATTGTGTGGACAACGGAAGCTACCAAAGTCTAGTATGAGACTAATTAGAGCCTCCTTTGTCACCTCCTCTTCCACCACCTTGGCCATCATACCGGCCACCGCAGCTACCACAACTACCATTTCCATCGCCATAGTAGCCTACCAAATAGCAGTATTCATAATCATCGTCATGCAGCTACTTTCCAACTACTCTTTCCAATAGATTAAATAAGCCATATTCATTCAAGAGGGAGGCATTTAGGAAAATCTTTAAGAATCTCTTAAAAAACTTGACTACTCAATAATAGCCTAAGAGGAAGAAGTGGGCAAGAGTGAATGATCCTAGCTATTGCCTCTATCACCATGTTAAGCCATGTCTTAGAGGATTGTATCACTTTTAAAGATTAGCTTGAGTGCAACTACAAGTTGGGATCCATAGTTATCCCTAAGGAATACTTATTAGAACAACCATCCAGTTCAGTTAGAGTAATCCTTGGGGATACTTGGGATCCTCCTAAGACCAAAGAAGGTTAGGATATCTCTTTATCATGAACCTCTAAGAAGATCATTTCTAAGATCAAGAAGCTTTCCTTGCAAGTGCCTGAAATAGGTCAAACCTCTAACACCAAGGAAAGTTTGCTTATTGTAAAGGACAACTAGGAGAGGGTGATAGCCCAACAGTAGTAGCTCACCATACTTGCTAAGGATAGTCCAATAGCGTAGCCACCGTTTGAGTCCAATACTCCCTCCACTGTTATGGCTACTACCTCTTCTTCTAGCTCCTCCTTTACTGCCAGGAGTGTTGTATATGCGGATAAGGGCACTAAATCCCATACTCTGCTTACTTTACCTGATTTCTATTATGTACCTCATCCCAAAAAGAAATTAATGAAGAATGATGATTCCACTTATATATATTGTCGATGCTCTTGATTTTATTCCTATTGAAAGCTCTCCAGTCTAAATAAAAATAATAAATTTTCGATCCTATCCTCTCTAATTCAGAGTTAGACTATCCTTCTCTAAATAAATTAAGTTCACCTCTTGAGATTGACTTGGAGTCAACTAACTCTGAGGATCCCATAAGAGAAGTTGTAGGTATGCCCAGTGAAAAGGTAGAACTTTCCATAAGCTCATCATTTCAAGAAGTCACTGAAGTCAATCTATGTAGTATCAAAGTTCTACCTCCTAGGGTAGCACCTTAGGATAAGGGTAAGCAAGTCATTGGTTCTAGTGAACAGATAGCCCCTCCATAAGATGCTCCACCCATGGATATGCTTGTAGAGGACCAAGCCAGAGTTGATTACATTGTCCTAGCTCACCTTAGAAAGTTTCCAGCTAAGTTAAGCATATAAGCCCTCTTATTCAAAGAGATGATGGAATCTCTAATCAAGGCCTTTGATCTAGAGATATGCTTAGCTCACCATTACTAAAGAGGAGGCATGCCACTTGAAGGACAACTTAGAGTTACATTCAGCCATGAAGAGTTACTCTGGGACACTAGCACAACCTCTTTACATTATAGTGGATGTTGGCAGATACAAGCTATCTAGAGTTCTAGTTGACCCAGTTGTATTAGTCAACATTATGAGTCTAAGAACCCTTGCCTACTTGAGGATTAACATCTCTAAACTCCAAAAAGAAAGGATGATATTGAGAGGATTCAATGAACAAGGAGAGAGGGTCTTGTGGAATGTATTTTTGGGTGTATTGGGGGGGAGGAGGACACCACGTAGATTGTAGGGGGATACTTTTTGAGATGATTGGGTATAACATTGAGGTATGATGTACTATCTCCAAAGATAGAGGCATCACCCTACAATGGATCTAATCATGTAATAAGGACTTCAAAGGCATGATGGGTCTTCGAATGTACCAGAGATTTTCCCTACTTTACATGCATGAATGTACCAGAGATGTTCCCTATGGAGGAAAGCCTCCATAGTTAATTATATCTTATGAAATGAAATTTCTTAAGAATTCTCTTAATTAAAGTAGACAATTATCATCTCCAAAGATTTCAAGGTTAGACTATCAAAGGATTGGTTGTATTTGGAAAATCAATAGGAAAAGTTCAAGGAGAAGACTTATTTTTGGAATCCAAATCAAATAAATAGGAAATGCTCATGATACTAGGAGGCCTAATGATCCTTCCAATCCATGTTATGGTTGGGCTTTATAATTTTGAAGTTAAGAAGATTTATATGTTTTGAGTTCAAATTTAATTAGATTACTAGGGCTTATAATCCACCAACAAGGTTGTGGGAATGCCTAAGAGGAGAGGATTTATGCTCATAGCCTAAAGGAAATAGCTACCTTAGATCCTAAATCTAGTGAGCTTTAGTATGACCTAAAGCATGACCTAAATTTAAGCGACATGTGGACATAAGGGTTTACCTCCACAAGAGAGAATAAATTGTCCCACTTACTTTATAACCACCGAGTGCCGCCTAACCTCCTCTATAATTTTAAAATCATGTAGTTTGGTCTTATAAATCATAAGATAGTTAGGTAGTTATTTAATTAGAAAGAAGCTAAATTCCTAAACACACTCCTTAAGAGACTAGAGCATGAGTGGTATGAGCATATGACTATAGATGAAAATCTTTTAAATTTTAGTTCATTTAAGACACATCATTTTGACAGAGGCTTTAGAATTTCTTATCCCTAAATTCATGATGAAATTAGTTACAGGTCAAATTAGCTAGAAGAAGGTGTTCTCCACCACAAGGGATGCCCTCACAGGTCAAGCATTCCTTTATTGTGCAAGGATGAAGATTCTTCATGTTCAAGAGAGAAAGAATATGCATGCATGATGTGAAACATACAACCATGTAACTAAGGGGTTGATAAATATTTTAAATATCTTATTTATGTCTTAAGCTTAATGATGAGGTTATGAGTTGTTTAAAATCTAGTTATGAGTGATTAGTTAGGCAGAAAAGTTGTTTTACCCTTATACAACATGAAATATGAAAGAATAATTATAATTGTATTAAATGCTATGGAGGTCTTCTTTCTTCATATCTCCATTTCTTATTTGGTTCCTTCTTTGATTTGGATGGTGCTTGCTTCAAAGGCATCATAGGGCACCCTAGGATAAAGCCTTCTGGCCATTGCTCATCCTAATCCCCATAGCATTAATCCTAATTCCTATTACAAAAATTACATTTATGTTGGAAAAGTAAATCTAACTACACCTATAAAGTAGAGGTTAACTAAATATACATATAATCCTGAGCAGTTGTATTTATAATTTGAACTTAGCACCCTACACATGGGTAACTAAGCCCACTTGTCCTAACTTGGATTATGCTTAAGGATTTAAGTAATCTGCTAAAAGAGCATTCACATTTCTTTTTAAGCATCCCTTAAGCATAATCCTTTGTAGAAAAATGATTAGGCTAATATTGGCTTATCATCCAGTCTATGAAGCATACACTTTAACATCCAATCTAAAATAATAAATAAAAAAAGAAAACATACATATACACCATCCTAACTTAGAGCTAAAAGTGGTGACTAAATTCTAATGTTTGTATTAAAGCTTGTGTGGTAAGTCTTGTTAGGAATTAGTGTTGTAGTTTCTAAGTGTAGAAGGATTCAATTTAACAAGAAAGGTTAATTTCACTTAAAGTAGTTTAATTTATTTGAGAATTTTAATTTGTGTTTTCTTTTGTTTCATTTGATTACACTTAGCAACTAAGTGTAATAAAGAGAGGAAAAGAGGATTACCCTCTTTCATCCCTACCTTAAGTAACTTTCTAAAGTATATTAATTTGATTTAGTTCTCTTTAGTGAATAGCTTATTAAATGATTCAATTAATCCTAAGTTCACTTTAAATAATCCTATTCAAAATAAAATGCATCTTAAGATAATTTTAATTGAATTACTACCACATGACATATATTAAATCATTCCTTTCCATCATATGTAACATGCATAAGATTTAATCCTAAGTGTATCTCTACATGCAACATATTTTAGCACACTTAAATGATGAATGTGTTTGTATGTTTAGAATTTATCTTTTATTTGATTGAATTACTTAAACATATTAATTTAAAACTTTATCCAAATTCTTATACAAAAAGGACATAAGAATGAAATTATATAGGCATGTGCCGTTGTTAAACCAGGGAAGTGAGGTAATCAAATGACCTCCTTGGAGCTAGCTAAAATCTTGTATTCTTTGGATGCCTAGACTATATACCCATTTGCATTCAAACATA
Organism: Cymbidium sinense; assembly: GCA_021442155.1. Lineage (NCBI taxonomy): Eukaryota > Viridiplantae > Streptophyta > Magnoliopsida > Asparagales > Orchidaceae > Cymbidium > Cymbidium sinense. Next base: position 139,803,282 of record CM038214.1, read on the forward strand.
TGTAAATTTGTATACATGAACATAAAAAGTAAGCTCCAAATCATATGGCTAATTAATTCAACCACTTATTCAATTATGAATGCATGCAATTTTAATGTAAAATGGGATTTTCATTCACTAATCACATATACATATACAAGTACAAAAATATTGGCAAGTACATATCATTAGGAAGTGAGGTAATCAAATGACCTCCTTGGGGCTAACTAAAGCAAGGTATTCCTCCGAATGTCTTAACTATATACTTGCTTTTCGTGGACACACATGGATGTATACATAAATGAGGGAAAGAAAACCATGCAAAGATTCTATTTTTTTAATTGAATCATTTATATATATATATGAATTAAAGCTCTATCCAAATTCTAATGTTGAAATACTTAAGAATGAAATCAAATGGGCACGTGCCGTTATTAAACCATGGAAGTGAGGTAATCAAATGACCTCCTTCAGGCTAACTAAAGCCTCATGTTCCTGGGATGTCCAGACTATATACCCATTTCCATTCAATCTTATATAAATCAACACATGAATAGAGGAAAGAGAACTCAACATTCATACACTTAAGCTATAAGCACATGCATTTCTTATATATTTATAACTAGCATCATAACACATATTATTATTGATTTATAAGCTTTTGAAAAATACATTTGGATTTAATAGTGATAATAGCCATGCATATATTAAATTAAATCAACACATGCAAGCTTACATAAAGGAAATCCATTTTATTTTACTTGATTTTGAAAATATGGATCCATGAATTCAAATGATATACCAAGTTTAACATGATTGGAAGCAAAATCATAAGCATGTGATTCATTCAACCAAACTAGTTCTTAAGAGCAATCAAATCAAACAAGATTATTTAAAGCAAACCAAAGCATCTTTATTAATTAAGTTTTGGATTTGATTTGATTTAAAGAAGAGAAGAGAAATCATCACTTGTTGTTTTAAACCCATTCCCACATTAGTGGTTTGATTTAAGGAAATGCAATTAAGTTGATTTTATGGGTTAATTAAGTTGAACCCTTAATTAGATGAATTACCCTTACCTATGTCACCTTAAAGTAATTAATTAAATAATTATGAGCCAACATGATATACATGGAAAATAAACTTGCAATGATCCTAAAAAATAAAAGGGGCCTAATGCAATTGGCTCATGATTAATAGTTAATTAGATTAAGGGACTTAATTAATTACCTCTAAGGTTTTCCCACACATGTGAACTAACCAAAATTTCATTAAACTCCTTTAGGTTAGTAAACACCTAAAGATCAATACCATGACTTAATTAATTAAGGTTTGATGTGATTATGATTTCAATTTGATTAAGTGATTTAATTAATTAGTTAAATTTTAATTAATTTCATTTTAACAAAGGGTGAAATGAACTTAGGGAAAGGGGTCCCAACCTTATTCCTTAGTTCACCTACTATTTGAACAATGATTAATAAACTTAATTAACCAATTTTATTATTCATGGGATTAATTAATCATTAACTTAAAAGAGTAGTCAAGATTTAATTAGTCAATTTTCCTAATTAAATGAGCAACAAATCTCAAGAAAATCATGTGAGGTCATCCCATTAAATTAACCAACAAAATTTGGGATTACTCAAGTAATTAAGCTAATTAATTTTATAATTAATTTTTAATTAAACCTTAATTATTATTCAAAATTATGGTAAGATTATTTTTAATTAATTCTCCTAAAAGACCTTTAAAATGAGTATTTATTTGCATTTTTTGATTTCTTTATGATTTATGATTTTAGATGTTTTCACCATTAAAAATAATTAATTAAACCTAATCCTCTATTGGCCTCACGTGGTGCTCTTTCCACATGGCCGGGATTGGCTACTTAAAACTTATCTAACGAGCCTTCATGGTGGTGGCGCTTTCTCGCCTCATGCTGCATCTAAGATTGGATGGCTACGATTAATTCCATAGCTTAATAGGATTAAATAAGATCGATCTAGCAGATCTAATCACGACCGTCTGTTTTGATCATGCAGAATAAGGATCGATTTTGGAGTGAGGGAGCTAACATCATGCGAGTGAGGGAGAATGGAGTCCATCCATCGTTGATCACTTGATATGAGCTTACCTGAGATTGAATCAAATCCAAAAGGATCTCATACCTTCACGACATCCATCAGAGGGGATCTAATAGTCAAGATCACATGAGATGAAAGTTTTCTTCAAAAAGCTCTAACACCTTTTTGCCTAAGGATCAATTTTGGAAGCATACCCCATCGAAGCTCAAGATTGGTGGATAAAATGATTAAGGAAGCTTCATCTAGTGGAGATGAAACAATGTAGAGTAACAATTGGATCAATTCCTTGATGTTCACTTGGAAGGCCATGAACCGATGATTTGGAGTTCAACTTTGATCAAAGTCCCACCTTCGGTGCTTGGGAAGCTTGGGAGATGATTCATTCTTGCTCGATGAGGCCTAAGGAAGGTGCGTGTAAAGTTAATTTGAGTTTGATGGAGAAATGGGGAAGTTAAGTAAAAAATGGGAGTGTCCTATTTTGGGTTAGACAGGAATGGCATTTTTCGATCGAGGAATGAGCTTAGGAGCTTAGGGAATGGCTCTAATAGCTAAACTTGGGTAGCTATGGATTTGAGGAATGATTTTTGTGTGTATTTGAGTAGAAATGAGGTGGTGTATTCCCTTCTTCATCTTGATCAGACAATGGGATCACATGGTTTAGGCTTCGGCCATCATCTCGTGGAGTTGGGGTGGTAAGGAGGAGGTGAGTTGGCTCGGCTTGGTTGGTTGAAGGTGTGGAGGTTGTTTCCAAGTAGGAATCATGGGTGTCCTATGGGTTTCAAATGCTCTTATGGGGAGAGTGATGTGATTTCACCTCCCATGGGTCATGGCAAACCCAACGACCCATTTGGGCAAGGTCCTAGGTAGTGGTCCATTGGGAAAAGTGACCAAGAAATGGAAATCAACACTTACATGGGTGATTTGTCTTATGTGATGCCTTTGACCCTTAGAATGATCATTTGACATTGGATTTGATTTGAGTAGATTTGAAATGAGAAAAAAATGGGTTAGCCCTAATTTCAAGTCAATTGGAATCGATTTGGTTAGGTTTGGCACAATTTGACTCATTTAGGTCAAATTATGTTAAGTTGGGTCAAGTTGGGTCAAACCAAGGGTTGGTTCAAGTTCATATGATAATTTAGGATGTTTTGGTTCAATTGGTTTGGTTTAGTTTGGCTTAGATTGGATTTTGGCTCATTTGAATTCATTTTAGTCAAATGGGTTAAGTTGACCAATTTGACCAAATTGGCCAAATTGGCTTGGTTTGGGTGTTGGTTTGGATTTAGTTGACCAATTAAAAGTGATTGTAGGCTTTGGTTTCAATTAATTTAGATTTGGTTTTGATTTAGGCCAACTTGAACCTTTAGGTCAATTTGGGCTAAGTAGGTCAATTGGGTTCAATTGGGTACAATCATGGTTGTGGTCAAGTTCAATAATCAATTTGGAATGAACTTAAGTCATTGGATGCAATCATTTTGGTTTATATTTTGATTTGACCCAATTTGGTCTTTTAAGTCAATTTGGGTCAACTTGGGTCAAGAGGGCCAATTAGGTTTGGTTTGACAATTGAAGGTGAAGTCATATTCAAATATTGATTTGGTATGAAACATTGGTTTCAAGGGATTTGGCTTGGGTTGCAATTTGGCTAGTTTGGGTTCATAAGGGTTGTCAAATGACCAAGTTGACTTGGTTTGACCTTATGGTTGATCAAGTTAGGTGATCAATCATGATGGGAGGTTTGATTTGCTTCAATTTCTAGGATTAGAACTTGGCTCAAATAGGTTAAATTAGCCTAAACCCTAAATCCTAAACCCTAAACCCTAAAACCTAAACCCTAAAACTAACCCTAAACTATAAAACTACAACCATAAACCCTAGACCCTAAACCCTAAAAAAAATTAAAACCTAAACCCTAAACTATAAACCATAACCCTAACCTTAAACCCTAAATTGTAAACCTTAAAACAATAAACCCTAAACCTTAAAGCCTAAACCCTAAAACTTAAACAAACCCTAAACCCTAAACCTATACTTTAAACTCTAAACCCTCAAAACCCTAAACCTTAAAGCCTAAACACTAAACTATAAACCCTAAACACTAAATGTTAAAACCTAAACCCTAACCTTAACCCTAAAGCCTAAAACCCTAAACCATAAACCCTAATCCCAAAACCCTGCCTAAACCCTAAACCTAAAAAAGCCTAAACTAAATAAAACCTAAAATAAAATAAATAATTAAAACCTAAATAGAATAAAATAAAATAAAATAAAATAAAAAAACCTAAACTAAAATAATAAAATAAAATAAATAAATAAAATAAATAAAATAAGAAATAAAAACTAAACTAAACTAAAAATAAAATAAACCTAAGAATAAAAAACCTAAAAAAATAAAATAAACCTAAAATAAAATAAAATAAAAATTAAATAAAAAAACAAAAACCTAAAAAATAAACTTAAAATTAAAACCTAAACCTATAATAAAAATAAAGTAAACAAATTAAAATAAACCTAAAATAAACTAAACCTAAACCTAAACTAAATAAAATATAATAAACTAAAAATAAACCTAAACCTACACTAAAAAATAAAACTAAAAATTTAAAATAAAAGCCTAAACCTAAACCTAAAAAGAAAAAAAACCTAAACTTTAAAAATAAAATAAAATAAAAAACTAAAAAAATAAACAAATAAATAAAATAAAATTAAAATAAATAAAAAAAAGTAACCTAAATAAAAAAATAAACTAAAATAAATAAAAAAAATAAATAAATAAAAAATAAACCTAAACATATTTTGTTTACTTGATTTAAAAAAAAAACCTAAACCTAAACCCTAAATCAACCCTAAACCTATAACTAAACTCTAAACTAAACCTTAACCTAAACCTAAAACCTAAACTCTAAACTAAACTCTATACCTAAACTAACCTTAAACTTAAACTAAACTAAACAACCTAACTAAACTATAAACTATAAACTTAAACTCTAAACCATTAACCTAAACCCTATACCCTAAACCTAAACTTAAACTAAACACTAAACCTAAACCTAAGTAAACCCTAAACCTAAAACTAAACCCTAAACACTAAACTAAAACCCTAAACCTAAACTAAACTCTAAACTCAAATCCTAAACCTAAAGTTTAAACACTAAACCTAACCTCAACTAAATCATAAAATCCTAAACCCTAAAATCAAAAACCAAAACCCTAAACCCTAAACTGTAAATCCTAAACCCTAAAAACCTAAAAACATAAACCTAAACAAAATAAAACATAAAAAAACCTAAACTTAAATAAAATAAAAGAATAAAATAAAATAAAAACCTAAACTAACACCTAAACCTAAACCTAAAAATAAAATAAAATATGAAATAAAAATAAACTAAAATAAAATAAATAAAAACATAAACTAAATTAAAAAATAAAATAAACCTAAGAATAAAAAACCTAAATAAAATAAATAAATAAGATAAATAAAATAAAACTAAATAAAACCAAAACCTAAAAAAAACTTAATAATAAAACTAAAAATAAATAAAAAAATGAAACCTAAATCATAAATTAAAAAAAACCTAAACTTAGAAAAAAAAATAAATAAAATAAAATAAAATAAAATAAAATAAAATAAATAAAATAAAATAAAATAAACATAAACCTATGCTAAAATAAATAAAACTTAAACCTAAACCTAAACTAAATAAAATAAAATAAACTAAAAATAAACCTAAACCTAAACTAAAAAATAAAACCTTAAAATAAACCTAAAATAAAAGCCTAAAATCTAAACCTAAAAAATAAAAAAAAATCTATCTTAATCCTAAAAAATAAAAAATAAAACCTAAACCTAAAAAATAAAATACAAATGAAACTCTACTAAAAATAATTAAAATAGAAAACCTAAACTAAAATAAATAAACTAAATAAAATAAAAATAAAAAATAAACATATATAAAAATAAAAAATAAAATAAACTCAAATAAATAAAAAAATAAACTAAATAAACCTAAACCTACAGGTTTATTTAACTTAAGAAAAACTCCAAACCTAAAATCAAACCCTAAACCTACAACCCTAAATCTGTAACCCTAAACCATAAACCCTAAACCCTAAAACCCTAAACTCTAAAAATTAAACCCTAAACTATAAACCTTAAACCCTAAACCCTAAACCATAAAACCCTAAATCATAAACCCTAAACCTTAAACCCTAAAACCCTAAATCCTAAACCCCAAACCCTAAACCCTAAATCCTACGTCCCTAAACTTGAAATAAACCCTAAACCCTGAACCCTAAATAAACCCTAAAATAACCCTAAACTGTAAGAAGGGGCACAACCTTCACGGCAAGAACATCATCAACTAGGCTCATTTTAGATGTAGCGATGGAGGCATAGGAAAAGGTGGCAGTTATTATAGTGGTGATGGGGGATCTGGAGGTGCTGATGGATATGGAGGTGGTGGTCAGAGCAGTGGTGGTTATGAAGGTGGGAGGAGCGACGGAGGTTACAACTGTGGTGGTGGCGGAGGGGGAGATCTTGGATATGATGACAAATCCCGCTACACGAGAGGCGGGTGGTTCTGATGGGAGTTGGATAAACTAAATAATAGTCGATCTAATCTGCTGCTTATAAAACATTACCTCTACAATAGAGATGGTTCTACTTATGTAGTGTTTTTGACTATAGGTGCTCACTTTGATTTATATCATCACTTGTTTCTTAGAAAAGTTGGGGTGCTACTTGGTTAATGAAATCAAAAAGAAGAATGTTGAATCTGAATTTGTTCTTTATTAAAAAAAATATTAAACCCTAAACTAAAACTTAAACCCTAAACCTAAAACCTAAAACCTAAACCTTAAATCCTAAACCCTAAACCCTAAACCCTAAACCCTAAACCATAAACCCTAAACCCTATAATCCCTAAACCCAAAATACTAAACCTTAAACCCTAAACCTTAAACCCTAAACCCTAAATATTAAACCTTAAACTCAAAAACCATAAACCTTAAGCCTTAAACCCTAAACCCTAAACCCTATAACCTACAACCCTAAATCCTAAACCCGAAACCCTAAACCCTAAACCTTAATCTAACCCTAAACCCCAAACTAACCCTAAACCCTAAACTAACCCTAAACCCTAATCCTAAACTAAACCTTGAATAAAGATGTCATTAGAGTAGATATAAAAATTGACCTAATCTTAACATAGTTATGGTGGCTAAAGAAAATGCCCTCAAGAGACTTTCCTTGAGATTTGAATACCCTAAACCTTAACCATCATATTATTATACCATATGTTACAGTATAATGTAGCATCATATATTTGAGCATGTAGTGATGTATTTTTGGATGTTATAAGATGTTTTGAAATATCTTAGTATATTATGGTATTGTGTCCTATAGTCTTCATAGAAATTATGATTTAATAAATCAGATGATGAAAATTGTTAAATTTGAAGTGGGAATTAGGTTATAGTACTAAAGGTGTGCTACGCCACTTGTAGTCTAAAAAGTAAGAATTTATGTTAAAAATAAATATTATATGTTATAGCATTATATAGCATCATATATCATAATATATTGTTTTATACATTTTAAATTCTTTTAGTATTTTACAATCATGTAGTCAAGCTTACACTAGCATTATTTATAAAAATGTTGATTTAGACTTTAAAATAGTGGAATTTGGCCAAATTCATAATAGGTAGAGCATGGCATCATAATATATTATTTCAATTTAAAATATGTAAGTGATACGACTAAAATATAAATTTTTTATTATTTAGACAAATTTATGATTTTTTATCTTAAGAAATCCCTTGTGATGTGATATGCAATATAATATAATATAACATGATATAGTGTATTATAATATTGGATGGCATAACATAGTGTATGATTCGTTCTTGCTCTACGAGGCCTAGGGAAGGTGCGTTCAAAGTTAATTTTAGTTTGATGGAGAAATGGAGAATTTAGGTCAGAAATGGGAGTGTCCTATTTCGGGATGGACAAGAATGGCATTTTTCAATCGAGGAATGAGCTTGGGAGCTTAGGAAATGGCTTTAGTGGCTCATCTTGAGTAGCGGGGCTCAGAGTGTGTGATTTTGTGTGTGAGGGGTGTATACCCCTCTTCATCTTGATCAGATGGTTGGATCAGGTTTGGCTTTTAGTGGTCGTTCAACTATCTTAGGGAATCATTGGTGGAGGGTAGGAGGTGAGTTAGCTCATCTTGGTTAGTTAAAGGTATGGAGGTGTCTGCCAAGGAGGAATCATGGGTGTCCTTTGGGTTTGAAATGCTCCAATGGGGAGGGTAAGGCAATTTCACCTCCTATGGGTCATGGATGACCCAACCACCCATTGGGTCAAGTTGGGAAGTGTTCTAGGTGCTTAGGTGGACCATTGGGAGAGTACTAAGTGGCCAAGAAATGAGAAAGACCACTTACATGGGTGATTTATCTCATGTGATGCTTTTTAACCAAGGGTAGAATGATCATTTGGCATTGGATTTGCTTTAGGTAGTTTGAAATGAGCCAAAAGTGGTTTAGCCCAAATATCAAATCAATTGTAGTTTATTTAGTTAAGTTTGACTCAATTTGACTAATTTAGGTCAAATTGGGTTAGGTTGGTCATGTTGACCAATTGGTCAAATTCGGTCAAACTCAAGGTTGGGTCAAGTCATATGATCATTTGGGATGTTTTTAGTTTGGTTTATTTTGGCTCATTTATTTGGGTCAAATGGTTGACCAATTTGATCAAATTGGCCAAATTAGCTTCGATTGGGTGTTGGTTTGGGTTTAGTTTGACCAATTGATGATGATTGTAGACTTTGTTTTCAATTAAATTAGATTTGGTTTTGATTTAGGCCAACTTGAACCTTCAGGTCAATTTGGGCTACGTAGGTCAATTGGGTTCAATTGGGTCCAATCATGGCTTTGGTCAAGTTCAACAATCAATTTGGAATGAACTTGAACCATTGGTTGCAATCAATTTGGTTAATATTTTGATTCAACAAAATTTGATCTTTTAGGTCAATTTTGGTCAACTTGGGTCAAGAAGGCCAATTGGGTTTGGTCTGACTTAGTTGAAGGTCAAGTCATATTCAAATATTGATTTTGATTTGGTATGAATCATTGGTTTCAAGGGATTTGGCTTAAGTTGTAATTTGGCTAGTTTAAGTTCATATGGGTTAAGGGGTTGACTTAGTCAAATGACCAAGTTGACTTGGTTTGACCTAATTTGTGACAATTGATCAACCTAGGGTGATCAAGAATCATGATGGGAAGTTCTGATGGGATTGGTTCAGTCCAATTTGGGTAGGATTAGAACTTGGCTCAAATAGGTCAAATTGGTCACTTTGGGTTATTGGTATTTTCTGGAAAGAGAAAAAAATGACACCACTTAGAGTTTAGGAAAATTTTATTTAGATGACCAAATATGACATTAAGGAATAAACATATTATCTCGAAAGATAAACATGTTCTCCTATAATGGATTCAATCATTTCAATAAAATACTCCTAAGGCTAATGGGTCTTTCATGTACTAGAGTATTTTCCCACAAACTACATGGAAAAAGTGATGATTTATTTTATCACGGGATCATGGTTCCCTATAAAGGCAAGCCTCTATAGTTAATTACATCTTAAGAAGGGTCTCTTCCTAAGAATACTCTCTAAAGAAATAAGTGGTTATTCAAAGACTATTAAGGTAGCTTTCAAAGGATTGACTTTTGTGAAATTCAATTGGGAGAGGTCCAAATTGGAGAGAGTTATTTTCAAGAATCAAATGGGAAAAAGTAGGAAATGTCTATTGATATTGGGATACCCAGTAAACATTTCAACTATCCTATGATTGGGCTTCAAATATGGGATTTAATTTTAGATTTCAAGTTATCATTTTCTTAGAAATCAAGGGCTTAGATTCTAGCAGCACAAGACTATAGAAATGCCTTCTTCTTCAAGGACATCCATCAGGCTCCACAGGGGACCACCACACCATCTCCTGGTTGGGTCAACTCTTGCTAATCCTAGACCCCATAGATTCTAACCTAATTCTAAGCTCAAATTTACATTTAAAATTCAAAAAAAAATTCTAAGCCCTACAAAATAGATGTTAGGAAATACATACATCACACAAAGTAGTTTATATTTCATAAACATATGAGCTTAGCATTTGTTGCTTGCCAAGCCCACTTATCCCATGTACTATGTTAAGGGGTTTTTAGCACGTGCAAGTAAACAATAATTTTATGATTTATTTATTACAATGATCCCTTTAACAGTCCCTTGCAAAAAATAGTGTTAATTCTAAAAAGAATGCCCTAACTTCTTGTCTAACGAACAAACAAGCCTAGGAATCCAGTCTAAAGCAATACACCACAAAACATGTGAAGCAGAGTACATAAGATTAAAGAAAATCATAGAATGATCTAACCTGATCTAGAGTCCATGACTTAAATGATCTAGTGTGTGTAAAAGAGGGGTTTGTGTGGTAAGGCTTTGCTAAGCTCCTTTAAGTTCAAGTTTAAGTTTGAAGTTTGAATTTGTTTAATTTTTGCCATTGGTTGGTTTCATTCAAATGGTTTATGATTTAATTCCCATTTTTATGTTCGTTTTATTTGGTTAAAGTTGTATAGGTTTTCAAGAATGAAGAATAGAATGATTCTAATTTTTAATGGAGCTCTTTACATTCAACATCCTAATTCCTAATGAAGTTTCCAAAAAGTCTAAGTAAGATCCTTAAGTATCTTAATTAATCTTTTGGATTGGTTTTGATTTTTTTCATTTAATTTATAGAATTTAGATTAAAGTTTGATTTCATTCAATTGAACTTAAGGTATTAAATCATGGATTTGTAGGCTTAAGGTTTAAATAAATTAATACTTTAGGTTTGTTCATGGATTATGCTTAGCCTAAATTGAGTTAATTATTTGATCTCATTTAATTAACCTAAGTTTTAGATTCATTCATTAAATTCATTAGGGATGAGTGGTTTCATTAAATTTTATTTATTCAAAGTTTAATGTTTAAGTTAATTAATAGTTTTTTTTAACCTAGGTTTTATTTCATTATCCTAAGATTGAATTTTTTTACTTTGATTGACTTAGGATATTTGGATAAGTTTCTAAATAGTTTTCCAATGTTTGATTGTGATTGGTTTGAATTACCATTTTATTTAATGGATTAATTAATTCTCTTAACCTAAAATTTGATTAAAATTGATTTAGAAATTTAAAAACTCTTAATCCAGATATCAATTGAACTTGAAATATTTCTGGCAAATAGGGTTATCTGCTAATTTTATATCCCTAAAGTTTTAGCTTGATTAAATATGTAATTATGGTGTAAGTATGGTTTTAATTATTTCATTAAAACTTAAATTAAGCATAATTTATTGAGATACAGTTAAGGGTTTTATTTTTTTACTTATTCTTCACTGAATTACCTTTCCAATGAGGGTTTATTCATAATTTTTGGCTAACTAGTTGACTTACTATGATTTAATTAAGTTTAGGTTGTTTAATTGAATTATTTAATTTATTTAATTACCTAATTAAGTCAATTTAGGGATTATTAGGTTTATATAGATTTAATTAAGTTTAAATAGTATTTTGATGATCATTAATGTTTATTATGATGATTTAAGGTTGTTTGATAAAAGTTTCTAATTATTTGATTAACATTTAATTAATTTAATTAATTAAAATGTTAAGCATATAAAGCTACAATTTTCTTTGAATTCAGAGAAAAAAATCCATAAAAATTCACCCAAGGTGTATTTTATGCTTAATTTCATTTACCCAAAGTTTAAAATTACTTGGATTATTAATTTAAGAGTAATTAGGGTTTAATATTTTTCAATTAAACCTAAATTAAGGGAAAATTCAAAATAAAAATTGGGGATTTTATTTTCTATGGTTTCTTCTCATAAAGATGAATCCACAGAGCTTTTATTTGTAATTGTTTGATTCATATTTGATTTTAAAATTTTTTTTGCATTTTTTAATTAATTAAAACTATTATTTTGCTGATTTTAACGATCTTTTAAGTGGCGGTCCCACTCGAGATCATGCGCATGCGCATGGCATGTGTATGCGCGAGTTGGTCGTGGCATCCACATGGCGCCGCATTATTGAAATTCAAAATGAAGGATCTCCTACTGGTCCAGATTGATCTCGTGGTTCCTAAAGGCTGAAAATCGATCCGATCTACTCAGATTTGGGCTGTCCGATCCAAATACACTGATCAGATGGCAGAGAGATCATCTCCTTCGATTCTTGCGGGAGCCGAGGACCGGTAAAAGTATTTTGCTAATTATGATTGATCTAGAGCACAAAATCAAGTGATTTCAATTGCTATATAATCATGGATAAATATCTTAGGTTTCTATATGGTTCGATCATATTTTAGATTACATTTCCTATTAAACCTACCACAATCAAATTCTCTAAGAAAAAGCTTGAGGTCAACAATGGCATACCTTGATTCGTTTGATGATTGGCCTTGCAATTGATCCTAAAGCTTCAAATGCTTAAACCAAACTTGCTTGCCAAAGGAATTAGGTTAATTCCTTATGGATTGTTCCTTAGGCCAACCCTTGATTGCTCTTTTTTAGCTTTGATGGTTTATAGTGGTTAAGGACTCTTGGGGGATGGGGAAATTTTGTTTAGGTTCAGTTTTGATGTGTGAAGGGGTGTGTGTGTGTTCAATTTTCCATGGGGAAGTCTCTCCTCTTATTTTCCTATATGGCTGATAGCCTTTAAGCTTTTTCTTAGCTATTCTTTGGTTAGTTTTGGTGATGGAGAACCTTGGAAGCTAGCTAGTGCTCTCCTTTTCCATCCCACAATTGTCCTATGTGAAGAGGTGGGAAGAAGGGAGAAGGAATTTGACTTCTCCAATTCCTTTGCTTGCATTGGTTTTCCTCATTTGGATTTTATTCAATAATGTAAGAGAAACTTAAATGGATTAATTAGGGATTTAAAACTTTATTGAAGGGTTTAAGGAAGTGTCACCCCATCCCATGTGATTTGGTTGGAAGTGGTTTGGCATTTCCTTATTTCTTTGTCTTGCTTCTTAACCCTTAAATTGAGTTAAGTGAATTAAACATAATTTCTTATGGGTCAAATGACCCATTTGACCCAACTACACCCAATAGGGAGTTGGGTTATGTCCCATCACCATCCCCATATGATTTAGGACAATCAATTTAGATTTATTTTGATTTTTCTTGGATTTGAGTTCAATGTGGCTTATTTAGGTTATTTTTATTTAAGGAATTTAATTTACCTAATCTAGGCCTCCATAGACTCAAATTTCTTTGTCATTATGATCACACATATTCATTTGATAATTTGAAATATTTTTGGTGATTTAATTTAGTCAAATTTTATTGGGTTGACTTTTTTTGACTAAGTGGGCCCACAAGTCAGTCTAGGTTGACTAGAGTTGACTTTAGATTTGACTTTGAATTTTCATTTTATTTATATTGATTCACTTGATTTAATTAATGTTGGATATTTGACTTGATTTTACATCAAACCAACTAGATGGATTTAGCACAAAATGTATTTCCTAAGTCATTAAGCATAGTGACTTTAATACTGAATTAGGAAATCCCTATTTGAACTTGATATCATTTCATTGCTAAAATTACCTCTTAAAAAAATGAGGTCAACAAATGGACCCCCAATATGTGTAGTGGATTAGTCAGAATACATTGTACTTATTGGTGTTGACCAGATTGATCAACATACAAGTATAAACTCGGGGTTCCAATTCATGATTTTGATTTTTTGACTTAGAATTTTGTTTTGATTTTGATTATGAAAGATAGGTACATGTATACCTATCTTTGCTTTGGAATGTGATTCATTCCTAGAAACTTAACTTTCATTAAGTTCTAGGATGAAGAGGAATGCTATTAGGAGTAGTCCCAAAGAATGGTCTAACCCTAATGTAATCACTATGCTCAAGGAAGATTCCTTCAAGGGACTTACTCTTACTTGAGAATAGTGGTGATCCATGTGTTTAGCTAATAAGATGGGCCCATTAAGGGCATGATCCATCCTAGTTAGCTGAAGAGAGGAGAGGGGTCTTTAAAGACATGGTCCAATCCTCAAAAGTTATGCCGAGGAGAAGAGGCTTGAAATGCTTGATCCTAATCCGTAACACTTTGACTACTAAACAGTGGTCACTTGGACATAATCATATTTAAATAGTCTAAAGAAATGGGGCCTTCAATGGCTTGATTCCATTTCTTAATTCTTCAGATAGGAAGCCAATTGGGGACTTACTCTCGGGTAGGATGCCGACTGAGGGACTTATTCCTAGATGATTAGAAAGAATACCTACTGGGGACTTATATCTTTTTGCTATTAAAAATGGGTCATAAAGACTTGATCCAATCTAACTCACCCATGTAACATGAAACAGGCCTTGATGTCTTAATCCAATTATGTACACAAAGGTAAGATGCCGACTGGGGACTTACTCCTAGATGATTAGAAAGAATGCCAACTGGGAACTTATATCTTTGTGGCTATTAAAAAGGGGTCATAAAGACACAATCCAATCCAATTCACCTGTGTAACATGAAAGGGGCCTTCATGGCATAATCCACTCATGTACACAAAGGTAGGATGCCAAATAGGGACTTACTCTTAGATGATTAGAAAGAATGTCGACCAGGGACTAATATCTTTCTGGCTATTAGAAAGGGGTCATAAAGACTTGATCCAATCTAACTTGCTTGTGTAACATGAAAGGGGACTTGATAGCTTGATCCAATCATGTACATGAAAGTAGGATGTCGACTGGGGACTTACTCCTAGATGATTAGAAAGAATGTCAACTGGGGACTTATATCTTTTTGGCAATTAGAAAGGGGTCATAAAGACTTGATCCAATCTAACTCGCCTGTGTAACATGAAAGGACCCTTGATAGCTTGATAGAATCATGTACACAAAAGTAGGATGCTAACTGGGGACTTACTCCTAGATGATTAGAAAGAATGCCGACTAGGGACTTATATTTTTCTGGCTATTAGAAAGGGGTCATAAATACTTGATATAATCTAACTCGCCTGTGTAACATGAAAGGACCCTTGATAGCTTGATGAAATCATGTACATGAAAGTAGGAATGGTTCCACAAAGGGCTTGCTCCAAACCTATGGGAATGGTGCACGACGACTTACTCCAAACCTTGAAGGGTATGAGAAAGGTGCTATTGAGGGCTTACTCCCATCTCAAGTCATGCATTGGAAAGGTGCCACAAAGGGCTTGATCCTATCCTACAGGTGATATGGATGAGGAAAAGGAGTTAAAATAACTTAATTCCTAATCCTCCAAAGTTTTGACTAATAAGCAAGAGTTTAATGAACTCAATCCTTACTTAATTAGTCTAACATGAAGGGTGATAAAAAGTTCATTTTCAAATACATTTGCGAATGAGTTTACAACATTCTAGATAAATGATACAAATTGAAGCAAAAGCAATAAAGAGAAATAAGCTTTCATCTTATTGATCTTTATTTGGCAACAAGTTACAAGTTAAACATAATATTTCCTTAGGTAATGTCCATTGATAGTTGGTATTGGACATTCACCATCACAGGTAATAAGTTAGTAAGAACCTCCTTCATAAGCTTTTTCCATTACAAATGGTCCTTCCCATGTTGGCTCGAATTTGTTGCCGATTCTTCGATGAGCTAGAATTGGTTGTCTAAGAACCAAGACCAAGTCTCCTACTTGGAAAGTTCTAGGATGAACCAATCTATCATGTGCTTGAACCATACGTGATTGGTACAATTCAAGGTCTTGTTGAGTTTTCAATCATTTTCCTTCAAGATTATCTAATTCTTCCAAGCAAATCTTATTATTTTGATCTGCCGTAACATTATTATTAATAGCTATTCTTAATGAAGGAAGTTGCACTTCTAATGGAAGAACTGCTTCAGTCTGAAAAACTAAAGCATATGGTGAAGACTGAGTTGGTGTCCTTTATGTGGTCTATAGGTCCAAAAGGCTTTAACCAACTTTTCATGCCATTGGTGCTTATTTTCATCAAGTATATTTTTCAGAATTCTTACAATGTTTTATTAAATGCCTCAGCCAATCCATTCGCCCTAGGGTAATAGATAGTGAGTATCTCCAATCAATTTTATGTCTAGCTATAAAGTGATTTATTTTCATGGATCTAAAGGACAAACCATTATCTGATATGATTCAACGAGGAATGCCAAATTGATATATGATATTTTCCAAAAATATTTCAACACATGATATGCTTTAACTTATTCCAGAGGTATCACTTTAGCCCATTTGGAAAGAATAATTCGTTGCAACTAAAATAAAATGATGTCCTTTTGATGAAGGAAGATCAATAGGTCCTATGATGTCGGTACGCTAACTCTCAAAAGGATAGGAGGCAACTGTAGGGAGTAATACATTGGGTGGTTGATGTAATACCACACCATGTACTTGGCACTGATGATAATGACATGCAACCTCCATGCAGTCATTTAGTATCGATGGATAATAATACCCAAGTCTCTTGATTTTTAATTTTATTTTGGGCCCAGATTGGTGTGCTCCACACAATCCAGTGTGTATCTCAATCTCAACCTTATGGGCTTTTGGTTTGTCTAAACAACAGAGCCACATTTGATCAAATGACCTATGATATAAAGCATTATTGATTAATGCATAAGATAAAGCACATTCTTTATTTGATTCACTAATGGCTTATTTTCAGTAAGCCACCCATTACTTAAATAGTCAATAAACTATTGCCTCCAATCACATTCTATTTGACCTTTAGTATGAGTGGCTATCCTTTGTATTTCATCTTGCCTATTAATGTAGTCTAAATCTATAAGAGATAAAACCTATTGATTTTGAACTTCTATAGAAATTGATTCTTTTTCTAGGCATATGATTTCTTTGGCTAATTTAACCAAAGCATCTATTGAATTCTCTTCTTAGCGATATTCTACACATTTACATATGGAATCTTTTCAAGTAATTTCATTGTATATTGATGATAATTGAAGAGCTTTGGATGCAAAACCTTATAGATTCTGATAACTAGCTGGGAATCCCCAAAAAATTTTATATTTTTAATTTCCATAAGGATTGCCAACTCTAAACCAGTAATAAGAGCTTCATATTCACCTTCATTGTACAAGGCTCAAAATGATATGAATATCTCATCATTCCTTTTTCTGGGGTTATAAAGATTAACCCAATTCCTTCCTTCCCTGGTATAGATGAGTTTGATTCTTTATATATTCTTGATGATGAAGCACCATCAAAGTATAATTCCCAGGTGGCACTTAGTTCACCTTCTAATGCTATGATTTGTTCATCTGGGAGATCATCATTTAAAGGAGACCCTTCAAGTATAGGGTGTGCTGCTAGGAAATCTGCCACTATTTATCCTTTTATAGCATGAAGAGGAATATAAGTGATCTCAAATTGTAATAAAATCATTGACCATCATGCTAAATGCCCAAATAGTGTTGGACGGGTCATGAGATATTGCAAAGGATTCACCCTTGAAATCAGGTTGACCTTATGAGAAAGCATATAATGCCTCAATTTTTGAGCAGCAAAAACTAGAGCTAAGAAATGTTTCTTAATAGGAGGATAATTCTTTTTTTGGATAAGCCTGTGACTTAGATAATAAAGGAAATTTTCCTTCCCTTCTTCATTTGTTTGAGCTAATAAAGCCCTAAGAGATTCATCCATAGCCGCAGTATAAAGAGTTAATGGCTTTCCCGGAATCAGGGAAGCCAAAATAGAAGGATTCATTTAATATTGGTTTAGGTTTTCAAAGACACCTTGGCATTTTCCATCCTAAATAAAGTTTGGAATCTTTCATTGTAATGTTGCAAAGGGTTGACACCTTCTAAATAAATTTGATATAAATCTCCTTAGGTATGCAAGCCTTCTTTAGAATGATCTCAGTTGTGTAAGACTTCTAGGTGGAAGAATTTTTATTATAGCTTTTATCTTTTCTAGGTCAATTTCTATCCCATGATGCCACACTATGAACCCTAAGAATTTCCCTAAAGTCACTCCAAAGGCACACTTCAAAGGATTCATCTTTAAGTTATAGTGGCACAATCACTGAAAAATGACCCATAAATCATAAAAATGATCTTATTTTATTTTTCTCTTAATGACTAAATCATCAATATAACATTTAACTTGATTATGAATCAAGTCATAGAATATTCTAGTCATAGCTCTTTGATAAGTAGCTCCAACATTTTTGAGACCAAATGGCATGACCGTGTAACAGAAAATCCCTATTGGAGTTTTGAACGTCATATGCTTTTCATCTTCTAGGAACATCTTTATTTGATTATAACCAGATGATCCATCCATAAATGAAAAGATCTCATGCATGCTATGTCGACCATGAGTTAGTATAGGCAAAGGGAACTCATCTTTGGGACAAGCCTTATTTAGGTCTCTAAAGTCACGTAAATGCCTATTTAACCATTTTTGTTCTTTACTAGAACTACTACTGCAATCAATTGCTCTTCTCATATAATGTTAGTTCAATTAGTTTCTTTATTTCAATGATCACTTGTAGTTCTACATAGGCATCCACCTAGAAGCCTACTTTACTAGGATAATCGATTTAATTCTTAGTTTGCACAACATCACAGGATAAACCTGGCATTTCATCATAACTCTAGGAAGGGCAATCTTTATATTCATAGAGTAGAGTGATTAACTCTTCAGAATCTTTTAGACCCGACAAAGAGCTAATAAAAGTAAATTTTGGGTTCTCGGGAGTTCTAGGTTAACCTCTTTTAATTCATCTATAGTAGATTTTTTCTCTTCCTCATATTCAGGAGGTACATTCTAAAGTGAACCATCTTTGGATTCCTCGATAGTTTTTATGAATGAGTCTTGTGGAAGAGTAGAAGAGACTTAAAAGTGTTAATCTATTTGATGATTACATATCATTAAACAATGCTCTATATCATCAAATGATTCAACAGTATCAAACCAAATGCTAGCTTTGGAGTGGAAATTTCTATGTTTTTGATTCCATAAGCTCTCCATGCATTGGGCTTTACCTTTAGGCCAAACATTTGTGATAAAACCATGTTTCACATAATTCTTTACACAAGTTGAATACCAGTCAAAAGGAAGTTCTATTATTTCATTGAAAGATGGTTCTTCAAGCTTTACATCTCTTTCTGAGCTTGAAGGATCGGGTATAGAATAAAATTTTGTTGACCTCCCCACTTCTCCTGATAAGTTAGGGGCTACTTTGACCTCTAATTGAGATATTTTATTTTGATTTAGAGGAATCAAAGTTAAAGTGTCCACATATTTTTTAATTTTTTATATGTGGATAGCTCAGACTCTTCCTTTAATGTTTTGATTTCTTCCTCATTAGTGTCTGATTCTAAGGAAATCTCAAACTTTATTGAAGCATTTCTATGATGGGATTCTTCATCTAAGCCGGATTCCAAATCAATATGAATTATTGGAGGTTCTTTTTCTTTTTCTTTTTCTTTTTCCTCCTTTTCTTTCTTTTTATCTTTCTTGATTATTGTACTTTTGTGCTTCAACAATGATGGATTTCATAGAATCAAATCAGGTTTCTTAGGCATGTAGTAAATAGCATCTTCATAGAGCTCAATCACATGAATAGTGAATGGTTGTATATCTCCTTTATGACATATTCTACTCCATCCCTAGTGTACTTAATACACTAGTGGAGTGAAGATGGAACCATTCTACTCATGGATCCAAGGTCACAACTTTAGGTTTAGGTTTTTATTTAATTTATATTTTATTTTATTTAAGTTTATGTTACTCTTAATTTATGATTAATTTTTATTTTATTTAGGTTTTTTATTCTGAGGTTTATATTATTTTTTAGTTTAGTTTAAGTTTTTATTTATTTTATTTTACTTTATTTTTAATTTTTATTTTATTTTATATTTAGGTTTAGGTTTAGGTTTTAGTTTAGGTTTTATTTTATTTATTTTATTATTTTATTTTATTATTTTATTTATTTTTATTTTAGGTTTTAGGTTTATGGTTTTTAGGGTTTCGGTTTTAGGTTTTTTAGGATTTAGGGTTTAGGGTTAGGGTTTAGGGTTTAGTGTTTAGGGTTTAGGGTTTTAGGGTTTGAGTTTAGGGTTCAGTGTTTAGGTTAGTTCAGGTTTAGTTTAGGGTTTAGGGTTAGGTTTAGGGTTAAAGTTTTAGTTTTAGGTTTTGGTTTAGGTTAGTTTAGGGTTTAGGGTTTAGGGTTTAGGGTTTAGGGTTAGGGTTAGGGTTAGGGTTTAAGGTTTAAGGTTTAGGATTTAGGGTTTAGGGTTTAAGGTTTAGGGGTTTTTTCTGGTTTAGGGTTTAGGGTTTAGGTTTCGGAATTAGGATTTATGTTTTAGGGTTTAAGTTTTTTTTAAATTAGGTAAACTAGTAGGTTTAGGTTAATTTTTATTTATTTTATTTTTTTAGTTTTCTTTAGTATAGTTTATTTATTTAAGGTTTATTTATTTTAGTTTATTTTTGGTTTAGGTTTAGGTTTATGTTTATTTTTTAGTTAAGTTTAATTTTTATTTTATTTTTTAGGTTTAAGTTTTATTTTTTATTTTTAGGTTTTGGTTTTTATTTTATTTTTTTAGGTATAGGCTTTAGGTTTTTATTTTAGGTTCTATTTCTTAGTTTAGGTTTAGGTTTAGGTTTATTTTTGTTTATTTTATTTTATTTAGTTTAGGGTTTAGGTATAATTTATTTTAGGTTTAGGTTTATGTTTTTTTTGTTTAGTTTATATTAGTTTAGGTTTAGTTTTATTTTATTTTGTTTATTTTAGGTTTAGGTTTTATTTTATTTTATTTTAATATATATTTTTATATTTTAGTTTAGGTTTTTATTTTATTTTATTTAAGTTTAGGTTTTTAGGTTTATAGTGTTTATGTTTTAGGGTTTAGGGTTTAGGTTTAAGGTTTATGGTTTAGGGTCATAGGTTTTAGAGTTTAGGGTTTATGGTTTAACTTTTAGGGTTTAGGGTTTTACGGTTCAGGGTTTAGGGTTTACAGTTTAGGGTGTAAGGTATAGGGTTTAGGGTTTAGGATTGTAGGTTTAGGTTTATTTTTTAGGATGTAGGTTTAGGGTTATTAAGGGTTTAGGGTTTAGGGTTTAGGGTCAATTTTTTTAATTTTAATTTATTTTATTTATTTATTTTTTTAATTAAACTCATAGGTTTAGGTTTATTATTTATTTAAATTTTAATTTTTTTAAGGTTTATTTTTTATTGTCAATTTATTTATTTTAGATTTATTTATTTTAGTTTATGTTTTTTTATTTTAGTTTATTTTTTATTTTTATGTTTAGGTTTATTTCTAGTTTAGTTTTATTTTTATTTTATATTTTAGGTTTAGGTTTTATTTTTTATTTTAAGGTTTAGGTTTAGGTTTTTATTTTAATTTTTTAGGTTTAGGTTTTAGGTTTTTATTTTAGGTTTTATATTTTATTTTGGTTTAGGTTTGGGTTTTTTTTATTTTAGTTTCGTCTATCTTAGTTTTGGTTTAGTTTATTTTATTTTTATTTTAAGCTTAGTTTTTTTTATTTCGGGTTTAGGTTTTTTATATTTGTAGGTTTATTTTTTAGGTTTAAGTTTTATTTAGTTTTTATTTTATTTAATTTTAGGCTTATTTTATTTTTATTTTAGGTTTAATTTTAATTTATTTAGGTTTTTTATTTTTTTAGTTTTGTTTAGGTTTTTATTTATTTTATTTTATTTTAGTTTTTATTTTTTAATTTTATTTTCTTTTTAGGTTTAGGTTTAAGTTTAGTTTAGGTTGTAGTTTTTTTTTTGGATTAGGTTTTTTATTTATTTTATTTTTAGGTTTTATTTTGTTTAGGTTTAGCTTTTTAGCTTTTTAGGGTTTAGGGTTTATGGTCATTTGAGTTTTTAAGGTTTAGGGTTCAGGGTTTATAGTTTTAGGGGTTAGGGTTTAGGGTTTAGGCTTTAGGCTCAATGTTCAGGTTTTAGTTTAGGGTTTTGGGTTTATCATTTTTTTAACAGAGAACAAATTGATTCAACATTTCTTACGTTAATTTCATCAAGTAACACACCAAGTTTTCTAATAAACAAGTGATGACATAGATAAAAAAAAGTATGTATAGAACAAATCAAAATAACTTCTCTACTATAAAGACACAATTCTATAAGCGGACAATTGGGTTCTTAGTTTCTCCAGTCCCATCAGAACCACTCTGACCTCTCGTGTAATGGGATCCACCATCATATCCTTGATCTCTCCCTCTGCCACCATTATGGATGTTACCTCTATCGCTCCTCCTGCCTCCATAACCACCACTGCTCTGACCACCCCCTCCATATCCACCAGTACCACGAGATCTCCCACCACCACTATGATAATCACAGCCTCTACCATTGCCTCCACCATCAGTTCTAGACTGAGCTTGGTTGACAGTGATATTCCTGCCATCAAGGTTGAACCCATTCTTAAGGTTTAGGTTTATTAAGTTTTTGGGTTTCAATTTATTTTTTAATTTATTTAATTACTTTAGGTTTAGGTTCATGATTTGGGGTTTAAGGTTAGGCTTTAGGGTTTAGGGTTTATGTTTTAGGGTTTAGAGTTTAGGGTTTTAGGGTTTATGCTTTTAGGGTTTAGGTTTTAGGGATAGGGTTTAAGGTTTAGGTTTTAAGGTTTAAGGTTTTAGGGTTTAGGGCTTAGGATTAGGGTTTAGGGTTTAGGTTTAGGGTTTAGTGTTTAGGCTTTAGGATTTAGAGTTTTGAGGGTTTAGGGTTTAGGGTTAGCTTAGGGTTTAGGGTTAGTTTAGGGTTTAGGCTTTCGGGTTTAGGATTTTTAGGGTTTAGGGTTAGTTTAGGGTTTAAGGATTTAGGGTTTAAGGTTTAGGGTTTAGGCTTTAGGGTTAGGATTAGGGTTTAGAGTTTAGGGTTCAAGGTTCAGGGTTTAGGGTTTAGGGTTTATGGTTTAAGGTTTAGGATTTTTGGTTTAGGGCTTAAAGTGTGGGTTTTTTTTTAAAAAAATAATTAAGAAACCTAGTAGGTTTATGTTTATTTAGTTTATTTTTTTTATTTATTTTAGTTTATTTTCTATTTTTCTTTAGGTTTATGTTTTATTTTTTATTTAGTTTATTTATTTTAGGTTTATTTATTTGAGTTTTGGTTTCTTTATTTTAGTTTATTTTTTAGGTTTAGGTTTAGGTTTATGTTTAATTTTAGTTTAGTTTTATTTTTATTTTATTTTTAAATTTTAAGTTTTATTTTTTTATTTTTAGGTTTACGTTTAGGTTTTTATTTTATTTTATTTAGGTTTATGTCTTAGTCTTACTTTTAGGTTTTATTTTTTAGTTTAAGTTTAGATTTATTTTTAGTTTATTTTATTTTATTTAGTTAAGGGTTTAGGTTTAGTTTCTTTTATGTTTAAGTATATGTTTTATTTATTTTATTTTAGTTTATTATAGTTTAGGTTTTTTTAGTTTAGGGTTTAGGTTTTATTTTTTATTTATTTTTAAGTTTATTTTTTAGGTTTAGATTTTTATTTTATTTTATTTAATTTTAGGTATATTTTTTATTTTAGGTTTCTATTTTATTTTATTTAGGTTTTTTTATTTTTAAGTTTATTTTTTTTAGTTTAGTTTAGGTTTTTATTTATTTTATTTTAGTTTAGTTTTATTTTTTATTATATTTTATTTTTTAGGTTAATGTTTTAGTTTAGGTTTTATTTTATTTAGGTTAAGTTTTTTTTTATTTATTTTATTTTAGGTTTTATTTAGTTAGAGTTTTAGGTTTTAGGTGTAAGGTTTAGGGTTTAAAGTTTGGGGTTTATGGTTTAGGTTTAGGGTTAGGGTTTAAGTTTAGGGTTTAATGTTTTGGGTTTAGGGCTTGTTTTAAGGGGGGTTTGGGGTAATTTTTTTTTTAGAAATAGGAATTTTATTATACAAGGTTACAAGGTCCTTAAAGGGGATAAACTCCATTCTTATCAAAGAGCTACAATCGACTAGGAGTAAATCCTATCTAAATACAAAAAAAATAAAAAAGAGGAAAGAAAAAAAGATACAAATTGATTTACAAGATAAGGAATGGAAGATTCAAAGCTCTTGAGGAGAAAGAAGCATAAATTGAATAAGATAATAAGGAAGTGTGGTAGAGAAGGCTCAGGCTTAGTCACACCAAGTTGGGGCGGATGCAAATATGAGCATCCATACTTGTGAAGGGTTACATCAAAGGAGCTACTACAAACCAAAAGGTGAAATCATCACAACCATCATAGCCAACAAACCTATATAGCAACCATTTTATTGAAGGTCTTTTGATCTTTAGTACCTACAAAAAGCAAAGCCACATCTGAATAGAAAAGAAAGCAACAAAGAGCAGAATGGGTAAGGGGATCCCATGCAGAGTAAATGTCGTCATATTAGGCACCATGTCATGAGAATCCCAACAAAAATGAAAGTGAACTAACATTGTCAGGTCTACCATATTTTTAATTAGGTCCAAGGGTTTAATTAGATCAGCATGAAGACCCACCATAGGAAAACAACAGAAAAGGCCAGGCAGAGGTAAGAAGCATAAATGACCAATAGAAAGACCTGCTGAAATCCAGCAAGGCAAATAAAATAGCATGAAATTAACCCCATCCCAAGCATATGGGACAAATATTAAACAAACAGTCCTGGTAAATAGCCCAGTAAATAGCCCAGAGATATACCCCAGAAAAATAAGTGTAGTGAAAGAAAGTAATGCAGAAGTTAACAACCTCCGTGTTACAAAAGTTAGTAACCAACAAGTGTAAGGCAAGATAGCATATCCCAAGCCCAAATTACCATAGGAATTGCAGAAGTCTATCAGAGAGGAGATGGGAATGTAGCAACAATTAGATGAACCATAAGGCAAGTAAACCACCACAACTTCAAGTAAAGACAATCGAGAGACAATCCTAGAATCGACTGGAAAAAAACTTAATCCAGTTCAACTACAACCAAGACAGTAATAGCCAGCAAGCTGGCCATAAATCCACCCATTCAGAGTAAACAATGCATAGGTAAAATCAAATTAGGCAAAAGCATAATCTCAGTGATCTGCACAAATCTAATAGAACCAAGAGGAAGAAAACAACAGCAGGTTAAGTAGATCTCAAACATTAGGTGATCAACATGCAATTACAAAAAACATTGAAAAGCAATAGACAAACAACAACACAATCACAAGATAGCGATGGACATAGGACCTGAAAATCCAACAGCCAACAATGAAAACAACAATACAATTATTGCATCCAACATATGATAATCCAGTGAAAAGCAGAGATGTAAAAGAGAAACAAAATGGGTTCAAAAGATAGTCAACATTGAAATCCTTCAAGGTAA
This sequence comes from Cymbidium sinense, assembly GCA_021442155.1. Classification (NCBI taxonomy): domain Eukaryota; kingdom Viridiplantae; phylum Streptophyta; class Magnoliopsida; order Asparagales; family Orchidaceae; genus Cymbidium; species Cymbidium sinense. The sequence goes on from CM038214.1 coordinate 139,828,743, forward strand.
AGATGAGCATGCTTGCAGCTAAACCAAAATCCTTAGGAAAAGCAGACTGGAAAGAAACCATAAAGTAAGACCAATCCTGCAAAGAGATAATAAAAATAGCCAAAAAATTGCGTTTCTCTCTGACGATGGGAAGATGGGGTTGCAAAATCAATCAAAAAATAACTCCAAAATTATCTGAGCATGATGAGCTCAGTAGCGACTTTAGGTATAAAACCCAATGATCCAGTTCAGCCAACAACCAAGATAGGAAAAAATAGCAAGTTGGCCATAAAACCACCCTTTCAAAATAGACAATGCATAAGATAAATTATAGGTAGATAATAAAGTGGTCTAGCCAAGTCTATCTGAACCAAGATGAAAAAAATAGCAGCAGTTTAGATAGGCCTCAAACATGTGATGATCAGCTGCAGCCCTATTGCAAACAACAATAATAAGCAGAAAAGCAAAAGCCACCATGCAGCCAAAAACCTCAAAAGAGGCCTCCTGGTGATAAGATCCAAAAACCCAAAAGCATCTTGTTGAGCATTAATCTAGTTCAGCCAACAACCAAGATAGTAACTACCAATAAAGGCCAAAATCCACCCATTCGAGTAAAAGTGCATAGGTTAATATCCAATTTGCAATAGCATAATCAGTGATCAATTCTAAAAAACCAATAGGGAAAAAATTGCAAATTAAGTAGACTTCAAACATCATGATCACTGGTTGCAAACAACAAAAATAATGGGCAACAAACAAGAAGTCAAACCTAAACAATCAAAAAACAACGGGCAACAAATAACCACCACAAAGGTAGCTAGATAATGGACGATAATCCAACAACCAACAAATAAAACATCACTATAATTATTGCACCAACCATAAGATAAGCTAAAAAAGAACAGTGGGGCAACATAGCCACAGAAAGGGTTCAAAAGTAAACCATCAATGAGATCCTTCAAGACAAAGGAGAGCAAGTTAGCAGCTAAACTACCATCCTTAAAAAAATAGACTAAAAGGAAATCATTAAGAAAGTCCAATCATGCAAAGAGACAATAATAATAGTAAGGGTATTGCAATTTCTCTTCTTATAGGTTGGGGAGATGAGGTTATCAAATACAATCAGCAAACCAACCCCAAGAGCAGCCTGCAGGACAAAAGGCCTAGAAATCCAACAGCCAGCAATTAAAAAATCAAAACAGATATTGCACCCACCATAAGAAAAGCTAATAAAAAATAATGGTACAACATCGGTTATAAAGTGGTCCAAAGGAAACCCATCTTTAAGATCCATCAAGACACATAATATCGCCGAGCTAATCCCACAACATCAGTAATAATAGACTAGATGGAAATTATGAAATAATTCTAATCCTATAGAAAAGAAGTTATAATAGCAAAGATATTGCAATTTCTCTCCTTATAGGTTGTGGAGGTAAGGTTATGGAACATAGGAGGGGCCATAACCATAATAAGGAGAAGAATAATAGATAAATTAGGGCCAACCATAAGGTTATGTAGAAGTATAGCATTTAAACATTAAGACAAGTGCCCTAGAATATAATTCCGAAGAGGAAAGGAGGAAGAACATAGCTTTAATCATAAAATAAGAAACAAAATAGTAGGATCCATAATCAAAATATTGATGGAGGTGTCTATTGATCAAAAAATAAAGTAGAAAATAAAGCATAAAGTAATACATCTCCCTTCAGCAAACAGGGAACACCTTAGCATTAAAAGTGGAAAGCGGAAGTAAGGCCCATTTAAGGTTGGGAGAGTTAAACCAATAGGAGATGCCACAGAGATCAGCAAATAACCAACAAGGGGTATCAGGATGCATCACCAAATTCCAAATGAACATCAACACATTAACAGTAGGAATAATAGAAGCAGTAAGCCCCCAATTAAAGCTATGGTAATTAAACTAACAACAAGGGATATCAGGATGATGCATCGAAATTCCCAAGAAACAACACTAAATAAAAAAATGATCATGCAGTTAATCGGTAATATAGCGATCAATCCAATAGGTTGGATTAATTTAGATAAGGAGTCCAATATTGTCGATTCACCAATCCACAAATGTTTAGGAAGAGTAAGTTGATCAAAGAATTTTATACCATCCAATTTAGCACCCTTTTGGCAAGGTAATCAGCATGCATTACCCTCACACCATACATGAGATTCTAAAATAGAGTTGAGAGAGAAGAGAGCTCTAGTTTGAGAAGATAATACAATTTGCACCCATTTTGGTGGAAGTCAAAGATCAATCAGCAGGCATCCACCTCAATCCAAATATTAATCTTTTGAGGGCAAATCTCAAGAGCTTTGTACACTGCCATTAGCTCAGCAAAAGGAACAGAGCAAGTATTAAGGGGGTAAGCAAAAGCACATAGGACTTTACCATTAGGGTTTATGAAAATTCCACCATAGCTAGAAGCATTTTGAGAGACAGAGCCATCAGTGTTAATTTTAATAGTATTAACATGAGGTTTTACCCAATAAATAATCTTGTCATCTTTACAGTTGGGTTGATCCGACAAGTTAAAACCCAGTTTATTGGCCACAAATGTACAACCTTTGAATTGTTTGTAGTTAACTAAATTAGCATTGAATAAGTCACAGATTTTGTTTTTAATTCTAGCAATTATCCTCATGTGGTTCATAGGAATCCCATGATGTTTTGCATCATTTCTGTCCATCCATATGAATTGAATAAGAGTGATAGCAGTTATGACTTTAATGTGACCTTTAGTAGTGTTATCGAAATAAATTTCAAGAAGTTGATATAAAGTTAAGGAGCCATTGAATTTGATAATGTTAAAGAGATCATCATACCAAATCCAAAGTTTGGAAGCAATGGCTCCGTTAACAAAAACATGATTTACATTCCCAATGTGAAAATAGTAGTGGCATTTTGAAGGTAAGTGAAAACCTTTCCCCCAAATCAAGGAGTCAACATGGATGAAGTTTTTTAAAATATGCCAAGTAAGAACAAAAAAAGAAGTAAGAATAGTGTTATTCCAAAGTTTGAAAAACACATTAGAAAAATCATGAGCTTCTTTAATATGAATCCAAACATTTTTAATATTGAAATCACCATTTTGAGAATGCTTAAAAAGGATCTGATCATGATTGCTAGGTATGATAGGAATAGTAGTAAGCTTGTTTAAAAGAGAGGAAGGAATATAATCAGTAAGCTTACTATTGATCCACATATTATTATGCTAGAAAGAGTTCACTTTAATAGTAGCAATGGAATGGGTAGAAAGTAAATCATCAATGGACCCACCTCTAGTCCAGTTATCTTGCCAAAAGAAAGAGGTACTAGAGTTAATCCCCCAAGAAATTAATGATTCGGCATCCCATTTGATGGAACAAAGTCTTTTCCAAAGGAGAGTCTCCCCTCTTTATAGGGGCAAATGAGAGGGTGCTTATTTAGCATTAATTAGCCCAAAGACTATTGTTACTCCTAAATTCTACCAAAGTTTATAGGAAAAAGCAGTGATAGGTTCCTTGATAGGCTTACATCCAAGACCACCTTCAGCAAGAGTGCCACAACTTTTATACCAAGAGGTCCAGTGTAATCTTTTAGAGGAATTGTTAGAACCCCAAAAAAATTTGTTAAGGAGACGCCCAATTCTGTTAATGGTAGAATTGGTCATCACAATAGTTTGAATGAGATATAAAGGCATGGAGTTAAAGGTGCTCTTAATCAAAGTGGGCCTACCACCAAATGAGAGTAAATGAAATTCCCAAGAAAAAATTTTATTAGAGATTTTTGGATTAACTCATCAAAAGATGAGATCTTTTGACCTTTAAAAGCAGCACCAAGATATTTAATAGGAAGTTATTGTTGCTGGAAATTAGTAATTCTCAATATTTGGTTGATCCTATTACTAGGGATTTTAGAGGAAGGAATGAAACAACTTTTTCCTTCGTTAAGAAAAAGACCACTTTCGTTGCCAAATTTATTTAAAAGATTCTTAATAGTTTTAATGTGAAGAATAGAGGCATTGCAAAATATTATAAAGTCATCAGCAAAACTAAGATGAGAGACTGGAAGACCACCTTGAGTTCTAAAAAACATGCTAGGGTTATTATAGAAAAGATCATTAGGCTCCTCGAAAGATATTCAACAATAAAAAGAGAGGGTGAAAAGTGATGACCTTATCTCAAACCATGCATGAAGGGAAAAACCAAGGTTTTGATGAGGATAAAATTATCGAAAACCCAAATGAAGAATTTGAAAGAAAATCTCAAGAGAGTTGTCAAAAGCTTTAGAGATGTCCATTTTGAAAAGGATGTTGCCACCTCGATAGGAACATCAATGTCATGAATCAATGGGCTAGAAATATGTTATCGATATATAGCTACCTTTAGAAGCCAGTTTGGTTGGGGGAAATAATTTTAGGTAGCAACGGACTAATTTTATTAGCAATTAATTTAGCAATGAGTTTATGAAAGAAGGTGCAAAGGTCGATAGATAAAATTGATTGATTATTAATTTTGGAATGAGAATAATGGAAGTGCTAGAAAAATATCTAGGTAAGGGGTTGCCATCAAAAAAATCAACAACAACATCAACAAGGTCAGACTTAATAATAGGCCAACAGTGCTGAAAGAATTGAGTCGTGTAGCCTTCAGGGCCAACAATAGAATCAGTGTTCATGCTATTGAGAATACTACCAATCTCAATTTCATAGGATGCAAATTGAGCAAGTGGTTGTCATCATTAGTAATCATTGAGGGAATGCGTTGGAGGGCTTCTAAGGAAGGGTTATTGTTTAATAAGTTTTTAAAATGTTGTATGATAGAATCATCTTTAATATCATTAATGTCGGTGATCCAGTATCATTTTTATTTTTTAATAGAGTTTAAGGCTTTCTTTTTTTTGAAAAGAGCATGGAAATACCTTGTATTTCTATCACCATCAGCAATATGTTTGCTAGCAACCTTTTGCCGCCAATAGGTTTCCTCCATGTTCTAATAATTAATCAAGTTATCTTTAGTTGCATTTAACTCCTCAAGCTTAGTAGAATCGGTTAAAATACATCTTCAAGAGAATAAACTAATTGCTCCATATTTTTGAGATTGGCAAAAGATTTTAAAATGATGCTTGTTCCACCAATTTAGGTTTTGTTTAAGCCTTTTAAGCTTAAGCCAAAGGAATCATGCCTTTAAGAATTATTCGATGAATAAGGCCATCCAATTAATGGAAACAACATTTATGAAATCATTATGTTGGTTTAGGATTGTAGGTTTAGGGTTTAGGGTTCAGGGTTTAGGGTTTAGGGTTAGTTTTAGGGTTTAAGTTTAATTTATTTTAGGTTTAGGTTTAGATTATATTTATTTTATTTTAGTTTATTTTAGTTTAGGTTTAGGTTTATTTTATTTTTTTATTTTTTAGTTTAGTTTATTTTAGTTTAGGTTTAAGTTTTATTTTTATTTATTTTTAGGTTTTATTTTTAGGTTTTAGTTTTATTTTTTTTATTTTAGATTTTTTTTAAGTTTACATTTAGTTTTTATTTTATTTAGGTTTTTTATTGTTAGGTTTATTTTATTTTTTAGTTTAGTTTAGGTTTTTATTTATTTCATTTTATTTTAGTTTTTATTTTTTATTTTATTTTATTTTTACATTTATGTTTAGGTTTAGGTTTAGGTTTTGGTTTTAGTTTAGGTTTTTTATTTTATTATTTTATTTTATTTAGGTTAAGTTATTTAGTTATTTTATTTTTAGGTTTTATTTAGTCTAGGATTATTTTTTTAGGTTTTTAGGTTTTTAGTGTTTTAGGGTTTTAGGGTTTTAGAGTTTAGGGTTTTGGGCTTAGGATTTAGGTTTTAAGATTTAGGGTTTAGGGTTTAGGGATTAGGGTTTAGTGTTGTAAGTTTGGGTTCAGGGTTGAGAGTTTAGTGTTTAGTGTAAAGATTTTTTTTGAAATTTTTTAAATTTTTTTATTTTCTTATTTTTTTTAATTAAGTAAACTCATAGGTTTAGGTTTATTTAGTTTATTTATTATTTATTTTAGTTTATTTTTATTTTTACTTAGGTTGATTTTTATTAATATTTAGTTTATTTATTTATTTTAGGTTTATTTATTTGCATTTGGTTTTTTTTTATTTTATTTAGGTTTAGGTTAAGGTTTATTTTTTACTTTATTATATTTTCATGTTTAGGCTTTATTTTTATTTTAGATTTAGGTTTATTTTTTTATTTTTTTAGTTTAGGTTTTAGGTTTTTTATTTGGGATTATTTTTAGGATTAATGTTTTAGTTTAGGTTTAGGTTTATTTTTAATTTAATTTATTTTATTTAGGGTTTAGGTTTAGGTTTAGGTTTAGTTTATTTTAGGTTTAGGTTTAGGTTTTATTTATTTTAGTTTATTTTAGTTTAAGTTTAGGTTTATTTTATTTTTATTTTTTTAGGTTTTTTTTTTTTAGTTTAGGATTTAAGTTTTATTTTTCATTTATTTTTAGGTTTAGGTTTTTATTTAGTTTTTATTTTATTTTATTTAGGTTTATTTTATTTTTTTCGTTTAGTTTTTATTTTATTAAGGTTTTCTTATTTTTTAGTTTATCTTAGGTTTTTATTGATTTTATTTTTATTTATTTTTAATTTTTTATTTTATTTTATTTTTAGGTTTAAGTTTAGGTTTGGTTAAAGTTTTAGTTTATGTTTTATTTTGTTGTATTTTGTTAATTTATTTAGGTTTAGGTTTTTTTATTTATTTTTATATTAGATTTATTTAGTTTAGGTTTAGGTTTTTAGGTTTTTAAGATTCAGGGATTAGGGCTTAGGGTTTAGGGTTTAGTGTTTGGGGTTTAGGTTTTAGGGTTTAGGGTTTTGTTTTAGGGTTTAGGGTTTTAGGGTTTAGGATTAGGGTTTAAGGTTATTGGTTTAGGGTTTTGTGTTTAGGGTTTATGGTTAATTTTAGGTTTAGGGTTTAAGACTAAAGTTTTTTATTTTAATTTTAATTTTATTTTTTATTTTTAGGGTTTAGGGTTTAAGTTTTAGGTTTATGGTTCAGGTTTTAGTTTAGGATTTAGGTTTTTTTGATTTTTTTAACAAAGAATAAATTCAGATTCAATATTTCTTCTTTTTGATTTCATCAACCAAGTAACACACCAAGCTTTCTAAAACTTAAGCGGCAACATGGATAAAAAGTGAGCACGTATAAAGCAAATCAAAAACCCTAGATATCTAGAATCATCTCTGTAAAAGGCAGTTCCATAAGCGGTCAGGGCCGACCATTCTTTAATTTCTCTAGTTCCCATCAAAACAACCCCAACCTCTCGGATAGCAGGATCCACCATCATATGCCCGATCTCTCCCTCCGCCATAACCATGGTTGTAACCTCTGCTACTCCCACCTCCATAACCACCACTGCTCTGACCACCATCTCCATATCCACCACCACCACTGCGATAATGTAGCCTCCTCCTTCCACTCCAACGCTAGATCTAGAGCACGGTTGTGATGTTCTGTCATCAAGGTTCCCATTCTTTGGGTTTAGGTTTAGGTATATGTTTATTAGATTTTAGGGTTTAGGTTTATTTTTTAATCTATTTAGATACTTAGGTTTAGATTTAGGGTTTGGAGTTTAGGGTTTAGGGTTACGGTTTAGGGTTTAGGGTTTAGAGTTTAATTTTTTAGGGTTTATGCATTTAGGGTTTAGGGTTTAGGCTTAGGGTTTATAGTTTAGGGTTTAGGGTTTAGGGTTGTAGGTTTAGTGTTGTAAGTTTATGGTTAGATTTATGGTTTAGGGTTTAGGGTTTATTGTTTACAATTTAGGATATAGGGTTTATGTTTATGTTTATTTAGTTTATTTTTTATTTATTTTATTTTATTTTATGTTTTATTTTTATTTAGGTTTATTTTTTGTTTTTATTTAGTTTAGTTTATTTATTTTAGGTTTATTTATTTTAGTTTAGGTTTTTATTTTAATTTATTGTTTAGGTTTAGGTATACGTTTAGTTTTTTTTAGTTGAGTTTATTTTATTTTATTTTTTAGGTTTTAGTTTTAGGGTTTATGGTTTAGGGTTTTAATGTTTAGGATTTTAGGGTTTAGAGTTTAAAGTTAGGGTTTAGAGTTTAGGGTTTAGGGTTTAGTTTCTTTTTGGGAAACCCATATAGGGGGAATTTTATTGCCACAAAAAGAGGGTTACAAGATCCTTAAGAGGGGATAAACTCAAAACTCTCAAAGAGCTACAATCATTAGAGAGTAAATCACTTATCTAAGTATACCAAAAGCAAAATAAAAGAGAAAAGTAAAACAAAGGATACAAAGTGATTAACATAGATAAGCCAATGGATAGATCAGCCAAAGCTCTTCAGATGACATAATGCATGCAGTGAGAGCAAACGCAAGAGAAAAAGTGCATATGCAAAAAAATGAAGAAATAAAAATTAGAACAATTAAAGTATACTGAGAAAAAATAAGAGCACCATAAAGCGAGGAAAATTATAGAAGTGTGTGAAAGAAGGCTCAGGGCTCATCACACCAAATTGGGGGCATACAAATATGAGCATCCAAACTTAGTGGAAGGGTTACATCACAAGAGACTACCAAACCAAGAAGAATGAAATCATCCATCATCATAGCTACAAACTTGTGAGAAGAAAGCGACCATTTGTTGAAAGTCTTATGGGCCTTAGTACACAAACCTAAACAAGCCATATATAATATAGAAAGTTGATAGCAAAGAGCAGAAAGATAATGGGTCCCATGCAGGAAAATTATCATCAATATTGTCACCATAGCATGAGAATCCCTATACATATGAGAATGAGCCATCTTTGCTAGAATCCCTTTTAAAACCATAGCCAACAGTATAATTAGGGCATAAAACCACCACAAGAGAATGAAAAAGCAACCTGAAATCTACTAAGCAAATCAATGAGCCAAACATATGAGACATATATGAAACTTTTGGGGCCGAGTATACAGGTATAGTCCAGAAACCCAATCATAATAAGCAATGCAGATGTTAACAACCCCCTTATTAATAACCATTGCATAAGTTAACAAAAAACAAATGTAAAGCAAGGCAGCAGAACCCAAACCAAATACAACAAGTGATGCAAAATCTAATAGGGAAGGTGAGAATGCATAGATTAGTTATACCATTAACCAGAAATAGTGCATCCCACCATAACTAGCACCAAATAAAGACAGTCAGAAAGACAGCCCAAGTAACATCATGTTGGGCATAAAACCTGGTAATCCAGATCAGCAAACAACCAAGATAGCAAGATAGAAAAAGACATCAGCTGTCCATAGAACCACCCATTCAGAATAAACAGTGCATAAGATAATAATGAAGTAGATAGAAGCATAATCACAGGGATTTGCACAAGTCTAACTGAACCAAGATGGAGAAAATAGCAGCAGATTAAGTAGTCCACATATATCATGTGATAAGTAGCAGCTTAGACACAAATAGTAAAGACAATCAGTAAGCCAACCCCATAAGCAGCTTGCTAGACATAAGACCCTAAAGTCCCATAGTCAATAGTTAAAATAGCAAAATAATTATTGCACCCACCATAAGATAATCCAATATAAAATAGAGAAACAGCATAGACACTTAGGGGTTCAAAGGAGAGCCAACATTGGAATCTAAAAAGACAAAAACCATAGACAACAAAACAACAATAGCAAATAAACTAGCCATAAAACCACCCATTTGAATAGACAATGCATTAGTTAGTAAAAGTAAGTAGTAGCATAATCATAGGCAACAAATAAAACAACAAAATATTATTGCACCCACCATAAGATAAACCAAAATAAAATAGTGATACAACATAGGCACAGGGGTTCAAAGGAGAGCCAACATTGGAATCCTTCAAGACAAAGAAAAGCGGAAGAGTTAACAACATTAGTAAAAGCAGACTGGAAAGAAGACAAAAAGAAAGTCCAATCCTGTAAGGAGAAAATTATAATAACAACAAGGGTATAATAATGTCTCTCCATACAAGTTGGGGAAATTAGATTAGCAAGAATAATCAAAATAAATAAGATAACAAATAACCAAGACAACAACCAAGATAGCAAATACTGACCATAGAACCACCCATTGAATAGAGTGCATAAGATATAAGGATCTACAAGTCTAATAGAACGAGGATGAAATAAATAGCATCAAATTAAGTAGTCCACAAATATCGATGATAAGCGGTTCAAACAATAAAGACAATTAGAGAAATAAAGAATCGGCTTTGGACTAAAGACCATAATCCAACGACCAACAATTAAAACAAAAACAATTGTTGCACCCACCATAAGATAAATCGTAAGGAGCAGGGAGACAACATAGACTCAAAGGGGTTCAAGAAAAACCATCATTGAAATCCTTCAAGATAAAGCGGTGGTAAGCCAACATCACCAATAAAATAGGTGAAATGAAATCAAGAATAAAATCCCATCGCAGGAAAGTAATAATAAGGTTATTGCGGTTGCTCTCCATACAGGTGAGGAGAGGTTAGAGAGCATAGGATGGGGCACAACCTATTAAAGAGAGAAAAGATAAATTATTCACTGCCAGTGTACAAAATTATAGCAATTACATAATGAGACAGACAAAGTCATGAGGATGAACAAATTTCAGATTAAGGAAAGAGAAAAAACTTAATCATATAATGGAAAATTACAATAGGACCCATAAATAGAATAATGATAGCAAAGCAGAAAGAAAAGCATAAAATAATCCATCTCCCTCCAGCAGACAGGAGAAACCTTACCAAAAGTAGTGGTTTCAGTGAAAATAACAGTAGCAGAACCCCAAAAAAGGTTAGGGTGAGTAATCCAATAGTAGATGCCATAGAGATCAGCAACTAACCAGAAAGGGATAATAGGAATTAGCATCAACAAAATCCAGAAACATCAAAACTAAATATAAGTTGATCATGTAATTTAAGCAATTAAATAGTCCAAACCAATAAAAATGGATTAATTTGAGGGTAAGGGAGTCAAGTATTATCAAATTAACCAAATGTTTAGGAAGTGTAAGTTGATCAAAGAATTTTATGCCATCCAATCTAGCACGATTAGCAAGAATCGTAATTACCTTCATGTATACATGAGATTTTAAAATAGAGTTGAGAGAGGAAAGCTCTAGTTGCTTTAGAAGTAGTACAATTCTATGTTCCCATTTTGGTGGAAGTCAAAAGATCAATCAAAACAGGCATCCACCTCAATCAAATATTGAGCCAACCTTTTGAAGGAAAATCTATAGCTTTGTAAATTTCCTTAGCTCAAAAGGAAGAGACAAGTTTTAAGGGGTAAGCAAAAGCACATAAAACTTTACCATTAAGGTTTTAAAATGCCACCACGGTATTTTGAAAGAGCCATCAATGTTAATTTAATAGTATTAGCATGAGGTTTTACCCAATAAACAATCTTGTCATCCTTACCATTGGGTGGATCCAGAGTTAAAACCCAATTATTGGTCACAAATTTACAACCTTTAAATTGATTGTAGTTAATTAAATTTGGCATTAAACAAGTCATGGATTTATTTTTAATTCTAGCAATTATCCTCATGTGGTTCATAGGAGTCCACGATGTTTTGCATCATTTCTATCCATCCATATGAACAAATAAGAGTTATAGCGTTATGACTTTAATGGTGTAATAGTGTTTTCAAAATAAACTTCAAGAAGTTGGTATAAAGTTAAGGAGCCATTGAATTTGTCAATGTTAAAGAGATCATCATACCAAGTCCAAAGTTTGGAAGCAATGGCTCATAACAAACATGATTCACATTCTCAATGTGAAAGCGAATTTTGAAGGTAAGTAAAACCTTTACCCCACATCAAGGAGTCAATAAGGATGAAGTTTTTCGGGATCAGTTAGAATAGAATAAGAAATAGGAATAGTGTTATTCCAAATTTTGAAAACACATTGGAAAAGTCATGAGCTTCTTTAATATGAATCCAAACATTTTAAGGTTGAAGTCACCATTTTGAGAAAGCTTAAAAGGATCGATCATGATTGCTAGGAATGATATGAATAGTAGTAAGCTTATTTAAAAGAGAGAATATAATCAGCTTACTATTGTTCCACATATTATTCTACGAGAAAAGTTAATAGTGGAAATGGGTAGAAAGTAAGTCATCAATGGACCCACCTCGGTCAGTTATCTTGCCAAAAAAGAGCGAGTTAATCCCCAAGATATTAATGATTGGCTTCCCATTTGATGGAACAAAGTCTTTTCCTAACATGAGGGTCTCCTCTATAGGGGTAAATGAGAGGGTGCTTACCCCAGCAATTTGATGGTCATGAAATTAGTAAAAGAATTTGCTCTAAAATTCCACCAACAGTTTATAGGAAAAAAGTAGTGATAGCTTCCTTGGCTTACATCCAAGACCACCTTCAAGAGTGCCATAGCTTTTATATAATGCATTCTTTTAGAAGAAGAACCCGAAGAATTTGGTTAAGGAGGTGCTCAATTTTAATGGTAGAATTGGTCGATAGTTTGAATGAGATATAGAGGCATGAGTTAAGGGTGCTCTTAATCAAAGTGAGCTTATACCAAAGAGAGTAAATGAAATTCCCAAATAGAAATTTTATTAGAGATTTTTTGTATTAGCTCATCAAAGAGATGTGATCTTTTCGACCTTTAAAAGTGGAGCACCAAGATATTTAATAGGAAGTTGTTGTTTGAAAGTTAGTAATTCTCAAGATTTGGTTGATCCTATTACTAGGAATTTTAGAGGAAGGAATGAAACAACTTTTACCTTAAGAAAAGACCACTTTCATTACCAAATTTATTTAAAATATTCTTAATAGTTTTAATGTGATGAATAGAGGCATTGCAAAAGATTATGAAGTCATCAAAAACTAAGATGAGAGATGAAGACCACCTTGAGTTCTAAAAAATAGAGGGATTATTGAAAAGATCAATAAGGCTCCTCGAAAGATATTCAATAATAATAATAAAAAGAGAGGATGATAATTGGTAATACAATTTTTAATTAGGTGGATAAAATAGTCTGAAAAACCAAACAAATGAAGAATTTGGAAGAGGAAATTCCAAGATAGGTTGTCAAAAGCTTTAGAGATGTCCACTTTGAAAAGGATGTTACCACCTCTAGTAGAAGCATCAATGTCATGAATCAGCTCTTGGGCAAGAAGAATGTTGTCATATATACTACCTTTAACTAGTTTGGTTGGGTGAAATAATTTTAGCAACAATAAACTAATTCTATTGGAAATTAATTTAGCAATGAGTTTATGAAAGAAGGTGCAAAGGCGATCTGTCTAAAATTGATTGATTATTAATTTTGGGAATGAGAATAATGGAAGTGCTAGAAAAATATCTAGGTAAAGGATTGCCATTGAAAAATCAACATCAACAAGGTCGACTTAATAATAAGCCAACAATGCTAAAAAAATTGTTTATTAGCCCACGAATGATCGTGTTCATGCTATTAAGAATATTACCAATCTCAGCTTCCATAGGACATAAACTAAGCAAGTGGTTGTCATCATTAGTAATCATTGAGGGAATCAGGTGTGAGTTGGAATGAGCTTCTAAGGAAGGGTTGTTGTTTAATATATTTTTAAAATGATGTATGACAAAATCTTTAATATCATTATTATTGATCCAAATGTTATCATTTTAATTTTTTTAATAGAGTTTACTTTCTTTTTTAAAAGAGCATGGAAGTACACGGTATTTCTCACCATCGCAATATGTTTCTAGCGACCTTTTTTTAGTAGGTTTCTTCCATATTCTGATATTTAACCAAGTTATCTTTAGCTACATTCAACTCCTCAAGTTTAGTAGAGTCAGTCAAAATAGCATCTTCAAGATAACAAACTAATTGTTCTATATTTTTGAGATTGGAAGAAATATTATTAAAATGATGCTTGTTCCACCAATTTAGGTTTTGTTTAAGCCTTTTAAGCTTAAGCCAGAGGTGAAACATTCCCTTAATGGAATTATCCAGATGAAGAGGCCATCCTTAATGGATACAACATTTATGAAATCAATGTGTTGGATCCACATATTTTGGAATCTAAAAGAAGTGGGGAGGATAATCTCGGAGGGATTTTGGATAAATCAAAAGCGAGCATGATCAAATAAAGTTCAATAGAAATAATGGGCCATTGATTTATCCAAAGAGAATTAAAAGAGTCCTATCAAGCATTGCGAGCAGTTATGCCATAGTGGGCATAAAGCTAATATCAATCGGATTGCAATCAAGAATCATATTAAAAATTCTTGATGGAATGAATGTTAGGAGAGCAACCTCCCCTTCGAGGAAGAGAATAGTGTTGAAATCACCCCAACCAACTAGGGTTTGTTGTTGACCAAGGAAAAGGTTCTTAAGTTATCCCAAAGGATGTTACTCTATTACAAGAAGCATAAATAAAGGATCCAAGAATAGAAAATTCACCCAATGAGATGTGGACATTAACTAATTGTTGAAGGTTATCAAGGATAGAGGTGTTGACTAAATTATTCCAAAAACACCAAATTTTATTGCTATTATTAGAAAAGATATTTTAAAATCCAAGCATTTTAGCAACATGGTTGATCTTAGAAGAGTGTATGAATGGTTCAATAACAACAAGTAAGGCTATGTTATGAGTGCGAGACTTCTAATATGGTTGTGACAATGAGTCCCAATACCCTAACATTCCAAATAAGTAAATTGATCATAATAAAAAAGGAAGGAAAGGAAAAGGGATAACTAAAGAAAAAAAAGCAAGAAGAAAAGAAAAGTAGAGGCTAATTTAAGGAAGTTAGAGAAGTTCTAGTTTGTGGTATTAGTGAACATTCTAGCTTTAGGAGGATTTTTTTTAAAATAGTTTGAAAAGGTCTATCATTGTCCAATCTGAAAGAGAGTGAGTTGTGATATTCAGAATAGGACATGTATCAGTCAAAGCATTCCTAATGGTAATTTTCCCTTCTTTAGTGTCAGAATTAAGCTGAGAAAGAGGGTTAGCATGTGTATCACTCTGAAGGGTAGTAGAAGGTTAGGTTGTGATGCCATTAATAACACAAATTTCTTGCTCATTTGCAGAATTACTTTTTTGATTTTGTTCCATCATCAAAAGATCAACAATTTTTAGATTTTGCTCTTTCATCAAAGGAT
Source organism: Cymbidium sinense (assembly GCA_021442155.1). Classification (NCBI taxonomy): domain Eukaryota; kingdom Viridiplantae; phylum Streptophyta; class Magnoliopsida; order Asparagales; family Orchidaceae; genus Cymbidium; species Cymbidium sinense. The sequence goes on from CM038214.1 coordinate 139,843,831, forward strand.
CAATTTCAGAATTTGTCTCCTCGGGTTCACTAGCCAAAAGGGGTAGGTTAGAATGAGTCAAGGTATTATCTTGAGGAGCCAAATTATTACAATTAGAAGCAATGTTAAGTAAGTTATCATTAGCCTCCTCATGAACCTCAGAAGCATTATTTGTAACATGCTCAGATTGCTCTCCAATAGGCAAATCAATGGATAAAAAAGGAGTAGGGTAGGGGGATGATTCCCATTTTGAGTGACTTTAGGCACATAAGCAAATTTATTGATTTTTTTCATTTGATAGAGTAGGATTATGATCCAAAAATTTATTCTTTTTAAGATGATGATGCAACACAAAACATTTAGATTGACCATGGCCATGTATTGTGTGCAAAAAATAGGAAATTCTCAAATTCACTTTTGATTATAACCAAATTTCTTAGAGAGATCCAAACTTCTTTAGGATGCTTTTAGTAATATCAATCTCAACCAAAATATGAGCAACAAAAGGCGTGATCTTGCTGGTGATCAATTTGAAGAGGCCAGAGAACCGCCAAGAGAACTTGTGTGTAACCTAATGTATTCTCATATTAGGAAGAGCTATCCATATAGGAACAATTGGGGATTCCTCTTTTATATCAAAAAGAGGAGCCATTTCAGAAGTCGCATTTAACAATTAAACACAAAGTAAGAGCGACGGGCAAAGACTCTTGAGTAATCTAAGTAATTAGAGAGCTGAATTAAAATATTCCTAGGATCAATCAATTCGATAATTAAAATGCTCAAAAGTTTAAGGCTATGAAAAAATGATCGGATGTTATCGAGTTGGATGTAAGGAAAATTTACCACTAAAGAATTCAAAAGGCTTAGCCAATTTTTCCATCTAGATTGAGCACATAACGAGGCATCCCAATGAGGTGAGATCAATTCACGAAGCATTAGGGGAAAGATTCTTATCCTATAATACATCCTTGAAGGACTTAACTGCAGGCAGAGTAGTGGATGATTTTAGATCCATAATTCCATATAAATCTGATGCCCTAGCCAATGCCTCCAAGTTCGAAAAGCTTGGCTGCATAGAAATTGGCTCCTCTGCCATTGAAAGAGCAAAGGGAAACTCACATTAGCATCCAATCAGAGACAAATATCAAAAATTATGATCAAGAATGATCGAAAAATGACCATGCCGTAATGAAAATGAAAGGGAAATCATAATCGCCAGAGAGAGCCGCAGTCGCGGGGTTTATGAGGTTTAGGGTTTAGTTTTTAGGGTAGGGTTTAGGGTTTTTAGGGTTTAGTGTTTAGGGTTTAGTGTTGTAGGTTTAGTGTTGTAGGTTTAGGATTTAGGGTTAGCTTTAGGGTTTTAGGTTTAGGGTTTAGGGTTTAGGATTTAGGGTTTATAGTTTTTTTTAAATTAAGAAATCCGTCAGGTCTAAGTTTATTTAATTTACTTAGTTTATTTTTTATTTATTTTAGTTTATTTTATTTTTTATTTATTTATATTTAGGTTTATTTTTTTATTTATTTTAATTATTTATTTTAGGTTTATTTATTTTAGTTTGGGTTTTTTATTTTAATTTAATTTTTAGGTTTAGGTTTAGGTTTAGGTTTATTTTTTAGTTGAGTTTTATTTTGTTTTTATTTATGTTTTTAGGATTATATGGTTTAGGGATTAAGGTTTAGGATTTTAGGGTTTAGGGTTTAGAGTTTGGATTTAGGGTTTAGGGTTTAGGGTTTAGTGTTTAGACTTTAAGGTTTAGGGTATTTAGGGTTTAGGGTTTAGGGTTTAGGGTTTAGGCTTTAAGGTTTAGGATTTTGAGTTTTGGGTTTAGGGTTTAGGGTATAGGGTTAGATTTAGGATTTAGGATTTTTTTTTAATTTTTATTTATTACTTTTATTTTTTTTATTTTTAGGGTTTAGAGTTTAGGGTTTAGGTTTTAGGTTTTAGGTTTTAGGTTTAGGGTTCAGGTTTTAGGTTTAGGATTCAGGCTTATTAGAACCACTACGACCTCTCAAGTAGCAAGATCCACCATCATATCCTGGATCTCTCCCTCCACCACCAGCATGGTTGTAACCTCCATCACTCCTCCTGCCTTCGTAACCATCACTACTCTGACTACCATCTCTAGATCACCACCATCACTGCGATAACCACTGCCTCTTCCTTCAACTCAATCGTCAAATCTAGACTAAGCATGGTTGATGTTTTGTTCCCATTCTTAGAGTTTAGGTTTATGTTTCAGTTTATTAGATTTTAAGGTTTAAGTTCATTTTTTAGTTTATTTAGTTACTTTAGCTTTAGGTTTAGGGTTTTGGGTTAGGGTTCAAGGTTTAGGGTTTGGGGTTAGGGCTTAGTGTTTAGGAATTAGGATTTAGGGTTTAGGGATTAGGGTTTAGGGTTTTAAGGCTTATGCTTTGAGGGTTTAGGGTCTAGGTTAGGTTTAGGTTTGGTTTGGGTTTATTTAGGGTTTATGGTTTATGGTTTTAGGTTTAGGGTTTAGGGTTGTAGAGGTTTAGTTTTAGGTTTAGGTTTAATGTTTAGGGTTTAGGGTTTAGGGTTTAGGTTTAGTTTCTTTAAAAAAATTTAATAAGCGGTAGGTTTAGGTTTATTTAGTTTATTTTATTTATTTTATTATTATTTTATTTTTTATTTAGGTTTATTTTTAGGTTTGGGTTTAGTTTTTAGTTGAGTTATTTTTATTTTATTTTTTAGGTTTAGGTTTAATTTTTTATTTTAAGATTTAATTTTATGTTTTTATTTTAGGTTTGTTTTTAAGTTTTATTTTTTAGTTTAGGTTTAGGTTTATTTTTAGTTTATTTTATTTTATTTATTTAAGGTTTAGGTTAAGGTTTAGTTTATTTTAGGTTTAGTTTTATGTTTATTTATTTTAGTTTAGTTTATTTTGGTTTAGGTTTAGGTTTATTTTATTTTGTTTTTATTTTAGGTTTAGATTTTTCTTTTAGTTTAGGGTTTAGGTTTTATTTTAGTTTTATATTTTAGGTTTAGGTTTTTATTTAGTTTTATTTATTTTAAATTTAGTTTTTATTTTATTTAGGTTTTTTATTCTTAAGTTTATTTTATTTTTTTAGTTTAGTGTAGGCTTTTATTTATTTTATTTTAGTTTAATTTTAAAAGAAAGTTTTGAGATAATAGGTTTATTTTTCTAATTAAATAAAAAAATTTTACCTTATGGTTTAGAATTGATCATAACAACAACCATTTTATCAAATTCAAATAGTATGAAAATTTCCATAAGCTTAGAGCATGATAAATTTCATTAATTAAAAAATAACAAAATTAGTAGAGAGAGTGGAAAAAGCCAAGATAATATTCCCAAGATTATTTATAAAATACCATAACCCTACTTGTTCGATGGAGCCATCAGATAATTTTAATATAATAATTAAGAGGCTTAATCCAATGAATAATTTTATAATCACGGAGATGAGTCACAATAAGGAATACCCTAAAGAAAAAAAACTTGCAACCTTTAAAATTAGTACCATTAAGAAGAGCAACTTTATATAAAAAAATCATATCTTAGTCCTACCAATAATCCTCTTATGATTCATAGCACATCACGATGCTTTCGTCATTTCAAACAAATAAACTAATTCAAAGTGACAACCACAATTTTGATATGCCCTTTAACAATATTAAGAAAATAAGAGTCAAGAAGTTGCATTAAATTTAAATTTCTATTAAAATAACTTAATTTAAATAAATCCTCATACAAACCCTAAACTATTGAGGCGAGGAAAGTAAAAAAACTTGACTAACATTCTCAATATGAAAGCAACACATGCATTTAGAGGGTAGATAAAATCCTTTCTCCAAAAGTAAAGAATCAACAATAATATAATCCCCAAATTCTCCACACAAGAATAGAATAAATATGAATAATATTATTTAAAATTTTAATGAAAACATGAGGAAAACTATAATATAGTGCCAAGTATCTTTAAAGATAAATTCTCCATTACTAGAAATAAAAAGAATTTGATCTAGAAATAACAATAGAATATTGATGATGTTATATAATAAAATCAAGAATCAAATCATTTAAAGAGAAATTCGTTCACCATTATAAATAAAATGACTAGCTCAAGAAGAAGTAGAAATGAGTATTAAGCAAGAATCAATGGAAAAAATCAGTTATCTTGCCAAAGAAAGAAGATCCATACCCCAAAATGAGAGGTTTCACTTTCCATTTAATATCACAGCGGTAAAAATTAAGTCACCATGTTATGATTGCAAATTAAAGGATGCCACCTTGCAATATTTAAATTTCATGATTTTAGCCCAAAGACTTTTTTAAAATTCCACCAAATTTTTTAAGAAAAACATTTGTGGAATCCATGATATGCACCCAATACCACCTTCATAAATAGTACCACACATATTAGACTAAGTCTAATGAAGCCTTTGGCCAAATTCTAGAAAAATAAACTTATTAAACATTCTTTCAATCCTAATAAAAACATGAGAAGTAGGAAAAATATTAAAACAAGTAAAAGGAAGAAGTAATGAATACTTTTAATAATTAATCTACACCAAAGATAAAAAATGAAATTCAAAGTTGAAATTTTTTTTTGAATATTATGAATTACCTCATCAAAGAGATGGGATCTCTTATTACAATATAAAGGGAAGCCTAAATATTTAATTGAAGATTTTGATGTGAAAAACTAGTGATATCTTTTATTTTTTAATTCTATGAACATAAATAGAAGTAGAAGTGATTAAACAACTTTATGAGAACTAATCAAAGGCCACTTTCCTTTCAAATTTATTTAAAAAATCCTTAAGCTTTTAACATAATGTGAGCCATTACAAAAAAAATTATGAAATCATGAACAAAGCTTAAGTGAGAGATAGCCAAACCAAAGATTCTTGAAATACCTAAATTCTTCTAGAGAAAAGATTCCAATGAGACAAATATCAAATGCAATAATAAAAGCGATGGAGAAAAGGGACACCTTGTCTTATACCAGAGGAATTAAGGAAACCAAAGTTTTCACCATTTAACTAATGAAAACCAAACATTTCTAATTATATTGTTAACCAAAGAAACAAAATGATTAGAAAAACCAAATAAAGTAAGAATGCTATTAAGAAAATCCCAAGAAATGTTATCATAAGCTTTGGTGATGTCAAGCTTAGAAAGTAAATTTCCACCTCTAATTTTAACATTCAAATCATGAATTAATTATTGAGTAAGAATGTTATCAAATTTCTACCTTTTCAAAGCTAGTTTGATTAAGAGATAATCTTAGGAAGAAAATTACTATGCCTATTAGTCAAAATTTTAGAAATCAATTTATTAAAAAGTCCAAATAATAGGTCTAAACTCATTCCAAAAGTTAGAATTATCTTTCTTAGGAATAAGAACAATAAGTGCTAGTAAAATATTTAGAATAGAATTCCCTTGAAAAAATCCATTAATAAGATTAATTTTAATAATAAACCAAGCTTTTGAAAGAATAAAGTAGTGTAACCATCCATCCAGAATCATCATTCATACCATTAAGAGTATTAAAATTTCCTCATCACAAGGAGAAACCAAATTAGTAGACATAATAGAAGGGATGATGATTGGATAAGTGCTCAAGTTGATCATTTTTTACTTAAAAGATTTTAAAATAATTAAGAAAAATATATCCTCTTTTGATAGCCAATCAAAGTTCTTGAATTTATGAATGACCAAGAACTATTCTTTTCATTATTAAAATTATAAAATATGTAGTATTTCTTTCCCCATAGAAAGATGTTTAGAGGTAGTTCTTTCTCCAATAAGTCCTCCATATCCGAAACTTAATGATTATCTTTTCTTTTAATATTAGAAATGAAAGACTTAGTAATAACAAGTTCTTCCAAATCTTTCACCTTTTGTTCCATATTCTTGATATTATAAAGTAGATTTTTAAAATAATTTCTATTTCACCAGGTGATATTAGGCTTAAGCCTTTTAAGCTTAAGCCAAAATCTCATCATACCAAATGTTGAATCATAAGAAAGAGCACACCAATTATAAGCAATAACATAAACTTTTATCTTGACATATTTTGAAACCATATTATTATGAATAGCATCCTTAATAGAAATCAAAGAGGAGCATGATCCAAGAGAGTTCTACTAAGATGCTCCACTAAAGTTAAAAGCCAACGGTTTAACCTATAATTATTAAATAAAGCACGATCCAAGTAAATTAAGAACCAATGAAACCAACATCATGAAGATTACAATCCAAAATCATATTTACAAAATCTTCCATTGAATGTAAATTTGGCAAAGAATTTCCTTTCATTCAAAGAAAGGATCATATGAAATCCCACCAACAATCAAGAATCATTAATAGAAGCAAAATTAGAAAATTGATCCCAAGGAATTATCCTCTCTAACTTGTTACAAGCAACATAAACAAAAGAGAAAGAATGGTAATCACCAAATGAAATATCCACATTAATAACTTGATGAAAATCATTAATAACATTAATAGAAAGAGAATTATTCCAAAATAACCAAATCTTATTCTATTGAAATAAAATCAATCATCCTCGACGTATGCATTATTTTTTAAGAAAAAAAAATAAGAGATTCAAGAATAACCAAGAAACTAACATTATAAATTCTATAAATATTCTAATTCTATTTCTAATAGCAAGAATACCAATGCCCTCAAATTTAAATAAGAAAGTTAAACATTAATTTTTTTAGGAAAGAAGATGAAGATCAAGTGAATCTAGAAACTTTAGAAGGATAATTTTTAAACTATTTTTCACAAAATAGTTTGAAAACTGGTCTCATTATCCATGGATTCATCATAAAAAAAAATTTGTCATCAATATTAGATTTAGAGAAGATCCCATTTTGAGAATAAAATCCTCTTCTCCATTAAATGAGAATTATCACTAAGCAAAAAATACCATAAATGAGTTAAAGAAGGGAAAAACATATTTATTAACAAACACTTAAAAACACTTTATCAACAAACTCCATACCATCATTCTTGCCCAAATTCAAAGAAGATAAAATAAGATTTTCTTTTAAAGATTTTTGAGGCAAAATAATAGAAACATTTTCTATAAGATTTTCAACAAGTTAATCACAAATCTTCTTAGAATCAGAAACTAAAATAGGAAAATCATCCTACAAATTTTCTGGAATAACAAAAATAATAGAAGCCAAAACCTGATTACTTTACAAAATAGTTTTAGAAGCATTTTAACAAGCTTATCACTACCACTTACATTAGAATAGAATTAGAAACATTAGGAACAACATTAGAAAAATCAACAATTTCATTCACAACACCATTATCCTATTCATTTAAGCGAATTTCTTTTATCACTTTTAAATCTCAATTTTCCAACAACCAGATCTTTAACCACTTTCTTCCAAAGATGTTGATGAGTAACAAAACATTTAGATACATCATGGCCATGAGTTTTTCAATGATTGCAAAAAATAATGAAGTTTTCAAACTTGACTTGCTAAAAATATCCATATTTCTTAGATTCAATCCACACCTCCTTAAGAAATTTCTTTGTTACATCAATTTCAAGAAGGATCCAAACAGATGGCTTATTTATCATCTTGATCAATTTGAGTCTACCAAAAAAGAACCCACAAGAATTGATATTAACAAAGTGAACAGAATGTAAAGATAACAGCTATAAATTCCTCTTTAATGTCAAAAAATGGAGTCCATTTAAGAATATACATTTGATAGTTTTAACATAATAAGATCGTGAGCAAAGATATGACTATAATCAAGGTCATTAGACAATTTAATTTGCATGTCTATAAAAAAAACCAATAAAAGAACAGAAAGATACATGTCATGAACGAAAAAGCATTTCTCTATAGATCTTTGAAAGAAAATTTTCCAATCAAAGTATATGCATAAGGCAGCTAGTTTTTGTATCAATTTAGAGCACATAATAGTTGGAACACCTTTGAAGGTCATATGAATTTAAAGAAAGATTAAAAAGTTGAAGAATCCTTACAGATGGCATCTTTGATTTAGAGGCAAAAGGTTTAGCTATACCCAAGAATTAGAATCCTAAGCTAAAACATTTCATTCAACAAACATGCCTTGTCAAATGGTGTAACTTAAAAATTGAACAAGGATCAAAAGGAAGATCAGAGATGAACCATAAGAAATTTCTAGAAAACTAGCCCATAAACATTAAGAAAGAGAACGAAAATGAAAGGGATTCAAGAATCCATACTGGAATAGAAAATGGGATAGGTTTAGGTATTTTTTTTTAGTTTTAGTTTATTATTTAGGGTTTAGGTTTAGTTATAGTTTAGTTTATTTAGTTTTTTTTAGGTTTAGGGTTTAAGTTTTTTTTTTTATTAATTTTATTTATTAATTTTATTTTAATTTAGTTTTATTTTGTTTTAGGTTAGTTTTTTTTTCAAGCAAATTTAGGAGTAGGTTTAGTTTTTTAATTATGGGTTTTAATTTGTTTTTTAGGTTAGTTTAGGTTTAGATTTTATTAGTTCATGGAGGTTGATTTAGATTAAAACTTTTATAGTTTTAGAATGCATATTTTATTTTTATAGTTTTATTATTTTATTTTTATATTAAAATAAGATATTAATTTTCAATTTTAGGGTTTAGGTTTAGTTTTAGTTTAAGAGAGCAGGGAGAGGGGGGATGTTTTAATATTGGGTTTGTTTTATTTGTTTGGTTTTCTTTTTTTTGGGGTTTAGGTTTTATTATTAGGATTAGGTTTAGTTTTAGTTTTAATTTTGGTTTAGGTTTAGTTTATTAGTTTTAATTTATAGGTTTTAATTTGGTTTTTTTTATTAGTTTAGTTTAAGGGTTTTAGATTTTTTTTAAGTTTGGAGGTTTGGGGGGGTGGGTTTAGGTTTAGCTTTTTTTGTTTTTTTAGTTTTATTTTTAATTTTTTTTATTTTAATTTTTGTATTTTAGTAATTTATTAATTTTAGTTTTTTAGGGTTTAGGTTTTAATTTTAGTTTTAGAGGAAGGTTATGTTTTAGGTTTAGGTTTTATATTAATTTTTTATTTTGGTTTTAGTTTTTAAGATTTATTAGGGTTTTAGTTTAGTTTTTTTATTTTGGTTTTAATTTTATTTTACTTTGTGGGGTGGGGTGGTGGGATTAGTTTAATTTTTAGTTGGGGTTTAGGGTTTTAGTTTAGGTTGTATTAGGTTAGTTTTAGTTTTATTTAGTTTAGGGTTTAGATTTTTTTTTAATTTACATTTATATTTTATTTAGTTTATTTTATTTTTTTATTTAGTTAATTTTATTTATTTAATTTTGTTTATTTATTTTAGTTTAGGTTTTATTTTTAGTTTTTTTGGTTTATTTGGTTTATTTTATATTTTTATTTATTTTAGTTTTATTTTTATTTAATTTCTAGTTTTAGGTTTTATTTTTAATTATTAGGTTTAGGTTTAAGTTTATTTTTTATATGTTTAGGTTTCATTTATTTTTTTTTAGGTTTATGTTTTAAGTTTTATTTTAGGTTTATTTTTTTAGGTTTTATTTAGTTTAGGTTTAGGTTTATTTTTAGTTTATTTTATTTTATTTAGTTTAGGGTTTAGGTTTCATTTTATTTAGGTTTAGGTTTAGGTTAATTTAATTTTATTTATTTTAGGTTTAGGTTTTCTTTTAGATTAGGGCTTAGGTTTTATTTTTTAGGTTTATATATTTAGTTAATTTTTATATAGTTTATTTAATTTAATTTATGTTTATTTAATTTTAATTTATGTTTAGGTTTGATTTAGTTTTTTATTTTAAGTTTATTTTATTTTTAGTTTAGTTTAGATTTTATTTATATTTAGTTTAGTTTTTATATTTTATTTTATTTTCTTTTTTATTTAGGTTTAGGTTTTTAGGTTTATTTTATTATTTAGGTTTAGGGTTTTTATTTTATTTTTAGGTTTAAGTTTATGTTTAGGTTTTATTTTAGTTTTTTTAGGTTTTAATTTTTTAGTTTAGGTTTAGGGTTTAGGTTTAGGTTTAGGGTTTAGTGTTTATTTGGGATTTTAGTTTAGGGTTTAGTTTAGGTTTTAGTTTTAGGTTTAGGTTTTCTTAGCGTTTAGGGTTTAGGTTAGTGTTTAATGTTTAGGGTTTAGGGTTTAGGTTTAGGTTTAGGGTTGTAGATTTATATATGGTTTAGGGTTTATAGTTTTAGACTTAGTTCATGGTTAGGTTTATTTTATTTATTATATTTTTTTTAAATTAAATAAATTGGTAATTTTCAATTTATTTAGTTTATTTTTGATTTATTTTAGTTTATTTTACTTTAATTTTCATTTAGGTTTATTTTTTTAGTTTAGTTTATTTATTTTAGGTTTATTTAATTTTGTTTAGGTTTTTTATTTTAGTTTATCATTTAGGTTTAGTTTTTATTTTAGTTTTTTATTTATTTTATTTGTTAGGCTTATGTTTTATTTTTTATTTTTAAGTTTAGGTTTTTATTTTAGTTTTTAGGTTTAGGTTTTAGGTTTTTATTTTTGGTTTATTTTTAGGTATTATTTTATAGTTTAGGCTTAGGTTTATCTTTAGTTTATTTTATTTTATGTAGTTTAGGTTTAGGTTTAGGTTTAGTTTATTTTAGGTTTAGGTTTAAGTTTAGTTTATTTTAGTTCAATTTTTTTTTAGTTTAGGTTTAGATTTATTTTATTTTTATTTTATTTATATTTTAGATTTAGGTTTCTTTTAGTTTAGGGTTTAGGTTTTTATTTATTTATTTTTAGGTATAATTTAAGTTTAGGTTTTATTTAGTTTTTATTTAATTATATTTTAGATTAAATTTAATTTAATTTTACATTTAGTTTTTATTTTATTTCAGTTTTTTATTCTTAGGTTTATTTTATTTTTTTAGTTTAGTTTAGGTTTTTATTTATTTTATTTTAGTTTATTTTTTATTTTTTCTTTTCTTTTATTTTTTTAGGTTTAGGTTATAGTTTAGGTTTTTATATTTATTATTTTATTTTATATAGGTTTAGGTTTTATTTATTTATTTTATTTTATTTTATAGTTTAGTTTAGGTTTTTAGGTTTTTTTAGAGTTTAGGGTTTAGGTTTTAGTGTAGGGTTTAGGGTTTATAGTTTATGGTTTAGGGTTTATAGTTTATTTTTTAGGTTAGTTTATTTTGTTAGGGTTTAGGTTTTAGGTTTAGGTTTAGTTATGATTTATAGTTTAGTTTAGGGTTTTAGGTTAGGGTTATAGTTTAGGTTTAGTTTAGGTTTTAGGTTTTAGTTTAGGGTTTATGATTTTAGTTTAGGTTTAGTTAGGTTAGTTTAGTTTAGTTAGTTTAGTTTAGTTTAGATTTAGTGTTTAATGTTAGATTAGGTTTTAGGTTTTCTTTTTAAAAAATCAGTAGTCTTAGTTTATTTAGTTTTTATTTTATATTTTATTTTGTTTATATTTATTATAATTTGTCAATTTAGTTTATTTATTTTAGTTTATTTTTAGGTTTAGGTTTAGGTTTATTTTAGTTTTAGTTTAGTTTTATTTTTATTTTATTTTTTTGGTTTAAGTTTTATCTTTTTTTTTAGGTTTAGGTTTAGGTTTTATATTATTTTTTTTTAGGTTTAGGTTTTAGGTTTTATTTTAGGATTATTTTTTTGGTTTATTTTTTGGTTTTTTTATTTTAGGTTTATTTATTTTAATTTAGTTTAGTTTAGTTTATGTTTAGGTTTATATTTTATTTTGTTTAGTTTTTTTTAAAAAAAATTTAGAGGTTTTATTTTTATTTATTTTTAGGATTTTTTTAGGTTTAGGTATTTATTTATTTTATTTAGTTTAGTTTTTATTTTTATTTTATTTTAGTTTGGTTTAGGTTTAGTTTAGGTTCTTATTTTATTTTATTATTTTATTTTATTTTTTTGGTTTAAGTTTTTCTTTATTTTATTTTAGGTTTTATTTAGCAGGTTTAGTTCTAGGTTTTAGGGATTCGGGGTTAGGGTTTAGGGGTTAGGGTTTCGGGTTTAGGGTTAGTTTCAGGGTTTAAGATTAGGGTTTCTTATTTACGTACTTTATTTATTATTTTTTTAAATTAAGTAAATTGGTAGGTTTATGTTTAGGTTTATGTAGTTTATTTTTTATTTATTTGAGTTTAATTTATTTTTTATTTTTAATTAGGTTTATTTTTATTTTTATTTAGTTTAGTTTATTTATTTTAGGTTTATTTATTTTAATTTTAGGTTTATTTATTTTAATTTTGGTTTTATTTTAGTTTTCTTTGGTTATTTATTTTTTTAGTTTAGTTTATTTTTTTTATATATTTTTAGTTTAGGTTTTAATTTATTTTGTTAGGTTTTGGTTTTAGGTTTTTATTTTAGGCTTATTTTTAGGTTTTATTTTTTTGTTTAGGTTTAGGTTTATTTTTAGTTTATTTTATTTTATTTAGTTTAATCTTAGGTTTAGGTTTAGTTTATTTTAGGTTTAGGTTTTGTTTATTTTAGTTTAGGTTTTGGTTTTTTTTGTTTATGGTTTAGGTTTTATTTCTTATTTATTTTTAGGTTTTATTTTTAGGTTTATTATTTAGGTTTAGGTTTTTATTTAGTTTTTATTTTATGTTATTATAGGTTTATTTCATTTTTATTTTAAGTTTAGCTTTAATTTTTTTTAGGTTATTAATTTTTTAATTTAGTTTATGATTTTATTTATTTTATTTTAGTTTAATTTTTAGTTTTTTCTATTTTCTTTTTAGGTTTTAGTTTAGGTTTATGTTTAGGTTAAAGTTTTAGTTTTTATTTTTATTTTTATTTTTTTATTTTTTATTTAATTTTGGTTTTGGTTTTTTAATTTATTTTATTTTTAGGTTTTATTTAGTTTAGGGGTTTAGGTTTAGGGTTTAGGGTTAATTTAGGGTTAGTTGTGGGTTTAGTGTTTAAGGTTTAGGGTCAGTTTAGGGTTAGTTGTGGGTTTAGGGTGTTTTTCGCTTAAGGGTTTAGGGTTTAGGATTTAGGGTTTAGGTTTTAGGGTTTAAGGTTTAAGTTTTAGGGTTTAGGGTTTTGGGTTTTGGGTTTTTAGGGTTTAGGGTTTTAGTTTTAGTTTAGGGTTTAGGGTTTTTGGGTTTTTTTTTTTTTGATAGAATAAATTGATTCAACATTTCTTCTTTTCAATTTCATCAAGTAACACACCAAGTTTTAGACACAAACTACAACATGGATAAAAATGAGCACACATAGAAAATTAAAATCTTAACTAGAATCGTCTCTTATACAGTTCCATAAGTAGTAGGTGGATCGATCATTCTTGATTTCTAGTTCCCATCACCACGGCCTCTCAGTATGGATCCACCATCATATCCCCAATCTCTCCCTCTGCCCACACCAGTTGTAACCCTCCATCATTCCTCCCACCTCCATTTGCTCACCACCTCCATATCCACAGCACCTCTAGATCCTCCACCACCCATTGTGATACCTCCTTTGCCTCCACAGATCTAGGCGAGCTTGGGTGGTGATGTTCGACATCAAGGTTCTAATTCTTAGGGTTTAGGTTTAGGCTTAGCTTTATTATGTTTTAGGGTTTAGGTTTATTTTTTTCATTTATTTAGTTACTTTACATTTAAGTTTAGGGCTTAGGGTTTGGCGTTCAAGGTTTAGGGTTTAGGGGTTAGGGTTTAAGGTTAGGGTTTAGGGTTTAGGGTTTATGCTTTTAGGCTTTAAGGGTTTAGTGTTTATCCTTTTAGTGTTTAGGGTTTAGGATTTAGGCTTTAGGGTTTTTGAAGGTTTAAGGTTTAGGGTTTAGGATTTAGGGTTTTAAGTTTAGGATTTAGGTTTATTTACTATATTTATTTAGTTTAGTTTATTTATTTTAGGTCTATTTATTTTAATTTATTTTTTATGTTTAGGTTTAGTTTTAGGTTTTTTTTATAGTTGTGTTTTATCTTTATTTTATTTTTGAGGTTTAGGTTTTATTTTTTATTTTTAGGTTTAGGTTTATATTTTTATTTTATTTTTTTAGATTTAGGTTTTAAGTTTTTATTTTAGGTTTATTTTTATTTCTTATTTTTTAGTTTAGGTTTAGGTTAAGTTTATTTTAGGTTTTGCTTTAGGTTTTATTTATTTTAGTTTTGTTTATTTTTTTTTAAGTTTAGGTTTATTTTAATTTGTTTATTTTATTATTATTTTTGGTTTATTTTTTTTTTTTTTTTTTTGTTTAGGGTTTAGGTTTTTTATTTTTTATTTATTTTTTAGGTTTTATTTTAGTTTTATTTTTTTAGGTTTAGGTTTTATTTAGTTTTATTTTATTTTATTTAGGTTTATTTTTATTTTTGTTTTACTTTTACTTTTTATTTTATTTAGTTTTTTTTATTCTTATGTTTATTATATTTTTTAGTTTAGTTTAGGTTTTATTTATTTTATTTTAGTTTATTTTTATTAGTTTATTTTATTTCATTTTTATGTTTAGCTTTAGGTTTTAGTTTAGGTTTTTATTTTCTTTTATTTAGGTTTAGATTATTTTATATTTTTTTAATTTTAGGTTTTATTTAGTTTAGGTTTAGGTTTTTAGGTTTTAAGGGTTTAGGGTTTAGGGTTTAGGGTTTTAGGGTTTAGTGTTTATGGTTTAGGGTTTAGGGTTAGGGTTTATGGTTTAGGGTTTAAGGTTTAGTGTTTAGGCTTTAGGGTTTAGGTTTTAGGGTTTAGCAAGGTAAGCTTAGGGTGTAGGGATTTTATTTTAAAAAATTATGTAAATCGATAGGTTCAGGTTTATTTAGTTATTATTTATTTATTTTAGTTTATTTTATTTTTTATTTTTATTTTGGGTTTAAGGTTTAGGATTTAGGGTTTAGGGTTTTAGGTTTTAGGGTTTACGATTTACGGTTTAGGCTTTAGGCTTTAGGGTTTAAGGTTTTTAGGGTTTGGGGTTTAGGGTTTAGGATTTAGGTTTTAGGTTTAGGGTTGAGTTTTGTTTTGGTTTTTAATAGAGAACAAATTGATTCAACATTTCTTCTTTTGATTTCTTCAACCAAGTAACACACCAAGTTTTTTGACACAAGTGATGATATCATTAAAGATGAGCATGCTTAGAAAATCAAAACCCTGATAACTAGAACCATCTATAATGTAAAGACAATTTTTAAGTGGTGTCGGATCAATCATTCTTGTTTCTCTCTAGAACCACCCGATTTAGGTAAGGTTTTTATTTTTTTATTTTAGTTTATTTTAATTTTCTTATTTTATTTTATTTTAAGGTTTAGGTTTAGTTTTTTATTTTATTTTATTTTATAATTTTCTTTAGGTTTAGGTTTTTTGATTTATTTTATTTTTAGGTTTAATTTAGTTTAAGTTTAGGTTTTTAGGGTTTAGGGTTTTGGGTTGTATGTTTTAAAGTTTAGGGCTTAGGGTTTAGGGTTTAGGTTTTAGGGTTTAGGGTTTAGGGTTTAGGGTTTTAGGGTTTTAGGGTTTAGGGTTTAGTGTTATGGGTTTAGGGTTTAGGCTTTAAGGTTTTAAGGTTTAGGGTTTAGGGTTTAGCGTTTGGGGTTTAGGGTTTAGGGTTGTAGTTTTTAGGGTTTTAGGTATAGGGTTTACGGTTTAGGTTTATAGGGCTTAGTGTTTTAGGGTTTAAAATTTTGGGTTAGGGTTTAGGGTTTAGGGTTTAGGGTTTAGGGTTTAAGGTTTAGTATTTAGGCTTAGGGTTTAGGGTTTTTAGGGTTTAGGATTTAGGGTTTGGGGTTTTGGGTTTTGGGTTTTTAGGGTTTATAGTTTAGGGTTTATGGTTTAGGGTTGTAGGTTTAAGGTTTAGGGTTTAATGTTTAGGATTTAGGGTTTATCATTTTTTTAAAATTTGAGTAAAGCGGTATGGATTTTAGTTTATTTTTTATTTATTTTAGTTCTTTTAATT
>CM038214.1:139859748-140020015 GCA_021442155.1 Cymbidium sinense
ATAAAACACACAATAAACCGTAACATCTTTTGTACCTTGCTTGCACTTTCTTGTATTATGCATTTACACCTATTATGCTACTGTTATCTTGCACCCTTTATCTTGCATGCAGCCACGCGGTGCATTTTGCATATCTTGCCATTGCCTTCTACAGTTGTAAGGTAGCTGTAATATTAACGTATATAATTAGCGAATTGATAGCATTATGCCTATATATACTTATATGCCATATGGTAGTATAATATAGATATGACGTTATGTATATCTTTCTATGAGGTATAGTTTGGAGGTGGTGTATTGCGTATCTATGCACTATGCTATCTTGCTATGTGGTATGGTGTATGTATAATATATATATGTATGTATGGTACAATGTATACATATCAATACTTATTATATTGGTGTTTTATCTTATACTTCTTGGCATGTACCGTATGCCGTAATGATACTTATATATTATAATATATGCCGCGCTTGCACTGTCTTTATCATATATTAATGCTTATGCATGATGTTTTTTTTGTTGTGAGATTATGCTGTAAGCATATTATGCTACATAATATCATGTACATATGTACGTATGTGACGTATGTTGGCTCGTATATTCTATTATATGTAATTATTAATATCTTATGGTTAATTATTGTGTTGATAATGTATATATATGCATTACGTATTGTATTGCTGTCACATGCTTTATGCTAATATGATATTGTGCTTGTATGACGGTTATATGTGTTATCTTGTTATTGTGCTATGTACATGCTATGCATATGGTATGGTATGTACTATATTATGGTTATATATTGTATGCCTGCTATATATATTATGGTGTATGGTGTATAGTATGGTGGCTCTGTACTGTATGCTCCACCTGAATACCAATACTTTATCTTTATAAACATCTTTTACACGCATATATCCGCGTTGGTGGTGAAGTTGGCGCATGAAAGTATGTGCTTATCATGCTATACACTTTATGCAGCAATATGTATTGGTTATATGGTATGGTTTATCAGCATGCATATATCTTTATCCATGTGGTACTGTATGCTTTATGCTATATCTTATTGCGTAATAAGTATGTTTTTGTGGTATAAATCATTAAAATTATGTGGCATAGCTTATTCATATATACTGCTGTATGCTCCACTTTATCTTTACATTATCGCGCTATTTTCAGTAGTAATTGTGGGTGCATATTATAGTGTTAGTACTCCATATAATGTTTAGTTATTACGGAATAATGGTATATATGGGCATGTATGTATAATGTATGGGTTGTGGCGTTATGCCTATATCAGCTATCTTTTATGCACATGCTTTATCGCACTCACTATGCTGTTATACCCATATCTTGCACATAAACCTGTATCTTGTTTTTTTTATTATGTATTTATCTTATGTGTATATAAATATGGTTTTAATATATGTATAATGGCGTGGTGTTTTGTATGTAATTTACAATACATATAATACTATAATTATGGTGTATGGATGGCTTGGTGATAATTTTATATATACACTACTATTTATATGGTTTAGTATACCAAATATATTATACCACCATCTATAATTTATATCAATATTATGCTATATTAGTAACATTTGCATAATAATATCGCGTATTATGTGATTATGGTATGTAAAGATACATTATAATATTGTATAGTATAGTCTACAATATTACACTACACTTCTGATGTATATATGCATGTATAATATGGTATATATGGTGTTTTGTACTTGATGTTTACTACACTTTATCTTTGTATTACTAATGGTATAGTATATTATAATAGTGTGGTGTTATTTATTGATATATATATATAATATACACTATACATCTTTACTGTACATACACTATGTATATTATGGTATGGGTATGGTGTTATTGTAATCGTCCATATTATCTTATGGTGTAATTGGTTATGGTGTATAGTATGCATTACTGTAACTATACTTTATACAATATCTTACATACACTTGTATACATATTACATGCTATCTTATTTATATACTATGCTATATGTAACTATCTATACCAACATATAATTATACTACATCTATAAATTCTATGTACATATATTCTGTAATGGTATATGTATATGTATATATTATGTATAATAAAGTATGGTATATCTTGTGGTATGGTATGGTATGTTACTATGTTATACTATATAGTGTATGTAAAGTGTATTGTATGGTAATATTAACATTATATTATGTTAGCATATGTGGTATGGTTAAGGCATGGTATACTATATATATCTACATTACCTTTGTATATCGCGATTAGTAGTAGTGTAGCATAGCATAGTATAGTATAGTATAGTGTATTATATTACAATATTATATATTATACTACACTATGTAGTATGTGTAGTATAGTGTATTTAGTATAGTATGGTATAGTATACACACTACTATATTACCTATTAGTATAGTAGTATAGTATATGAATGACATTCATAATGATTAATGTGAATAATTTATCATGCAAAGAGATAATTAGTTCTTATTACATAATGTTTGTTATCATCAAATCAAATAGTGAGATACACAAGGTGTATAATCAACAGAGTGGATATCCTTTGCATTTCTATATTTATGTTCATATAATCTAAATCTGTAAGAGATAGAATTTATTGGCTCTGAACTTCTATAGTAATTAATTATTTTTCTAGGCACATTATTTATTTTGAAAGTTTTGCTAAAGCATCAACTATAGAATTATCTTCACATGATATCCTATATAATGTCACAAAAATAATCTCTTCAAGTAACTTTATTGTATATTGATAATAATTAAAGAGTTTTGGATGCAATACTTTATAAATTTTACTCACTTGGTAAATAATCAGTTGAGAATCTCCAAAGATTTCAATATCTTTGATATCGATAAAGATGGCTAACTCTAAACCAATTTGAGAGCTTCATATTTGGCTTAATTATGTGTACAGGTAGTAATATCACATCATTTCTTTATTTAGAGTTATAGAAATTATTCTAGTCCTTGCCCTCCCTGAGATGGAAGAATTAAATTCTTTACTTTGAGAAGATGTTGCACCATCAAAATGCAATTCTAAGGTGGCATGATTTTCTTAATTTAAATTCATGATTTCCTCATCAAAAGAACATAATTTAAAGAAGAACCTTTGAGAGAGGATGTACTTGTTAGGAAATCAACTACAACTTCACCTTTATAGCATGAAGAGGGATAAATGTAATTTCAAATTACAAAATGAAAATGATAACGTGCTAGGCGATCCACGACAATGTTAGGTGGGTAATAAGATATTACAAAGGTTTTACTATTGTAATATAATTTACATTATATGTAACATATAATGCTTTAGTTTTTGAGGAGTAAAAACCAAAGCCAAATAGTGCTTTTCAATTACAAATAATTCATTTCCACTAGGATAAGTCTGAGGCTTAGATAATAAGGCATTCTTTCTTTGCCTTCCTCATTAACTTGAGCTAATAAAGCTCCAAAAGATTCATCTAAAGATATTATACATAAAATAATGGCTTCAGGATTGGGGTATCCAAAATAGATGATTCATCAAATATTATTTTAAACTTTCAAATGAACATTTTTCATCCTAAATAAATATAGAATTCTTCTTTGTTAATATTGCAAATGGTTAGCATCTTCTAGATAGGTTTGATATAAACCTCCTTAGGTATACAAGCCTACCCTAGAATGATCTCAACTACATAATACCTTTTAATGATAGCAATTTTATGATAGCTTTAATTTTCTTAGGATACATTTCTATTCCACAATGCCACACTACAAACCCTAAAAATTTTTTTGGCACTTCAAAGGATTGATTTTTAGGTTGTAATGATGCAATTGTTCGAAAATAATCTACAAATCATATAAATGACTTTGCTTTTTTTTCCTTTTTATGACTAGATCAATGACATAACATTCAACTTAGTTATGAATCAAATCATCAAATATTCTAGTCATTGTTTTTTGATAAGTTACCCTTGCATTTTGAGATGTAATAGAATATCCCATGCAGGTTAACACCATATGTTTTACATCCTCTAGGGCCATTTTTAGTTTTTATACCAAAATAACCCATCCATAAATGAGAAAATCTCATGTGATGAGGTTATATCCACCATAAGTTCAAATATCAACAATGAGAACTCATCTTTGGGATAACCCTTATTCAAGTCTCTAAAATCTATGCATTTGCATAGTTGGCAATTCTTTTTTTTTAGTATAATACTTGCTAACCAAAAAGGAAACTTTTCTTCTCAATGATGCCAGATTCAATTAGTTTCTTTACTTTAGTAATTATTTGTTGCTCAATCTCTAAATGTATGCATCTAAAGGTTTATTTTTCTTATTATACTACTATATTATACACACTATTATAGTATAGTATAGTATAGTGATATAGTGTAGTATACTACACTGTAGTATACATACCTACACTAGTGTATATAGTATATAGTATTATACACTACACACATATTGTATAGTTTATAGTATAGTGTAGTGTGTAGTATATACTACACATATACATTATATATTATGTATGGTGTGGTATATATGGTGTATATATGGTAATGTATGTAATATGTGGCATACTTACTACTATATATCTTATATATGGTGTGTTATATTATTTACTACCTACATATATATAATATAGTATACATTACAATCTTACATACATTATATTGGTACTATATATATAATTGAGTTATATTATACTACCTATACATATATTAGTTATGTATATTATGGTGTGGTATATAGGTATGGTGTATAGTATACTTGTGTTGGTATTTATATCGTATGGTATATGTATATGCGTGCTATAATATGTTATACATGGTATACTATTTTTATACTATAATACTATCTTATACTGCTGTATATACACACAATATTATACAATATTTTTTTATTACTATACTATATATGTTATACTATACAATATATATATAGTATAACATATATGTATAATAGTGTAGTGTTAGTATAGTGTAGTTACAATGCATATATCAATTTATGTATTGTGGCATAGCATAGTGTATAGGATATATATATATATATATATATACTACACTATTTATACAGTATAGTATACCAAATATATTATACCATACTATACTTTATATCATATATTATACTATATTAGTAACACTACTACATAATAATATACTATATTATATAGTATAGTATAGGATATAAATATATTAGTATATGGTCTACAATATTACCCACTACAATTTATCTGTATTATGTGGTATGGTATGGTATTGTATGGTGTTTGTGACACTACTTATGTTATAAGCATATCTTTATGTTACTATACTCTATATACCATGGTATAATGTAATATAGTATAGTGTTGTGTAATAAATATTGGTATTATGCATATATATATATCACATACATCTTATATACCCTGCACAATACACTATATATAGTATAATATAGTGTAGTGTATATGTAGTGTCCACATTATACTATAGTGTAGTAGTTATAGTGTATAATATACATTACTATAACACTATACACTATACTATACTATATACTACACTATGTATTATATGTATCTTTATCTTTATCTTATACTACACTATATTATACACTCTGCACATATATTATATTACTCATGCCATAATTACTATATGTCATATATATAATATTATTGTAACATGTATATATGTATATTATGTATAATTATATATATTTATGGTATTATATATGTTATGTATATTATGGTTATGCTATATTATAAAAGAGTGTATAATATATTGTTATTGTGTTATGCTATATTGTAGTATAGTTAGCATGGTGTATTTTGCTTGCTATGCTATATCTATAATTCATAGTAGTGGTGTGGCAAGCATAGCATGTATGTGTTTATCTTTATTTATATCTTATGCTATGCATGTGTGTAATGTAAGTAAATTATGTATATGGTGTAAATATATTATATGACACTTATCTTATACTATGATATTAATATGTATGCCACGCACGCATATGCTACTGCACTACTACTGATATTTATTATCTTTATGTACTTTATATTGTATAATATACTACGTATAGTATGTTTAATTATATAGTGAGTTTACTAACATATATGTATATATAATATACCATACACTTGTTGTGTAACTTGCCATATATGGTATGCTATCTTTACATCTATCTTATATGTTATACAAGTATATGTAATCTGTTACATAATACTTTATACATGCATACTACATGCACTGTCAATGTTATGCTTTGTGTGCTTATGTATAACACTAATATAATGTTATATCTTATTATATGTAATATATGTTATGGTATTATGAGTATGCTATCTTATGTACTATGCTATCTTGTACTGTATCTTGCACCTATACCTGCACTTTATATACATCTTTTACTTGTATGTTGTACTCTTATCTTATATGGTATAATATGGTATTAGTTATATGTATGTATATATACTATGTTAATATAATTATATAATGGTGTAGTGTAGTATAGTACATTATTACTTCATACATTGCCTTACATTAGATAGGTATATATACAACACATGGTGGTGTATATATAAACTATATTATTGTTGTATATATGCTACAATGTATATATTATGTATAATATATGTTTTCCTTTATACTACCACCATACATATGCTAATATATACACTGCACTATGTATACTATAAATAGTGTTTGGTATCAGTGTGGTATATTATATAATTGTTGTATTATATTATGTTATGGTATGTAAAGTGTATGGTATGGTGATACATACTTCGTCTTATTATACATATGCACATCTTTATCTTATGCTATACTATACCCACACACCACTGCATACTACATATGCCATATGGTGCATACACTATAACTAATATAAGTATAGTATGGTAATGTAGTGTGTACAGTGTATGGTATATAAGCATACACCTTCTGCACACACCTTTATACTCTATCTTTGTAGTTGGTATATATACACATACCATATATACTATGGTATGGTGTGTATGGTATATGGTGTATAAATATATATATAATATATATATACTACACTTTATACTTTATCTACTATGTAATATTACGTAATTTATGGTGTATGGTATACTGTATATAATACTTCATATATGGTATATATGGTCTTGCATATTAACTTGCTATAATATTATTGTTGTAGATATATGGTATTTATATTATAATATATGGTAAATATATGTATGTTACATACATGCGCTATGCATTCATACACGCAATATGCGCTACATATGTTATACACTGCTGCTTTACTATGTGGACCATACACTGCATTACTTTGCTTCACTATTTACATAACTCTTGCATACCATATATGTTGTGTGTTGTGTAAGTATTGAACCACTATTATATATATGTTATTCTGCATAATATTATGCTATACTATGTAAACTACCATATTGTCTAATATTCTAACTATCTTGCTGGTAACATTATAACTATATATGCTACCTTGCCACTTATCACTATACTATGCATAATATATATGGTATGGTGGTATGGTATAATGATATACTACACTACACAATATATATGGTTTATGGTATGGTATGTGGTGTATGGTATAATATGGTATGGTATGTGTATATATACATATTATTACTATATTACATAATATTGTATACTGTATATGTATACTACATGTATATATACACTATACTATACTACATTATAAATATAATGTAGTATGCAGCATACTATACTATCCTATGTATGCTACACTATATACTATTGTACACTATAAGAAACTATAGTATAGTGTATAGTGTATGTAAACACAATATACACTACAATATCGTATAGTGTAGTATAAAGTGTAGTATATAGTAGCTATGTATAGTATAGCGTTATAGTATGTAGTAGAGTAAGATATTAGATTGTAGTAGTGTTATAGTGTTATATAGTAGTATATAGTGTAGTATAGTATAGTATAGTATATAGATTGTATTGTATAATATGTCTATATAATAGTGTAGTGTAGTATAACTATAAGTACAATATGCTACACTATATATGCTTATATTGTATAATAATTATAATATTATAGATTATATACTATGTGTAGTGTATAGTAATATAATATAATATTATACTACATACTATCTTGCTATATTATAGGGTATATTATGGTATAGTGTGTAGTTTATTAAGTAGCATGTGTATGTGTTCTTATACAACATATACATATTATACACACATGGTATATAGTTCACTTGTTATTATATTTATTATACTATCTTTGTGGTATAGTATGTATATTATACTATGCTACAGTTTAACACTACATAGTATGGTGTATATATGCTATACTATCTATAATGCTTACAAGTATACTATGTGTTATACAATAGTATATATAATTTACATACATATGTTTAGTGTAGTGTGGTATGGTATAATACACTCTTGTATACTACACATTATGTATATCATAATTGGTGTAGTGCTATAGTGTAGTTATGCACTATATCTTTGGCTTTATACATGTATGTGTTGTGTATATATAATGTATAAATTACTACTTATTATGTTGTATATACACTATATATGCATACATGCATATCTAACACTCTTTATAACACTATAACACTTCTTGTAATGTGTGCATATAGTATAATATAGTATATGTATGGTGTGTAGTATGCACCTATACATATGTTATAAAACCACACTCATGTATGGTATAAATATAGTATTATAGTGGTTATTATATTATCTTATATACCAATATTACTATGCTCTATCTTGCTACTATACATGCTTTATATATACCATATATATTATACCAACATTGTTATGTGAGATATATTATTAATATACATATATGTTTGTATGCATAATATTATTTGTTATATAGTATGTAAAATATACATTGTATAGTATATTGGTAGTATAGTTAGTTATGATAAATGTATGTAATTTACATATAGTGGTGTTATGTTGTTATATATAGTGTTGGTTAGTGTATTATATCTTATACTATACACTTTATACATGATGTGCATATGTAATAGTTATATGGTGTATGCTATATTTATACCTATACTATCATACATGCTATACACTATATATATATATATATATATGTAAATGAATATGGTATTACTCTTCATATACACTTAACATACTTGCATGCGTTATATACTCGTATATCGTTGGTGGTGTAGTAATAAGAATAATATACTACCATACTTTATGCTATGCACTTATTAATATATTATATATATGTATGGTATACTGCATACTATTGTATCCTAATATATATGCTTTTGCACTATGTATTCTTATATTTTGTTAGTATGTATAATATGTGTATAACTTATGCTATCTATGCGCTATATACTGCACTTATTGCTACACTGTAATCTGCACTGTATATTTATGTATATGAGTTATGGTGTAATGTTATGTTCATATCTCTTATGTACATATCTTTATGCTGTATATTATGTTTGTGTATGTATGTATGGTATGTAATATGTAATAATATATACTATACCATATGCATACTACGTTATGTGTGGTTATATAATAATTTTCATATTATACATACACATGCTATCTCATTTGCTCTTTTATGTATTAAATATTCATATATTTTTTTTTGTTTCTTTATGTTTTATACTGATGCAATAGTAATATGTAATATATATCTTTATAATGGTGTAGTGTGGCGTATAAGTTACAAAATAATTATATATGAGTTATGGTACATATACATGGTGTATATATATACCTTATTTATATGGTATATTATACCAAATATATTATACCCTATACTTTTATCATATATATATATTTTATATATACAATTGTTATGATATGGTGTTATTGTATGAAGTGTATTTGGTATGTATGTATAACATATGGTATAATTTATGTATATGTTACTATGTAATAGTATGTAGTAATATTACATCTTTCATGTGTTATCTTTACCATATTGTTAATAACCATACTATGCTATATATACTATACGTACAAATTACTATACATGTTTATCTTGTATATGGTATTATAACAATAATGCATATAATGGTGTATTTAATGTATAGTATGTTGTGGTATCTTGTATAATTATGTTTTATCTTTATGCCATATATAATATATATATGTTATTACATACCTATCTACACTGTAATATTGTATATATGCTGCACCGTATACATGCTATGCCATCTACTATATGGTATGATACAAAATATTATATAAGTATATATATATATGTTATATGCATGTAGTATATAGTATATTACTTGCTCTATAATAGTGCGTATACTACTACATGTTATATATATATGCAGTGTGGTATGTTAGCATATTGTATAATAAAGTAATTATACACTACACCTACTATATTATTGGTATAACTTATATGGCATAGACATACTACTTGCTATATATATGTATGGTATGGTATAATATACCATACACTACTACTTATACTTATCCATATATATGGTGTGTGTATGTTGTCACTACTACTAGTATATATCAGTGGTAGTAGTATATATGGTAGTGTTTGTAGTATATAATCGATATGGTATATATATGGTATAGTATAGTGTTATAGTACTATACACTATTAGTATAGGATAACAACTATATTACTTATACAATATGTGTAGTGTTGTATAAAATAGCATAGTATATTATAGTAAACCTAAGAATAAAAAAACTTAAATAAAATAAAACTAAACAAAATAAATAAAAATGAAACTATAATAAAATAAAATTAAAACTAAATAGAAACCTAAACCTAAAAATAAACTACAAAATAAAACTTAAAAAAAAATAAGAAACAAAACCTAAACCCTAAACTAAAAAAACTTAAACCTAAAATAAAATAAAATAAAAAAAATAAAATAAACCTTAACCTAAACTAAAATAAACTAAACTAAAAGAAATAAAACCAAAACCTAATCCTAAAATAAACTAAACCTAAACATAATTCTAAAAGAAATAAAATAAAATAAACTAAAAATAATCCTAAATTTAAACTAAAAAATAAAACCTAAAAACAAAATTAAAATGAAAACCTAAAACCTAAACCTAAAAAATAAAATAAAAACCTAAACCTAAACCTAAAAATAAAAAATAAAACCTAAACCTAAAAAATAAAATAAAAATAAAACTCAACTAAATATTAAACTTAAACCTAAAGATAAATTTAAAAATAAACTAAAATAAAAAACCTAAACTAAAGTAGAAGAACTTAAAATAAATAAACTAAAATAAATAAAATTAAAGATTAGGTCGAAATAAAAGAAAAAATAATATGAACTAAAATAAATATAAAACTATAAACCCTAAATCCTAAACCCTAAATGCTAAACCTACAACCCTGAACCCTAAACACTAAACCCTAAAAAAGCTTAAATCATAAACCCTAAACCATAAACCCTTAAAGCATAAACCCTAAAATCCTAAACCCTAAACCCTAAACTCTAAACCATAACCCTAAACCCGAAACTTGAAACCCTAAACCTAAACCTAAAGTAATTAAATAAAATAAAAAATAAACATAAACCCTAAACCTTAAACTCTAAACCTTTTAAAACAGTAAACATTAAGCCCTAAAAGCATAAACTCTAATACCCTAAACCCTAAATCCTAAAACCTAAACCCTAAACCATAATCCTAAACTATAAACCCTAAAAGCATAAACCCTAAAACCCTAAACCCTAAACCCTAAACCCTAAACCCTAACCCTAAACCCTAAACACTAAACCCCAAACCCTAAACCTAAATCTAAAGTAACAAAATAAATTAAAAAATAAACCTAGACCCTAAAACTGAATAAACCTAAACCTATACCTAAACCCTAAGAATGGGCACAGCCTTGATGCAGGAACATCACCATCAACCAGGCTCAATTTAGATTTGCAGAGGCAAAGGTGGATGGCATTATCACAAAGGATTGAGGGGATCCGTGGTCCCGGGTGGATATGGAGTTGGTGGATGGAGCAGTGGTGGTTATGGAGGAGGGAGGAGCATCAGAGGTTACAACTGTGGTGGTGGTGGAGGGAGAGATCAGGGATATGATGATGGATCTCTACACTGACAGCCATGGTGGTTCTCATGGGAACTAGTGAAATAAGAACAACCAATATCCATCGCTTATAGAACGGTTCTTTATTATAAAGATGATTATAGTAATCTAAGATTTTTGATTTGCTCTACGCATGCTCAATTTTTAACTTTGTCATCACTTATCTTTTATAAAACTTGGTGTGTTACTTTGTTGATGAAATCAAAAAGGAGAAATGTTAAATCTGAATTTGTTCTGGGTTTAAAAAATCAAACCCTAAACCCTAAACTAAATCGTGAACCTTAGACCTTAAACCTAAACCCTAAACCCTAAACCAAAACCCTAAACCCTAAACCCTAAGCCCTAAAAGCATAAACCATAAAACCCTTAACCTGAAATCCTAAACCTTAAACCCAATACCCTAATTATAAACCCTAAACCCTAAAAGCATAACTCTAAAACCTTAAACCCTAAACCCTAAATTCTAAAACCCACACCCTAACCCTAAACATTAAACCCTAAACCCCAAACCCTAAGCCTAAATCTAAAGTAACAAAATAAATTAAAAAATAAACCAAAACCCTAAAACCTAATAAACCTAACCCTAAACCTAAACCCTAAGAATGGGAAGAACCTTGACGATAGGAACATCACTGTCAACCAAGCTCAGTCTAGATCTTACAGTTGAGGTAAAGGTAGACACTACAGTTATTGTAGTGGTGGACGGAGAAGTTGTGTTTATGGTGGAGGGAGGAGCATTGGAGGTTACAATCGTGGTGGTGGTGGAGGGAGAAATCAGGGATATGACAGTGGATCCCGCTATTCGAGAGGCTACGGTGGTTCTGATGGGAACTGGAGTAACTAAATAATGGCCAACTGACCGCTACTTAACTATCTTTATAAGAGATGATTCTTCTAATCTAGGTTTTTGATTTGCTATGTGTGCTCATTTTTCATCTTTATCATCGCTTGTCTCTTAGAAAACTTGGTGTTACTTGGTTGATGAAATTGAAAAGAAAAATGTTGCATTTGAATTTGTTATGTGTTAAAAAAACTAAACCCTAAACTAAAACTCAACCATACCCTAAACCTAAACCCTAAACCTAAATCCTAAACCCCTAAACCCTAAACCTGGCCCTAGATACCCTAAACCCTAAACCCTAAACCCTAAACCCAACCCCAAACCTTAAACCCTAAACCCTAAACCCTCAACTAACCCTAAACCCTAATAAGCTTAAAACCTAATCCTAAACTAAATAAAACCTAAAAATAAAATAAATTAAAAAACCTAAACCAAAATAAAATAGAAACCTAAACTAAAAGCTAAACCTAAACCTTAAAAAAAACTAAACTAAAATAAAATAAATAAAAAACCTAAACTAAAGTTAAAAAAAATTCTAAATAAAATAAAAACTAAACCTAAAATAAAAATAAAATAAACCTAGAATAAAATAAAATAAAACTAAATAAAACCCAAACCTAAAAATAAAACCTCAAAAAATAAATAAAAATTAAAACCTAAATCCTAAAACAAAAAAAAAAACTAACATAAAATAAAGAAAAATGAGGTAAAACTAAATTTAAACTAAAATAAACTAAACTAAAATAAATAAAACCTAAAACCAAATCCTAAAATAAATTAAACTTATAACTAAATAAAAAAATAAACTAATAATAAACCTAAACCTAAACTAAAAATATAACCTTAAAATATACCTAAAATAAAAACTAAAACTAAACCTAAAAAATAAAATAAAAACCTAAACTAAACCTCAAAATAAAAATAAAATATAAACTAAAAATAAAATAAAATAAAACTCAACTAAAAAATAAACTAAATGAAACCTAAACCTAAAAAATAAACTAAAATGGAAAACCTAAACTAAAATAAATAAAGCTAAAATAACATAATTTAAAATAAATTAAAATAAATAAAATTAAGCTAAATAAAAATAAAAAATAAACCTAAATAAAATAAAAATAAAATAACATAAAATAAATAATATGCTAAAATAAACCCTAAACTGGTTACTTAATTTAAAAACCACTACCCTAAACCTAAACCTACCCTAAACCTGCATACGACCCTAAATCTAACCTATGAAAATACAAACCATAATAAACTTAAACCCTAAAACAAACCCTCAAACCACTGAAACCACAAAATCTGAAACCTAAACCACTAACCCTAAAGCTGAAATCTTAAACCACACCTAAACCCATAAACAAAATCCTAAATCTTAAGTACAACCCTAAACACAAACCTAAAAGCATAAAACCTAAAAGCATAAACCCAAAAACCTAAACCCTAAACCCTAAACCCAAACCCTAAACCATAAACCTGAAACCCTAAACCTCAACTAACTAAATAAATTAAAAATAAACCTAAACCCTAAAATATAATAAACTTAAACCTTGAGAATGTGCAAAACCATGATGATAAGAACATCACCATCAACCAGGCTTAGTGTAGATATGGCGGTGGGTGAAGGCAAGGTGTCGACGATGTGGTGGGGGGAATCTTGGGTGTTTGGTGGGTATGGAGGTGGTGGTGGAATTGGTGGGTTATGGAGGTGGGAGGAGAAAGCAGTTACAACCATGGTGGTGGCGGAGGGAGAGATCGAGGATATGATGGCAGATCCTGCAACTCGAGAGGAGGGGCAATTCTGATGGGAACTGAAGATACTAAAGAATGGGCGATCTGATCTACTTCTTATAGAATTATGTGTCTTTGTAGTAGAGATGGTTCTAGTTACCTAAGGTTTTTGATTTGCTCAATGCGTGCTCATTTTTTATCTATGTCATGGCTTGTGTCTTAGAATACTTGGTGTGTTATTTGGTTGATGAAATCAAAAAGAAGAAATATAGAATATGAATTTTTCTTAATTAAAAAAAAATACCAAAACCTAAACCACAACCTACAACTACAAAACACAAAAAACTAAAAAACTCTAAACTCTAAACAAACCCTACTAAACCCAAAACCACTACTAAACCCACACCACTTAAACTACCACAATCACTAAACCCCCAAATCTTACACACTCTAACTAAACTAAACTAAACTAAATAAAACCTAAAAAGAAAATAGATAAAAAAACTTCAAATAAAATAATAAAATAAAAACTTAAACTAAAACTAAATCTAAAACTAAAGCTAAACTGAAACCTAAACAAAATAATATAAAAAAAACTAAACTAAAATAAATAAAAAAACTAAACTTAAATAAAATAAATAAAAATAAAATAAAAACTAGACCTAAAATGAAATAAAATAAAATAAAATAAAAAAAAAAAACCTCAATCATGAACTAAAAAAAAACCAAAATAAAATAAGGTTAAATTAAGCTAAACTAAAATAAACTAAATTAAAATAAATAAAACCCTAGACCTAAACCTAAAACAAAACTAAACCTAAAGCTAAACTAAATAAATATAATATAAAATAAAACTTAAACTTAAACTAAAAAGTCAAACCTAAGAAATGTAAAATAAAACCAAAAACCTAAACCTAAAAATAAACTAAAATAAAAAAACATAAACTAAAATAAATAAACTAAATTAAAATAAACTAAACTAAAATAAAATAGAAAATAAAATAAATAAAATAAATAAATCTAAATAAACTATCTGGGGTTTACATAATTTAAAAATAAAATAAACTAAAAAAATTCTAAACCCTAAACCTTAAACCTTGGAATCATAAACCCTAAACCCTAAAGCCTATACCCTAAAACTTACAACCTTAAACCCTAAACACTAAACCCCAAACCATAAACCCTAAACCCTAAACCCAAAAAACCTAAAAACCTATACCAAAACTAAATATAACATAAAAATAAAATAAATTAAAAAAACTTAAACCTAAATAGAATAATAAAATAAAATAAAATAAAAACCTAAACTAAAACCAAAACCCAAGCCATAACTTAAACATTAAAAAGATAAAAAATAATATAAAAATAAGTAAACTAAAATAAAATTAATAAAAACCTAAACTAAACTAAAAAATAAAATAAACCTAAAATAAAAAAAACTAAATAATATAAAAACTAAACATAAAATAAAGCTAAAATAAAATAAAATAAAACCTAAATAAAAACCTAAACATAAAAATAAAACCTAAAAATAAATAAAACATAAAACCTGAACCCTAAACTTAAAAAAAACCTAAGCCTTAAATAAACTATTTAGGTTCATTTAGTTTATTTTTTATTTATTTGAGTTTATTATATTTTTATTTATATTTAGGTTTATTTTTTATTTTTATTTAGTTTAGTTTATTTATTTTAGTTTAGGTTATTTATTTTAGTTTATTTTTAAGGTTTTGGTTTATTTTTAGTTGAGTTTTATTTTTATTTTCTTTTTTAGGTTTATGTTTTATATTTTTTTTTGTTTATGTTTAGGATTCTATTTTATTTTTTTAGGTTTAGGTTTTAAGTTTTTATTATAGGATTATTTTTAGGTTTTATTTCTTAATTTAAGTTTGGGTTTATTTTTAGTTTATTTTAGGTTAGGTTTAGGTTTAGGTTTAGGTTTTATTTATTTTAATTTTGTTTATTTTAGCTTAGGTTTAGGTTTATTTTATTTTATTTATTTTTTTATTTTAGTTTAGTTTTTTTAGTTTAGGGTTTATATTTTATTTTTATTTATTTATTGGATTTATTTTTAGGTCTGTTTTTTAGGTTTAAGTTTTTGTTTAGTTTTTATTTTATTTTATTTTATTCTAGGTTTATCTTATTTTTATTTTAGGTTTAGTTTTTATTTTATTTAGGTTTTTTATTTTTTAGCTTAGTTTAGGTTTTTGTTTATTTTATTTTAGTTTTGTTTTATTTTTATTTTATTTTCTTTTAGGTTTAGGTTTAAGTTTTAGTTTATGTTTTTATTTTATTTTATTTTTTATTTTAATTTTGTTTAGGTTTATTGATCTATTTTATTTTTTTGGTTTTATTTAGTTTAGCTTTAGGTTTTAGCTTTTTAGGGTTTAGGATTTAGCGGGTTTAGGGTTAGCTTAAGGTTTAGGGTTTTAAGTTTAGGGTTTGGGGTTTAAGATTTTTTTTAACAGAGAACAAATTTATAATCAACATTTCTTCTTTTCAAATTCATCAACCAAGTAGCACCTCAAGTTTTCTAAGACACAAGCGACGACATAAATAAAAAATGAGCACCCATAGAGAAAAACAAAAACCCTAGATAAGTATAACCATGTCTATTATAAAAACACAATTCCATAAGCAATAGATCGGATCAGTTATTCATCAGTTTCTCTAGTTTCCATCATATCCCTAATCTCTCCCATCGCCACCACCATGGTTATAACCTCCATCGCTCCTCCCACCTCCATAACAACCACTTATCTGACCACCACCTCCATATCCACCAATACCTCTAGATCCCCCACCACCATTGTGGTAATTACCGCCTTCGCCATTGTCTCCACCACTAAATCTAGACTGAGCCTACTTGACGGTGATGTTCCTACCGTTAAGGTTCTGCCTATTCTTAGGGTTTAGGGTATAGGGTTAGGTTAGGGTTTATGGTATGGGGTTTAGGGTTATGGTCTGGGGTTTACGGTTTAAGGTTGTAGGTTTTAGGGTTTAGGGTATATCACTTAAGGTTTAGGGTTTAGGGTTTTAAGGTTTAGGGTTTTGGGTTTAGGGTTTAGGGTTTTAGGGTTTAGGTTTTAGGGTTTATGGTTTAGGGTTTATGATTTAGGGTTTAGGGTTTAGGATTTATTGGTTAGGGTTTTAGGGTTTAGGTTTGTAGGTTTAGTAGTTTAGGGTTTATGGTTTTTTTAATTAAGAAAACTAGTAAGTTTATTTATTTAGTTCATTTAGTTTATTTTTTAATTTATTTGATTATTTATTTATTATTCTTATTTAGGTTTATTTTTTATTTTTATTTAGTTTAGTTTATTTATTTTAGTTTAGGTTTTTATTTTTAGTTTCTTTTTTAGGTTTAGATTTATTTTCTAGTTTAGTTTTATTTTATTTTATTTTTAAGGTTTAGGTTTTATTTTTTATTTTTAGCTTTAGGTTTAGGTTTTTATTTTATTTTTATAGGTTTAGGTTTTATATTTTTATTTTAGGTTTATTTGAAGGTTTTATTTGTTAGTTTCAGTTTAGGTTTATTTTTAGTTTATTTTATTTTATTTAATTTTGGTTTAGGTTTAGGTTTAGGTTTAGTTTATTTTAGGTTTAGGTTTAGGTTTTATTTATTTTAGTTTAGTTTATTTTAGTTTAGGTTTAGTTTTACTTTATTTTGTTTATTTTATTTTTATTTTAGGTTTAGGTTTTTTTTTTTAGGGTTTAAACTTTTTTTTTTTGGTTTTATTTTTAGGTTTAGGTTTTTATTTAGTTCTTATTTTATTTTATTTTAGATTTATTTTATTTTAAGTTTATTTTATTTTAGATTTATTTTATTTTAAGTTTATTTTATTTTTATTTTATATTTAGTTTTTATTTTATTTAGGTTTCTTATTATTAAGTTTTTGATTCTTAGGTTTATTTTATTTTTTAGTTTAGGTTTTTATTTATTTCATTTTATTTTATTTTAATTTTTTATTTTTTATTTTAGGTTTAGGTTTAGGTTTTAGTTTAGCTTTTTATTTTATTATATTTTATTTAGGTTTAGGTTTATTTATTTATTTTATTATTATGTTTTATTTAGTTTAGGTTTAGGTTTATAGGTTTTAAGGGTTAAGGGTTTAGGGTTTAGGGTTTAAAGTTTTAGGGTTTAGAGTTTAAGGTTTTAGGGTTTAGGGTTTAGGGTTAGGATTTAAGGTTTTGGGTTTAGTGTTGAGTGTTTAGGTTTTAGGGTTTAGGGT
The DNA here is from genome assembly GCA_021442155.1 of Cymbidium sinense. Lineage (NCBI taxonomy): Eukaryota > Viridiplantae > Streptophyta > Magnoliopsida > Asparagales > Orchidaceae > Cymbidium > Cymbidium sinense. The sequence goes on from CM038214.1 coordinate 139,878,659, forward strand.
TTAAGGTTTAGGGTTTAGGTTTAGGGTTTAGGGTTATCTCAGAGTTTAGGGTTAGTTTAGGATTTAAGGTTTAAGCTTTAGGTTTTAAGATTTTAGGGTTTAGGGTTAGTTTAGGGTTTTCAATTTATAGTTTTAGGGTTTAGGGATTAGTGTTTAGCGTTATAATTAGGGTTTAGGGTTAAGGCTTTAGGGTTTAGGGTTAAGTTTAGGTTTAAAGTGTGTTTTTAGATTTTAAGGTATATGGATTAGCTTAGGGTTTTGGGTTTAGTGATTAGGGTTAGTTTTAGGGTTTAGGTTTTAGGGTTTAGGGTTTATAATTTAGAGTTTAGGGTTTAGTTTTAAGGTTTAGGTTTTTTTTAAAAGATTAAGTAAATGGGTAAGTTTAGCTTTATTTAGTTTATAATTTATTTAATTTAGTTTATTTTTTTTATTTTATTTTAGTTTAATTTTTATTTTTATTTAGTTTAGTTTATTTATTTTAGTTTAGGTTCTTTATTTTAATATATTTTTTAAGGTTTAAATTTAGGTTTATGCTTATTTTATAGTTTATTTTTATTTTTATCTATTTTTTTTAAGTTTAGGTTTAGGTTTTTATTTTATTTTTTTAGGCTTTTGATTTAGGTTTATATTTTAGGTTTATTTTTAGGTTTTATTTTTTAGTTTAGGTTTAGGTTTACTTTTAGTTTATTATAGTTTATTTAGTTTAGGGTTTTGCTTTAGTTTATTTTAGGTTTAGGTTTTATTTATTTTAATTTTGTTTATTTTTGGTTTATGTTTTTTTTTGTTTAGGGTTTAGGTTTTATTTTTTATTTATTTTTATGTTTACTTTTAGGTTTATTTTTTATGTTTAGGTTCTTATTTAGTTTTTATTTTAGTTTATTTTAGGTTTATTTTAGTTTTATTTTATTTTAGTTTAGTTTTACATTTTTATTTAATTTTATTTTTATGTTTAGTTTAGGTTTAGGTTTTAGTTTAAGTTTTAATTTGTTTTTATTTTTGTATTTTATTTAGGTTTAGGTTTTTTTATTATTATATTTTTATGTTTTTTTTTATTTTATGTTTAGGTTTTTATGTTTTTAGGGTTTAGGGTTGTATGTTTTAGGGTTTAGGGTTTAGGGTTTTAAAGTTTAGGGTTTTAGGTTTAGGGTTATAAGTTTAGGGATCAGGGTTTAGGGTTTAGGGTTAGTTTAGCATTTAGTGTTTAGGGTCTAGGGTTAAGGGTCTAGGATTAGGGTTAGGGTTTAGGGTAGGGCCTAGGGTCTTTGCAGGGTCCAGGGCACAGGGCAGGGCCCATGGCCTCAGGGTCAAGCCTAGTGGCTCAGTGGCTCCAGGCCTCAGCTCAGTGGCTCGGGGTCTGTGATGCCTAGGATTTGGGTTTAGAGTTTCATTAAAATTAAGCAAACCCATAGGTTCATGTTTATTTAGTTTATTTTTATATTTATTTTAGTTTATTTTATTTGCTTAGTTTTTATTTAGGTTTATTTTTTTATTTTTATTTAGTTTAGTTTATTTATTTTAGGTTTATTTGTTTTAGTTTAAGTTTTTTATTTTAGTTTATTTCCTACGTTTAGGTTTAGGTTTATGCTTATTTTTTTAGTTTAGTTTTATTTTTATTTACTTTTTTAGGTTTAGGTTTTAGTTTTAATTTTTAGGTTTCAATTTAGGTTTTTATTTTATTTTTTTATGTTAGATTTAGTTTTATTTTTTTTATTTAGGTTTAGGTTTATTTTATTTTATTTTATTTTATTTTATTTAGTTTATGGTTTAGGTTTAGTTTATTTAAAGTTTAGATTTTGGTTTTGTTTATTTTCATTTAGTTTATTTTAATTTAGGTTTTGGTTTACTTTTTTTTATTTTTTTTTACGTATAAGTTTTTTTTTAAAATTTAGGGTTTATGTTTTATTTTTTATGGATTTTTTTGTTTAATTTTTATGTTTTTATTTAGTTCTTATTATATTTTATTTAGGTTTTTTATTATTAAGTTTTTAATTCTTAAGTTTATTTTATTTTTAGTTTAGGTTTTTATTTATTTCATTTTAGTTTATTTTAATTTCTTATTTTATTTTATTTTTAGGTTTAGGTTTAGTTTTTAGTTTAGCTTTTTATTTTATTTTATTTTATTTAGGTTTAAGTTTATTTATTTATTTTATTATTAAGTTTTATTTAGTTTAGGTTTTGGTTTTTAGGTTTTAAGGGTAAAGGGTTTAGGGTTTTAGGGTTTAGGGTTTAGGGTTTAGGGTTTTAGGGTTTAAGATTTAGGCTTAGGGTTTAAGGTTTAGTGTTTAGTGTTTAGTGTCGAGTGCTTAGACTTTAGGGTTTAGGGTTAGCTCAGGAGGGGTGGTGGCTTTAGGGTTTAGGGTTTAGGGTTTAGTGGTTAGTGGTGGTTGGGGTTTAGGGTTAGAGGTTATTATGTTTAAGGTTTAGTAGTGATTTTTAGATTTTAGGGTATAGGGTTTAGCGTATAGGGTCTAGGGTTTAGTGATTAGGGTTAGTTTTAGGGTTTAGGGTTTAGAATTTAGGGTTTAGGGTTTAGTGTTTAGGGTTTAGGGTTTAGGGTTTTTTTAAAATTAAGTAAACGGGTAAGTTTAGCTTTATTTTGTTTATTTAGTTTATTTTTTTATTTATTTTAGTTTATTTTATTTTTTATTTTTATTTTGCTTTATTTTTTATTTTTATTTAGTTTAGTTTATTTATTTTAGGTTTTTTATTTTAATATATTTTTTTAGGTTTAAATTTAGGTTTATGCTTATTTTATAGTTTAGTTTTATTTTTATCTAATTTTATATTTTTAGGTTTAGGTTTAGGTTTTTATTTTATTTTTTGAGGCTTTTGATTTAGGTTTTTATTTTAGGTTTATCTTTATGTTTTATTTTTTAGTTTAGGTTTCAATTTATTTTTAGTTTATTTTATTTTATTTAGTTTAGGGTTTATGTTTAGTTTATTTTAGGTTTAGGTTTAGGTTTTATTTATTTTAATTTAGTTTATTTTTAGTTTATATTTTTTTTTTTGGTTTAGGGTTTAGGTTTTATTTTTTATTTATTTTTAGGTTTATTTTTTTAGGTTTTTTTTTTTTAGTTCTTATTTAGTTTTATTTTATGTTTATTTATTTTATTTTATTATATTAGTTATTAATTTTTATTTAATTTTGTTTCTACGTTTAAGTTTAGGTGTAGGTTTTAGTTTAGGTTTTAATTTTGTTTAATTTTTTTTTATCTTATTTAGGTTTAGGTTTTTTATTTATTTTATTTTTTTTTTTTTTTATGTTTTTTAGGCTTTAGGTTTAGGGATTGGGGATTAGGGTTTAGGGTTTAGTATAGGTTAGAGTTTTAGGGTTTAGGGTGGTTTGGGTTTAGGGTTTAGGGTTTAGGATTTAAAGTGGTGTTTGAGTTTAGTGTCAGGGTTAGGAGTTTAGGAGTGGAGTGGGTTTAAGGTTTAGGATTAAGGTTAGGGTTTAGAGTTTTTTAGTGTTTAGGGTACTCGGTATAGGGTTTAAGGCTTAGGGTTTAGAGTTGTGGTCACGCAGTGGTCAGGTAGGATTTAGTGATAGGGTTTAGAGTTTTTAAAAAAATTACAAACCCATAGGTTTATGTTTATTTAGTTTATTTTTTATTTATTTTTGTTTATTTTTGTTTATTTTTATTTAGGTTTATTTTTTATTTTTATTTAGTTTAATTTATTTACTTTAGGTTTATTTATTTTAGTTTAAGTTTTTTATGTTTGTTTATTTTCTAGGTTTAGGTTTAGGTTTATTTTTTTATTTTAGTTTTATTTTTTATTTAATTTTTTAGGTTTATGTTTTATTTTTAATTTTTATGTTTAGGTTTAGGTTTTCATTTTATTTTTTACGTTTAGGTTTTAGGTTTTATTTTATTTTTTTAGTTTAGGTTTAGGTTTTTTTTATTTTATTTTATTTAGTTTATGGTTTAGGTTTAGGTTTAAGTTTTATTTATTTTAGTTTATTTTATTTTTGTTAGGTTTAGGTTAATTTTAGTTTGTTTATTTTACTTTTAATTTTTTTTTAGTTTAGGGTTTAGGTTTTATTTTTTATTTATTTTTATTTTTTCTTATTTGGTTTGTTTAGGTTTAGGTTTTTATTTAGTTTTTATTCTATTTTTATATTTATTCTATTTTTATTTTATGTTTAGTTTTTATTTTATTTAAGTTTTTTATTTTTATGTTTATTTTATTATTTTAGTTTAGTTTAGGTTTTTATTTATTTTATTTGAGTTTAATTTTTGTTTTTTATTTTAATTTATTTTTACATTTAGGTTTAGGTTTATGTTTAGGTTTTCATTTAGGTTACAATTTAGGTTTTTATTTTTATTTTATTTTTTATTTTATTTAGGTTTAGGTTTTTTATTTATTTTATTTTTAGGTTTTATTTAGTTTAGGTTTAATTTTAGGTTCTTATTTTTATTTTGGATTTGGGAGGGTTTAGGGTTTAGGTTTAGGGTTTAGTGTTGTAAGTTTTATGGTTTAGGGTTTTAAGGTTTATGGTTTATGGTTTATGGCTTAGGGTTTAGGATTTAGGTTTAGTTTTAGAGTTTAGGGTTTAGGGTTAGGGTTTTTTCCTTTTTTTAATTTTTTATTTCTGATTTTTATTCTTTTTAAATTATGTAAACTTGTAGGTTTTGTTTTATTTAGTTTATTTTTTATTCAATTTAGTTTATTTTTTTTATTTTTATTTAGGTTTATTTTTAGTTTTATTTAGTTTAGTTTATTTATTTTAGGTTTACTTATTTTAGCTTAGGTTTTTTATTTTTGTTTATTTTTTGGATTTAGGTTTAGGTTTAGGTTTACATTTTAGTTTAATGTTATTTTTATTTTATTTTTTTGGTTTAATTATTATTTTTTATTTTTAGGTTTAGGTTTTTATTTAAGATTTATTTTTAGGTTTGATTTTATAGTTTAGGTTTAGGTTTATTTTTAGTTTATTTTATTTATTTTAGGTTTAGGTTTAGTTTATTTTAGGTTTAGGTTTAGGTTTATTTTATTATTATGTTAGGTTTAGGTTTTTTTTAGTTTAGGGTTTTGGTTTTATATTTTGTTTATTTTTTATTTTATTTTTTAGGTTTCAATTTTTATTTATTTTTAATTTATTTTATTTTAGGTTTATTTTTTTATTTAGGTTTATTTTATTTTTATGTCAGGATTAGTTTTTATTTTATTTAAGTTTTTTATTTTATAGTTTAGTTTAGGTTTTTATTTATTTTATTTTAATTTTAATTTTATATCATTTTTAGGTTTAGGTTTAGGTTTAGGTTTTAGCTTAGGTTTTAATTTAATTTTATTTTTTAATATTTTATTTTGGTTTAAGTTTATTTATTTATTTTATTTTTATTTTTTTTGCTTTTGAGGGTCTGGGTTTGAGTTTAGGGTGGTTAGGTTAGAGAGTTTGAGTTGAGGGTTTGGGGTTTAGAGGGTTTAGGGATTAGGATTAGGTTTAGGGTAGGGTTTAGGGTTTGAGTTTAAGGTTTAGGGTTTATGGTTTAGGGTTTTAGGGTTTAGGTGGGTTTAAAGGGGGTTTAGGCTTTTAGTGGTGGTTCGTTTAGGTATTATGGTTTAGGTTTTATGTTTAGGGTTCAAGTTTTTATTTATGATTTAGTGTTTTGGTTTTTTTTAACATAGAACAAAATTAGTTTCAACATTTCTTCTTTTGATTTCATCAACCAAGTAACACACCAAGTTTTCTAAGACACAAGCGATGACATAGATCAAAAATGAGCACAGATAGAGCAAATGAAAAACCCTAAATAACTAGAATCATCACTACTATTAAGACATAGTTCAATTAGTAGTAGATCTAATCGATCGTTCTTCAGTTTCTTCAGTTCCCATCAAAACTACCTCGGCCTCTCGAGTAGCGAGATCCACCATCATATCCTCAAGCTCTCCCTCCGCGACTACCATGGTAGTAACCTCCGTTGCTCCCCCCGCATCATAACCACCATTACTCTAACCACCACCTCCATTTCCACCAGCACCTCTAGATTCCTCACCACCACTGTGATAACCAGCGCCTTTGCCTTCACCTCAACTACCAAATCTTGACTATGCCAAGTTGACAGTGATGTTCCTACCATCATGGTTCTACCCATTCTTATGGTTTAGGTTTATTAGGTTTTAGGGTTTAAGTTTATTTTTTAATTTATCTAGTTACTTTAGGTTTATGTTTAGGGTTTGGGGTTTAGGGTTAGGGTTTAGGGTTTAGGGTTTTATAATTTATGCTTTTATGTTTTAGGGTTTAAGGGTAGGTTTTAAGGTTTAGGGTTTTGGAGTTAGTGGTTATGGAGGTGGTGGAGGGTTTAGTTGGCTTTAGGGTTTAGGGTCAGATTAGGGAGGTGGGGGTTTAGGCTTTATGGTGGGAAGGTAAGGTTTATGGAGGTTAGTGGGTTTAGAGTTTATGATTGTGAGGTTTAGGTGGGTGGGCCTGGGTGTTTAGGATTAGTGGTTTAAGGCCTGGGGTTTAGGGTTTAGGGCTAGGGCCAGGGGAGGTGGTGAGTATTTATGGTAGGGTGTGATTTAGTGTAGTGGTTAAGGGTTTTCTTAAATTAAGCAAACCAACAAGTAGTCTTATTTAGTTTATTTGATTTATATTTTATTTGTTTATTTATTTTATTTTATTTTTATTTAGTTTATTTTATTTATTTAGTTTATTTATTTTAGGTTTATTTTTTTAGTTTAGGTTCTTTATTTTAATTTATTTTTTAGTTTATTTTAGGTTTATGTTTATTTTTTAGTTTAATTTATTTTAATTTTATTTTTTAGCTTTAGGTTTTACATTTTATTTTTTTGTTTAGGTTTAGTTTTTCATTTTATTTTGTTAGGTTTAGGGTTTATGGTTACGGTTAGGGTTTAGGGTTTAAGGTTTAGGGTTTACCATTTAGGGTTTAGGGTTTAGGTTTAGGGTGTAGGGTTTAGGGTTTAGGGTTTTTTTAGGATTTAGGGTTTAGGGGTTAGGGTTTAGAGTTGTAGGTTTAGGGCTTAAGGTTTAGGGTTAATTTTAAGGTTTAGGGTTTAGGGTTAGGGCTTTTTCTTCTTATTTTTATTATTTAATTTTTATTTATTTTTAATTAAGGAAACTCATAGGTTTAGATTTATCTAGTTTATTTTTTTTGTTTAGGTTTATTTATATTTTTATTTAGTTTATTTTATTTATTTTAGTTTATTTATTTTAGCTTAGGTTTTTTAATTTGGTTTATCTTTTAGATTTAAATTTAGGTTTAGGTTTACGTTTTAGTTTAGTTTTATTTTTATTTTATTGTTCAAGTTTAGCTATTATTATTTATTATTAGGTTTAGGTTTACGTTTTATGTTTTTATTGAAGGTGTATTTTTAGGTTTTATTTTTTAGTTTAGGTTTATTTTTAGTTTATTTTATTTTATTTAGGGTTTAGGTTTAGGTTTAGGTCTAGTTTATTTTACATTTAGATTTAGGTTATTTAGTTTAATTTAGTTTAGGTTTAGGTTTATTTTATATTTATATTATGTTTATGTTTTTTTTTAATTTAGGGTTTAGGTTTTATTTTTGTTTATTTTAGGTTTATTTTTTTTTTAGGTTTAGGTTTTATTTAATTTTATTTCAGTTTATTTTAGGTTTATTTTATTTTTATTTTTGGTTTATTTGATCTTTATTTTAAGTTTAGTTTTTATTTTATTTAAGTTTTTTATTTTTTAGTTTAGCTTAGGTTTTTAATCATTTTATATTATTTTTATTTTTTTTCTTTTTAGGTTTAAGTTTAGGTGTTTATTTTATTTTCTTTTTTATTTTATTTTAGTTTAGGTTTCTTTATTTATTTTATTTTTAAGCTTTTTTAGGTTTAGTTTTTTAGCTTTTTAGGGTCTAGGGTCTAGGGTTTAGGGTTAGTTGAGGGTTTAGGGTTTAGGGTTTTTAAGATTTAAAGTTTCAGGTTTTGGGTTTAAGGTTTAGGGTTTATGTTATGGGTTTAGGGTTCAAGCTTAAATTTATGGTTTTGAGTTTTTGGTTTTTTTAACATAGAATAAATTCATATTCAACATTTCTTCTTTTCGATTACATCAACCAAGTCACACAACAAGTTTTCAGAGAAATTAGCGATGACATAAATAAAAAATGAGCACGGTAGAGCAAATAAAAAACCTTAGATAACTAGAATCATCTCTATTATAAAGACCTAGTTCCATAAGCACTAGATCAGATTGAGCATTCTTCATATTCTTCAGTACCGATCAAAACCACCCTAGCCACTCGAGTAGCAAGATCCACCATCAAATCCTTGATCTCTCCCTCCACCACCACCATGGATGTAACCTCTGTCGCTCCTCCCACCTCCATAACCACCACTGCTCTGACCACTATGTCCATATCCACTAGCACCTCTAGATCCCCCACCAGCACTATGATAACTGCCACCTTGGCCTTTACCTCCACAACCAGATCTAGAATGAACATTATTGAAATTGATGTTCCTACCGTCAAGGTTCTTCCCATTCTTAGGGTTTAGGTTTATTAGGTATTAGGGTTTAGGTTTATTTTTTAATTTATTTAGTTACTTTAGGTTTAGGTTTATTGTTTTTGGCTAGGGTTATGGTTTAAGAATTAGGGTTTTAGGTTTTTAAGGTTTATACTTTAGGGTTTTGAGTTTAAAGTTAGGGTTTAGGGTTTTATGGCTTAGGATTTTATGGTTTAGGGTTTAGGGTTTTGGGTTTAGGGTTTAGAGTTTGAGCTCTAGGGTTTACGATTTTAAGGGTTTAAATTTCAAAGTTAGCTTAGGTTAGTTAGTGTTTAGGCTTTATGGTTTCTGGTTTGTTTTAAAGTTTAGGGTTTAGGGTTAGTTATTTAGGGTTTGTGGTTTAGGTCATGATGGTTTATTCATATAAGGTTTATGGTTTAGGGTTTAGGGTTAATTTAGGGTGTGTGGTTTGCTTTTTTAAGGGTATAGGGTTGTAGGTTTAGGGTTTAGTGTTTAGGATTTTTTTTTAGATTAACTAAATCGACAAGTTTAGGTTTATTTAGTTTATTTTTTATTTATTTTAGCTTTTTTCATTTAGGTTTACTTTTATTTTTTACTTTGTTTAGTTTATTTATTTCAGGTTTATTTAATTTAGTTTATTTTTTAGGTTTAGGTTTTGGTTTATTTTCATTTTCTAGTTTATTTTTATTTTTATTTTATTCTTTAGGTTTAGGTTTTATTTTTTATTTTTAATTTTAGGTTTAGTTTTTTATTTTATTTTTTTAGGTTTAGGTTTTAGGTTTTTCTTTAAGGTTTATTTTTAGTTTTTATTTTTTAGTCTAGGTTTATGTTTATTTTCAGTTTATTTTATTATATTTAGTTTAGGTTTAGATTCTATTTATTTTAGTTTAGTTTATTTAAGTTTAGGTTTAGGTTTATTTTATTTTTATTTTAGGTTTACATTTTTTTTAGTTAAGTGTTTAAGTTTTATTTGTTATTTATTTTTAGGTTTAGGTTTTTATTTTATTTTATTTTTGGTTTATTTCATTTTTATTTATGTTTGGTTTTTCACATTATTTACTTTTTTATTCTTAGGTTTATTTTATTTTTAAGTTTGGTTTAGGTTTTCATTTTTTTTATTTTAGTTTATTTTTTTAGTTTATTTTATTTTATTTTTAGGATTACGTTTAGCTTTTAGTTCAATTTTTATTTTATTTTATTATTTTATTTTATTTAGGTTTAGGTTTTTTTATATATTTTATTTTTAGGTTTTATTTAGTTTAGGCTTAAGTATTTAGGTTTTCAGGTTTTTATGATTTAGGGTTTAGAGTTTAGGGTTTAATGTTTAGGCTTTAGGGTTTATGGTTTTTAGGGTTTAGGGTTGAGGGTTTATAATTTAGGGTTTAGGGTTAGCTTATGATTTTTTTTTAAAAAAAATTAAGTAAACTCGTAGGTTTAAGTTATTTAAGTTTTTTAATTTAACTTAATTTATTTCTTAATTTTTATTTAGTTTGGTTTATTTATTTTATGTTTATTATTTTAGTTTAGGTTTTTTATTTTAGTTTAGGTTTTTTATTTTAGTTTATTTTTTAAGTTTAGGTTTATTTTAGTTAAGTTTTATTTTAATTTTATTTTTAGGTTTAGGTTTTATTTTTATTTTTGATTTAGGTTTAGGTTTTATTTTATTTTTTTAGGTTTAGATTTTTCTTTTTTTTTTAAAGTTAATTTTAGGTTCTCTTTTAGTTTAGGTTTATTTTATTTTAGTTTATTTTATTTATTTATAGGTATAGGTTTAGGTTTAGTTTACTTTAGGTTTAGGTTAATGTTTTATTTATTTTAGTTTGGGATTTAGTTTAGTTTATTTTGTCTAAATTTATTTTTATTTTAGGTTTAGTTTTTTCTTTAAGTTTAGGGTTTAGAGTTTTTTAAGGTTTCTTTTATTTTATTTTGTTTAGGTTTAGGTTTAAATTTATTTTACTTTAGGTTTAGATTTAGGTTTTATGTTTTTAGTTTAGTTTACTTTTGTTTAGGTATATGTTTATTTTATTTTATTTTATTTATTTTTATTTTAGGTATATGTTTTTTTTAGTTTAGGGTTTAGGGTTTAGAGTTTTTTTAAGTTCTTCAGTTTCTATAGTTCCCAATAGAACCACCCCCGCCTCTTGAGTAGCGGGATCCACCATCATATCCCCGATCTCTCTCTCTACCACCACCATAGTTGTAAGCTCCATCACTCCTCCCGCCTCCATAACCACCACTGCTCCAGCCACCACCTCCATATCCACTAGCAACTCTAGATCGCCCACCATCACTGCGATAACTGCCACCTCCATCACCAGATTTAGAAAGCTTGGTTGATGGTGATGTTCCTACCTCAAGGTTTTGCCCATTCTTATGGTTTAAGTTTATTAGGTTTAACAGTAGAGGTATATTTTTTAATTTCTTTTATTACTTTGGGTTTAGGTTTAGGGTTTGGGATTTAAGGTTAGGGTCTAGTGTTTAAGATTTAGGGATTTAGAGCTAATGCTTTTAAGGTTTAAGGTTTATGGTTGAGGGTTAGGGTTTAGGGTTTTAGGTTTTTTAGGTTTTAAGTTTAGGGGTTGAGTTTAGTTTAGGGTTTAGGGTAGGGTTTTAGAGTTTAGGGTTTAAGGTTGTAGTTTAGTGTCATCGATTTAGGGTTTAGGGTTTTAGGGTTTGCCTAGCGTTTAGGGTTGTAGGTTTACGATTTTAGAGTTTAGGGTTTAGGGTTTAGTGTTGTAAGTTTAGGGTTTAGAGTTTGGGGTTTAGGGTTAGGTTTAGGGTTTAGAGTTTAGGGTTAGGGTTATTTATTAATTTTTTTTATTTTATTATATTTTAATTTTTTTTAAATTAGGTAAACTGGTAGGTTTAGGTTTATTTACCTTATTTTTTTAGTTTATTTTATTTTTTATTTTGATTTAGGTTTATTTTTTATTTATTTTTTTTTTTTTAGTATTTTATTTTAGTTTATTTTAGGTTTAGGTTTAGGTATTTATTTTATTTTTTTTGGTTTAGGTTTTTTTTACTTTAGGTTTATTTTAGGTTTTATTTTTAGTTTAGGTTTCAATTTATGGTTTATTTTTTTTTTTTATTTAGTAGGTTTAGGTTTGGTTTTTATTTTAGCTTTAGGTTTAAGTTTTATTTATTTTAATTTTGTTTATTTTAGTTTAATTTTAGGCTTATTTTATTTTTATTTTAGGTTTAGGTTTTCTTTTTAGTTTAAGGTTTAGATTTTATTTTTTAGTTAGTTTTAGTTTTTATTTTTATTTTAGGTTTAGTATTTAGGTTTTGGTCTTTATTTATTTTTCAATTATTTTATTTAAGGTTTAGTTTATATTATATTTAGGTTTTATTTTAAAATTGTTTAGGTTTTATTTAATTATTTTTAGTTTAGTTTTATATTTTTTAGGTTTAGGTTTAGGTTTTAGTTTATGTTTTTATTTTATTTTATTTTTTTATTTTATTTTGGTCTAAATTTTTTATTTAGTTTATTTAATTTAAATTTAGATTTTTAGGTTTTTAGGGTTTACAATTTTTTTTTTGGGTTTAGGGTTTAGAGTTTAGGTTTTAGGGTTTAGGGTTTTGGGTTTAGGGTTTTAAGGTTTAAGGTTTAGGGTTTAGGATTTTTAGGGTTTAGTGTTTAGGATTTTTGGTTTTTATTTTTAAGAGAGAACAAATTCAGATTCAACATTTTTTATTTTATTTATTTAGTATATTTAGTTTATTTTATTTTTTTATTTTTATTTATGTTTATTTTTTAGTTTAGTTTATTTAGGTTTAGGTTTTTCTTTAGGTTTTTGTTTATTTTATTTTAAGTATATTTTAGGTGTATTTTATTTTTATTTTACGTTTAGTTTTTAATTTATTTAGGTTTTTTATGCTTAGGTTTATTTTATTATTTAGTTTAGTTTAGGTTTTTATTTATTTTATTTTAGTTTATTTCATTAATTTATTTTATTTTATTTGTAGGTTTAGGTTTAGGTTTTAGTTTAGGTTTTTATTTTATTTAGGTTTAAGATATTTTATTTATTTTATTTTTAGGGTTTAGGGTTTTAGGGGATAGGGTTTAGGATTTATGGTTTAGGGTTTAGGTATTTTAGGGTTTAGGTTTTGGTTTAGCGTTCAGGTTTTAGTTTAGGGTTTTTAGTTTTTTTCTTAAGGGAGAACAAATTCAGATTCAACAGTTCTTTTCTTTTTTATTTCATCAAATAAGTAACACACCAAGTTTTTTATGACATAAGCGATGACATAGATAAAAAATTGAGCACGCTTAGAGAAAATCAAAAACCCAAGAGAACTAGAACCATCTCTACTGAAAAGGCACAGTACCACAAGTAGTAGATCGGATCGATCGTTCTTTAGTTTCTCCAGTTCCCATTCGAATCACCTCAGCCTCTCGAGTAGTGGGATCTGCCATCATATCCCTAATCTCTCCCTATGTAACTACCATGGATGTAACCTCCATCGCTCTTCTAGCCTCCATAACCACGACTACTCCAACCACCACCTCCATATCCACCAGCACCTCTAGATCCCCCACCACCACAATAATAACCTTGCCTCATGCCATCCACCGGATCTAGATTAAGCACGGTTGTGATGATGTTCCTATCGTCAAGGTTCTACCCAATCTTAGGGTTTAGGTTTATGCTTTTTAGAATTTAGGGTTTAGGTTTATTTTTTTAAATTTATTTAGTACTTTAAGTTTAGGTTTAGGGTTTGGATTTTAGGGTTTAGGGTTTAGGGTTTAGGGTTTAGGGTTTAGAGTTTTAGGGTTTTAGGGTTTATGCTTTTAGTATTTAGGGTTTAGGCTTTAGGGTTTAAGGTTTCGGGTTGTAGGTTTAGGATATTAAGTTAAGGGTTTATGGTTTAGGGTTTAGGGTTTAGGGTTTAGGTTTTAGGTTTAGGGTTTAAGTTTTAGTTTAGGGTGTATGGTTTTTTTTAATAGATAACAAATTCAGATTCAACATTTCTTCTTTACGATTTAATCAACCAAGTAGCACCGCAAGTTTTCTAAGACACAAGTGATGACATAGATAAAAAATGAGAACCCATAGGGCAAATAAAAATCTTTAGATAAGTTGAACTATCTCTACTGTAAAGAAAAATCCCATAAGCGGAGATCGGATCAATGGTTCTTCATTTTCTCCAGTTCTATCGAGTCATGCTCTGAGTAGCAGGATCCACCATCATATCCCCAATCTCTCCCTCTTCCACCACCACAACTGAAACCTTCATCTCTGCTCCAACCATCATAACCACCACTGCTCTGACCACCACCTCCACATCCACTAGCACCTCCAAATCCCCCACCACCACTGTGATAACTTTCGCCTCTGCCTTCACCTCCACCAGGTCAGGCGCACGGTTGGCGGTGATGTTCACGTCGTCAGGTTCTATTCTTAGGGTTTAGGGTTAGTTTAGGGTTTAGGGTTTAAGGTTTAGTGTTTGAGGTTTAATGTTTAGGGTTGTAGGTTTTAGGGTTTAGGGTTTAGGGTTTGGGGTTTAATATTTAGGGTTGTAAGTTTTAGGGTTTAGGGTTTGGGATTTAGGATTTTAGGGTATAGGGTTTAGAGTTTAGGTTTGGGGTTTAGGGTTTAGGATTTAGGGTTTAGGATTGGAGATTTAGTTGTAGGTTTAGGGTTTGGGGTTTAAGGATATTTTTAGGGTTTACGATCTAGGGTTTAGGATTTAGGGTTTATGTTTTTTTTTAAATTAAGTAAACTAGTTTGTTTATGTTTATTTAGTTTCTTTTTTAGTTTATTTGAGTTTATTTTATTATTTTATTTAGGTTTATTTTTATTTTTATTTAATTTTGTTTATTTTTTTAGGTTTTTTTATTTTAGTTTAGATTTTTTATTTTAGTTTATTTTTTAGGTTTAATTTGGATTTTTAGTTGCATTTTATTTTTATTTTATTTTTTAGGTTTTGGTTTTATTTTTTATTTTTAGGTTTCGGTTTAGGTTTTAGGTTTATTTTTAAGTTTTATTTTTTAGTTTAGGTTTAGGTTTATTTTGGTTTCTTTTATTTTAATTAGGGTTTAGGTTTAGGTTTTGATTTAGTTTATTTTATGATTAGGTTTTATTTTATTAGTTTAGTATATTTTAGTTTAAGTTTAGGTTTATTTTATTTTTAGTTTTTTTTTAGTTTAGGGTTTAGGTTTTATTTTTTATTTATTTTTTGGTTTAGGTTTTTTATTTTATTTTATTTTATTTTTTCGGTTTATTTTATTTTTATTTTAGGTTATATTTTTATTTTATTTTAAGGGTTTAGAGGTTTAAGGTTTAGGTTTAGGTCTAGGGTTCAGATTCAACATTTCTTCTTTTCGATTTCATTAACCAAGTAACACACTAAGTTTTCTAAGACATAAGCAACAACGTAGATCGAAAATGAGCACGCATAGAGCAAATCAAAAACCCTAGATAACTAGAACTATCTCTACTGTAAAAACACAGTTCCATAAGCAGCAGATCGGATCGACAAATTTTTAGTTTCTCTAGTTCCCGTCAAAATAACCCTGACCTCTTGAGTAGCGGGATCCACCATCATATCCCATCTCCCTCCACCACCACCAGTGTAACCTTCATCATTCCTCCGCCTCATAACCACCACTGCTTTGACCACCACCTCCATATCCACCAGCACCTCCAGATCCCCCACCTCCACTACGATAACTGCCACGTTCACTTCCAATGCCAGATCTAGACTAGGCATGGTTGATAGTGATGTTCCTGCCATCAAGGTTTTTCCCATTCTTAGGGTTTAGGTTTACATTTAGGTTTATTAGGTTTTAGGGTTTATGTATATTTTTTTAATTTATTTAGTTACATTAGGTTTAGGTTTAGGGTTTGGGGTTTAGGGTTTAGGGTTTAGGGTTAGGGTTTAGGGTTTAGGGTTTAAGGTTTTAAGGTTTATGCTTTTAGGGTTTAGGGTTTAGGATTAGGTTTTAGGGTTTACTATGTTTTAGGGTTTAGGGTTTAGGGTTTAGGTTTTAGGTATAGGGTTTAGGTTTTAGTTTATGGTTTATGATTTTTGGTTTCCTTTTTTTAGAACAAATTCATATTAAACATCTCTTCCTTTCAATTTCATCAACTAAGTAACACACCAAGTTTTCTAAGACACAAGCAATGACATAGAGAAAAACTGAGCATGCATAGGCAAATCAAAAATGCTAGATAATTAGAATTGTCTCTACTATAAAGACATAGTTTCATAAGCAGTAGGTCTGATCGGTCATTCTTTAGCTTCTCTAGTTCCCATCAAAACCTCCAGACATCTTGAGTAGCATGATCCACCATCATATCCCTGATCTCTCCCTCCGCCACCACCATGGTTGTAACCTTTATCACTCCTCACATCTACATAATCACCACTTCTTCGACCACCACCTCCGTAGCCACGAGCACCTATAGATCCCGCACCACCACTGTGATAACCGCCGCCTCTACCTTCACCTCCACTGCTAGATCTAGACTGAGCTTGGTTGACAGTGATATTCTTACCATCAAGGTTCTACCCATTCTTAAGTTTTTGGTTTAAGTTTAGGTTTATTATGTTTTAAGGTTTAGGTTTACTTTTTAATTTATTTAGTTACTTTAGATTTATGTTTAGGGTTTGGGGTTTAGGGTTTAGGGTTTAAGGTTAGGGTTTAGGGTTTAGGGTTAGGGTTTTGGGTTTTAGGGTTTATGCTTTTACGGTTTAGGGTTTAAGATTAGGGTTTAGGGTTTAAGGTTTTTTAGGGTTTAGGGTTTAGAGTTAAGCATTTAGGGTTGTAGATTTAGGGTTTAGGGTTTAGTGTTAGTTTTAGGGTTTAAGGTTCAGGCTTTAGGGCTAGATGGCAAGGCTATAAAAGAATGGCCTAATCTTGAGCATATTGAGGAGAGCAGCCTCTAAGGATCCCACCATATCTCCTTTTTTAATCAGTTCAACCGAGGTGATAATTTGAATAATGCCCTTGTTGATCTTAGTTGGGATGTTGAGAACTTGGAAGAAAGAAGTCTGTGAAGCATCCAGACCAGTGTTGTCTGGAGGAACCACAACATCAATAGATGCAACAAGACCAACACAGGCAAGAGCACCAATTTTATATTTCACAACCTCTTCATTGACTTCTTTAAGGTCACCTTTTATAAAAATCAGCTCAATTGGGTTTAGGGTTTAGGCTTTTTATTATTTATGGTTTAGGGTTTAGGGTTTAGGGTTTAGGATTTAGGTTCAGGTTTAGGTTTAGTTTGCATTTAGGTTTAGGGTGTAGGGTTTTTAGGGTTTAGGGTTTAGGGTTAGTTTAGAGTTTAGGGCTTAGGGTTTTAGGGTTTAGGGTTTAGGATTTAGGGTTTAGGTTTAGGGTTAGGGTTTAGGGTTTAGGGTTTAGGGTTTATGGTTTAGGGTTTATGGTTTAGGGTTTAGGGTTTAGGGTTTAGGTTTAGGTTAGTTTTAGGTTTAGGGTTTAAGGTTTAGGGTTTAGGATTTAGGGTTTAAGGATTAGGGTTTAGTGTTTAGGGTTTTAATTAATTAGTTTAGATTTATTTAGTTTATGTAGTTTATTTTTTTTATTTATTTTAATTTATTTATTTTTTAATTTTATATTTTTATTTAGTTTAATTTATTTAATTTAGGTTTATCATTTTAGTTTAGGTTTTTTATTTTACTTTATTTTTTAAGTTTAGGTTTAGGTTTATTTTTTAGTTTAGTTTTATTTTTATTTATTTTAGGTTAAGGTTCTTTTTTTTTTATTTTTAGGTTTTAGTTTAGGTTTCTATTTTATTTTTTAGGTTTAGGTTTTAGGTTTGTATTTTAGGTTTATTTTTAGGTTTAGTTTTTTTAGTTTAGGTTTAGTTTATTTTAGTTTAGGGTTAAGGTTTATTATATTTTAGGTTTAGGTTTAGGTTTTATTTATTTTAGTTTAATTTATTTTAGTTTAGGTTTAGGTTTCTTTTATTTTGTTTATTTTATGTTCAGTTTTCTTTTATTTTATGGTTTAGGTATTATTTTTGTTTATTTTTATGTTTTTTTAGGTTTTTCTTTAGGTTTAGATTTTTATTTAGTTTTTATTTTTTTATTTAAGGTTTATTTTTGTTTTATTTTAGGTTTAGTTTTTATTTTATTTAGGTTTTTTATTTTTTAGTTTAGTTTTGGTTTTTATTTATTTTAGTTTAATTTAGTTTTTATTTTTTATTTTATTTTCTTTTTATGTTTATGTTTAGGTTTAGGTTTAGGTTTATGTTTTAGTTTATGTTTTTATTTTATTTTCGTTTAGGTTTTTTATTTATTTTAGTTTTAATTTTTATTTAGTTTTGGTTTAGGTTTTAGCTTTTTAGGGTTTAGGGTTTAGGGTTTGTTTAGGGTTTAGTGTTTAGGGTTTAGGGTTTGAGGTTTAGGTTTTAGGGTTTAGGGTTTAGGGTTTAGGGTTTAGGGTTTATGATTTAGTATTTAGGGTTTAAGATTTAGGGTTCAGGGTTTAGGTTTAGGGTTCAAGTTTTAGTTTAGGGTTTCAGGTTTTGGTTTTATTTTTAATAGAGAACAAATTCAAATTCAACATTTCTTCTTTTCAATTTCATCAACCAAGTAACACAACAAGTTTTCTAAGACACAAGTGACAACATAGATAAAAAATGAGCATGCATAGAGCAAATCAAAATCCCTAGATAATTAAGACCCTCTCTATTATGAAGACATAGTTCCATAAGAAGTAGATCGGATCAACCGTACTTCAATTTATCCAGCTACCATCAGAACCACCTGACCTCTCGAGTAGCAGGATCCACCATCATATCCCCAATCTCTCCCTCCGCCACCACCAAGGCTGTAACCTCTGTCGGTCCTCCTGCCTCCATAACCACCACTGCTCTGACCACTCCCTCCATATCCACAGGCACCTCTAGATCCCCCACCGCCACTACGATAACCGCCACCTCCCCCTTCACCACTACCGCCAGATCTAGACTAAGCTTGGTTGACGGTGATGTTCCTGCCATCAAGGTCCTACTCATTCTTAGGGTTTTGTTTTTTTTACAAAAAGTTAAAATTTTATTATCTTAAAAATAAAGGATATAATATCTTTAAAAGGGGTAAAGCTCAAAATTCTACTACTCACAGAGATACAAGAAACCTAAAGAGCTAAAGCCCCATCTAAGTATAATTGAAAAAAGAAAATAAAAGAGTAAAAGCACAACATAAAAGCAATTGAGAAATGACATAGAAAGGGCTAATATAACTTAAGAAAATAGTAAAAGGACTAGTCAGCAACAGCTCATGATCCCTTTGAGAAGGCAAGATAAGCAAGATCCACCTCAACAACAATTGAGTTGGCTAAGTAAAGATCTTTCCATCTATGAAGTTCCAACCTGCAAAAGAAATCTGCAAAACACTACAAAGGCAATGGTCATAGGTCATGGAAAAATTATAAAGTAAACAATTGAGAAAGAGCTAATAAAGAGGAGGCTCAAGCTCAGTTAAGATCATCTCAAGGGGCAATAATACATATGAGCATCCAAAATTCATGAGAAGGGCTACAATCATATGCATGCTACCAACCAGAGAGAAGATATGGGGAAACATTAACGCAATCATAGCCAGGATACATGATATAAGAAACCATCCAAGGTAAAATAGTCCATACTGATCTAGTTCCTACTCCAAAAAATAAAGAAAAATAGCAAATTAGTAGCCAGTAACTCACCAACCAAAACCCACAATTGACCAAACACATAAAGCCAACATCCCAGAAGTTACAACATGGTCTCTTGCTGAGAATAACCCACAACTATCTCTATAGCAATAGCAATCCAAATCCAAAGGAAAAACCTCCACCCAAACAACAAAATAGTAGAGATAAGCAAAGACCGTGAGAGAGGAAAGCATAGAGAGACCAAGAGGGCATCCAAAAATCACCATCAAAACCACCACCAATGCAGCCAAAAAGGAAAGCAAATCCACCATCACCAACTAATAAAAAAATATTAAGAAATAAGGAGAGCCAACTAAACCAAAGGGAGTCAATAATAACAGTCAACATAAAGCCCAAAACACCAAGCCATGACACAAGCATCCAAGGCAAGACATCAACCCCAAAAAACCCCTCAAGCAGCCAACCCCCAATAACAAGTCCTAAAATAGGACCAAAAAAACCACAAGACCTCATATCCCCCACCAAAAAAATAGCCAATAAAACCACCAGCTAGCTAAAATAATGTAAGAAGTCGAGAGAGGAAAACCAACACCCAAATCGGAAGCAAAATAAAGGAAAAAAGCACCCAAGAGAGGATAACCAACCTAGAGCGACTTAAACCCAACCAAAAGCACCTAAACCAACCATCAACATACCAACACATCCACCCAACCAACCAACCAACCAAAATAAACCATCCAACAAAACCAACCAAAGATGAGCCAATACTGAGCCCAAAAAAGAGGAAAAAGAAGAAAAGCATAGAAAGCCACAACCCACTTGGAGATCTCCAAAATAACCAAGAAATAAAAATGGTAGTCACCCAGCCAAACTAGAAATAGCCAAGGAATACCACCCAACCAGAAGTAGCAAAATTGTAAGGAAAGGAGCAAGGCCAGAAGAAAATAAAAACACTTCCAAATTGTAAAGAGCAGATAGTTACTACAAGGAGAAAATAGGGAGACAACAACCATAGAACAACTAACTCCAATTCACAAGGTAGATGGAACCAACCAAAAAAACCCAAGCCAAACCAAAAAAGAGAATAGAATAACCCAAAAAACCCAAAACTAAGCTAAAGAGGCCAACAACCATGAAAAAATAACCACCCAAAATAGCCAGATGAAAGAAAGTAATAAACAAAGAACCAGCAACCAACTATAGCATCCAAATAATTCAAAATGGCCGCAACCATCCAAAACTAGAGGCAAACCCAACATTCATTGGTAAAAGGGGTAGGCCAAAATCTAACATAGCCACAACCCAACAAGAGACACAAAGCATGAGCCAAAGAAAGAAAACCACGAGGCTCAAAAGATAGGGAAACCAATTAGAAATAGCACCACAAAGACCCAAAAAAAAGGATAGGCAAGTATAGAATGGGGAAAAGAAGAAGGGGGTGTAAGTATAGAAATAAACTCAGTAAAAACCACTTTCTATTGAGGGGAGCACAAAAAAAACAACAAAAAATAAACAAAATAAAATCACCATAGAAAAAGATCAATAAAAGAGTAGAAGGTTAAAATCTATGATAAGGCTATCTAGTGTTATCCAGATTGACCAGACCACACAGATGCTTAGGTAAGCTATGGTTATCAAATAAAGTGAGCTCATTTAATTCCCCTCCCAAATTAGCCAGGAAATTAGCACAAGCATTTCCTTCATGAAGAATGTGAGAAATTTTGTTCCAAACTTGAGAAAGAAGCTTTTTAGTTTGATTAAGAAGTAAAATAAGTTAGCATTTCCCATTTTAGTATTATTGAGCATATCAAGTAAAAGGAGAGCATCAACTTCAATCCAAATATTAAAGAGGCCTTCGCTTAAAAAAATATCAATAGCTTTGTTAGTAACCATGAGTTTAGCATAAACAAAAGGATAAGCTTTGAGGGGGTAGGCAAAAGCACAAATGACAGTGCATTTAGAATCCCTAAGAATTCCACCATAGCCATATTTGTTTGGGGAAATCGAACCATCAATATTGATCTTAATAGAATTTTATTTAGGCTTAATCCAATGTATAATCCTAATACTCTTGTAGGAAGGATCGTCATGCAAAGTGATACCTAGTTTTTAGCCACAAATTTATAACCTCTAAAGTGAAAATTGCTAATTAAATTTGCATTAAACAAAGCATGAATTTTTCTTAGTTCTATAAGGATTTTTTATGGTTCATAAGGATGATATTTAGCATCATTTTTATCCATCCAAATGAACCAAATAAGGGTAATAGTAATTAAAACTTTGATATGACCTTTCACAATTTTATGGAAACAAACTTCAAGAAGTTGATATAACTATAGAGAGCCGTGAAAATAGTTAGTGTTAAATAAATCATCATACCATATCCAAATTTTCGAAGCAATAGTTCCATTGACAAAAACATGATTAACATTTTCAATATGAAAGAATAATAACACAAAAGGTAAGTAAAACCCTTTAAGTCGAGAGAATCAACCAGGATGAAGTTATTCAAAATCCTCCAAGCTAAAACTAAATAAGAAATGGGAATGATATTGTTCCAAAGTTTAATGAAAACATTAGAGGTGTTCTTTATTTCAAATAAAATTTCAAACCTCTTAAGAATGAAATCACCAT
Organism: Cymbidium sinense; assembly: GCA_021442155.1. NCBI lineage: Eukaryota > Viridiplantae > Streptophyta > Magnoliopsida > Asparagales > Orchidaceae > Cymbidium > Cymbidium sinense. The sequence goes on from CM038214.1 coordinate 139,900,369, forward strand.
TATAAGAGAGCTTGCAAAGGATTTGATATGGTTTATTAGAAAGATAGATGTTTACAAAACTTGTCAAAAATAGATATATGAATGTAGTTCAAGTTTGGGGTTAGGTTTAAGGTTTTAAAAAAAAATTAAGTAAACCATTAGTTTTGGTTTATTTTTTTATATTTAGTTTATTTGTTTATTTATTTAGGTTTAGGGTTTAGGGTTAGTTTAGGGTTTAGTGTTTAGGTTTTTAGGGTTTAAGGTTTAGGGTTTAGGGTTTATGGTTTAGGGTTGTGATTTAGGTTTTAGGTTTTAGATTTAGGGTTTTGAAGATTTAGGTTTTAGGTTTAGGTTTTTTGGTTTGGTTTTTTTTAATAGAGAATAACAAATTCAACATTTCTTCTTTTTATTTCATCAACCAAGTAACACACAAGTTTTCTATGACATGATAACATAGTTAAAAAATGTGCACATAGAGAAAATGAAAACCCTAGATAACTAGAACCATCTCTACATAAAGACATTTAAGCAGATGGATCAAGTGTTCTTTAGTTTCTAGCCCCATCAAAACCACCCTCGCCTCAAGTAGAGGGATCCACCATCATATCATCTCTCCCTCCACCGCCACAGTTGTAAGCTCCATCGCCTCCTCATCAACAACCACCACTACTTACCACCACCTCCATATCCACTGGGCCTCTATCACCACCACCGCAGTGCCTTACCTTCACCCTCATTTAGATCTAGATTGATGGTGATGTTTATCAAGGTTTATCATTCTGGGATTAGGTTTAGGTTTAGGTTTATTTGTTTTAGGGTTTATGTTTTTTTTAAAATAGTTTCTTTTTAGGTTTTGGTTTATGGTTTCTTTATTTATAGTATTTAAGTTTATTTAGAGTTTATGATTTTAGTTTAGGGTTTATTAGTTTTATTTTTAGTTAGGGTTTATTTTTTATTTAGGGTTTAGTTTAGGTTTTATGGTTTGTTTTTCTTTTTTTAGTAAAGTAAATTAGGTTTAGGTTTCTTTAAGTTTATTTATTTATTTTATTAATTTTAGTTTTTTTTTAAGTTTATTTTTTATTTTATTTATTTTAGTTTATTTATTTTAAGTTTATTTATTTTAGTTTAGGGTTTTTATTTTATTTATTTTTAAGTTTAGTTTATTTTTTGAGTTTTATTTTTAAGTTTAGGTTTTATTTTTTATTTTTAGATTCATTTAGGTTTTATATTATTTTTTTTAAGTATTTTAGGTTTTATTATTTATTTTAGGTTTTATTTTTTTTTAGTTTAGGTTTAGGTTTATTTTAGGTTTTATCTTTATTTTAGGTTTAGATTTAGTTTTTTTTCAAGTTTATTTTATATATTTAATGTTATTTATTTATTTTATTTTATCAAGTATTTTTTTAAGTAAGGGTATTTTATTATTTTTAGGTATTTTTGTTAATTTATTATTTTATAAGTTTTAATATTTATGTCAAGTTTATTTAGCCTGGTTTTATCTTAATTTGTTTATCTTTAGAGGTTTATTTATATTTATTTTATTAGTATCATTGGGCCCATTAGTAGGTCATATATTTTATTATATTTTAGTAGGTTTATCTTTATTATTTAGAGTGTGTCTTAGGTCAGGCCTTGGAGGGATAGGAGGAAAGATAGTAGGGACATCATAGGGCCTAGAGTTTTTATCAGGTCAGGGTTATTTGTTTTATTTATTTTATTTTTTTAATTTTAAATTAAGTAAACTGCTTTAGGTTTATTTTAGTTTATTTAGTTTTTTTTTTTAAATTTTAGTTTAGTTTCTTTTATTTTAATCTAGGTTTATTTTATTTTTATTTAGATTATTATTTATGTTAGTTTAGGTTTCTTTATTTTAGTTTATTTATTATGTATAGTTTTATTAGGTTTATTTTGTAATTTAATATATTTATTTTATTTTTTGGTTTAGGTTTATTTTTATTTTTATTTTATATTTAGTTTTAGTTTTCTTTTATTTTTAGGTTTATCTTTAGCTTTTTATTTTAGGTTCATTTTAGTTTTATTTTTAGTTTATATTTTAAGTTTATTATATTTTATTTAGTTTATTTAGGTTTTATTTATCTATTTTAGGTTTAGTTTAGGTTTTATTTATTTTAGTTTATTTTATTTTAGTTTAGGTTTAGGTTTCTTTATTTTTTATTATTTTATTTTATTTTTATTTTATTTTTTATGGTTTTATTATATTTTTATTTTTTTAGGTTTTATTATTGGGTTTATTTTTGGTTTATATTTTAATTTAGTTTTATTTTATTAGGTTTATTTTATTTTATTTACATTTAGTTTTATTTATTTTAGTTTTTATTCTAAGTTTATTTAATTTACAGTTTTTATTTATTTTATTTTAGTTCATTTTGATTTTATTTTATTTATTTTATTTATTTAGTTTTAGTTTAATTAGTTTTTTATTTATTTAATTTAATTATTTAGATTTAGGTTTCTGCTTTTATTTTTATTTGGTTTTGGCCTTTTTATTTTAGGATTCAGTTTATGTTTGTGGTTTAGGTTATTTTAGTTTATTTAGTTTAAGGTTTAGTATTTTATTTTTGTGGTTGGTTTTTTAGTTAGTTTAGTTTAGTTTTAGTTTAGTTTTTAGCAAGGTTTATTTTTATTTTTTTATTATTATGTTTTAAATAAATAAACCCAGGTTTAATGTTTTATTTTTTTATTTATTTTATTTTATTTTCATTTATTTAGGTTATTTTATTTATTTAGTTTAGTTTATTTTAGGTTTATTTATTTTAGTTTTATTTTAGTTTATTTTAGGTTTATTTAGTTTATTTATTTTAGTTTTGTTTATTTTATATTTTTTTAGGTTTATTTATTTTTTTTATAGTTTAGGTTTAGGTTTTATTTATTTCTTAGTTTTTAGGTTTTTTATTTTAGATTTATTTAAGTTTAGTTTTGTTTTTATTTTAGTTTATTTTAGTTTTATTTTATTTTTTATTTTGTTTAGTTTAGGGTTGGGTTTATTTTATTTATTTTATTATTTTATATTAGGTTTAGTTTTTTTTTTTAGTTTAAAGTTTAGGTTTATTTTATTTATTTTGGTTTATTATTAAGTTTATTTTTTAGATTGTTTTAGTTTTTATTTTATTTTATTTTTGGTTTATTATTTTAATTAGGTTTATTTTTATTTTATAAGTTTTATTTTATAGTTTAGGTTTTTATTATTTTATTTTATTTAATATTTTTTTTTAGTAGTAGGTTTAGTATGTTTAGTTTATTTATATTTTATTTTATTTTTTATGTTTTTATTTTATTTTTTAGTTTAGGTTTTTTTATATGTAGGTTTATTAGGGTATATTTTTTTTATGGCTCAGTTTAGTTTATTTTATTTTAGGTAGGGTAGGTTTAGGGTTTAGGGAGGGTTTAGTGGTCAGGGTATTTTTAGATTTTGGAGGTTATGTATGGTAGTATATTTTTAGTTAGGGTAGGGTTTAGGGGAGTTTATTTATTATTTATTTTAGTTTTAGTTTAGGGTTTAGTTTGGTTTAGGGTTTTTAGTTTTGGGTTTGGGTTTTTTTTAACAGTGAATAAATTCAGATTTAACATTTCTTTTTAAAGATTTTTTCAACCAAGTAACACACCAGGTTCTCTAAGAGATAAGTGATGACATAGATCAAATATGAGCACGCATAGGGCTAATAAAAAATCCTAGATAATTAGAACCTGTCTCTACTATAAAGATAAAGTTCCATAAGCAGCAGATCAAATCAGTCGTACTTTAGTTTCCCTAGTTCCTATTAGAACCACCATGGCCTCTCGCGTATAGGGTGCCACCATCATATCCTTGATATCTCCCTCCGCCACCACCACGGTTGTAACCTCCGTAGGTCCTCCTGCCTCCATAACCACTAATGCTCCAACCACCACCTCCATATCCATCAGCACCTCCAGATCCCCTACCACAACTGCGATAACCACTGCCTCCGCCTTGGCCTCCACCGCTAGATCTAGACTAAGCCTAGTTGACGGTGTTGTTCCTGCCATCACAGTTTTTCCCATTCTTAGGGTTTAGGTTTATTTTTTAGTTTATTTAGTTACTTTAGGTTTAGGGTTTAGGTTTAGGGTTTAGTGTTGTGGGGTTTAGTGTTTTGGGGGTTAAGGTTTGTGGTTTTGTGTTTTGTGTTTAATGCTTTAGGGTTTAAGGCTTTAGGGTTTAGCATTATGATTTTATTAGGGTTTAGTGGTTTAGGTTGTGGTTGTGGTTGTATGTGGTGGTTTATTCTTTGTGGTGGTTTAGAGGTTAGGTTAGGGCTCAGTGTGTGGCCTTTAGGCACAGTGCCTAGGGCCCAGGGGCTCAGGCCCAGGGCCAGTGTGGCCCAGGGCCTAGGGGTTTAGGGCCTAGGATCTGTGTGGCGTCTTGGAAAGACAAACCCAGTTTTAGGTTTTTTAGCATATTAGTTTATTCTTTATCTATCTTAGTTTAGCATTATTTTCTATTTAGCCTTAGCTTATTTATCTTAGTCGATCATTTCTTGTCATTTTCAGCTCAGCCTTAATTTAGTGAGCTTTTATTTTATTTTATCTTTAGGTTTGTTTTTTTCATTTCTGCCCAGGTCTAGGATCTTAATTTATTCTTGTGCCTAGGCTCCAGGTTTATTTTATCATCTTTTAGGTTTTATCTTTTAGTCCAGGTTTAGTTTTATTTAGTTATTTATCTTATCTTTATCTAGTTTAGATTTAGTCATTCTAGGTAAGGTTAACATATTTTATGATAGTTTATTTATCTTAGCCTAGGTTTAGGTCATTTTATTTTGCTCAGGTTTTTTTTTTGTTTAGAGTTTAGGATTTATTATATATTTTTTAGGTTTATTTTTAGATCAAGTTTAGAGTTTCATCTTGATCTTTATTTTATTTTATATTTAGTTTTTTATCTTGGATCTATTTCATGTATCATTTATTTAGTTTAGTTTTATTTATTTTATTTTATCTTACTCTCCTTTTAATTTATTTTTGGCTTTAGGTTTAGGTTAGAATTTATTTATTTCATCTATATTATTTTGATTTAGATTTTTATCCATCATTCTCAGTGTCTTTTATCAAACCCAGGCACAGGCCTTGAGGCCTAGCTCAGGGCTGTTTCAGGGCCTAGTGCCCAGGCCTTTAGGGCCCAGGGTTCCAGGCCCAATGGCCTTAGGCCCAGCTTTCAGTCTAGGTCAGATCAGGGCTCAAGATCCAGCCTCAAGGCCTGGTTGTGGCTCAGGCCTGTGGCTCAGGCCTTGGGAAGTTTAGGGTTTATGGCCTGGGTGCCCAGGGTTATGGTGTTTAAGGCTCAGTGGCTTGGGTGGGCCTGTTTAGTAGTTTTCTCTAAATCAAGCAAACCGACGGCCTAAGTTTATTTTAGTTTAATTATTTTATCTATATATTTATTTTAGGCTTATTTTTTGTTTTATTTAATTTAGTTTTTCTATTTTATTTTAGTTTAGTCTTTATTTGAGTTTATTTTTAGTTTAGGTTTAGTTTAGATTTTATTTTAGTTTAGTTTTATTTATTATTTTATCTTATTTAGGTTTTATTTTCTTTTTGCTCAGGTTTTATTTTCTCTTTTAGTTTTAGTTTATGCTTTCTCTTTTGGGTTTATTTATAGGTTTATTTTTTTAGTTTCATTTTTTTTATTTAATTTATTTTATTTATTTATTTTGTATTTAGTATTTATTTTAGGTTTAGTTTTTATTTTATTAGTTTAGTTTAGTGTTTAGTTTTATTTTAGTTTAGGTTTAATTTATTTTAATTTATTTATATTTATTTATTTTTATATTTAGATTTTTTTTTTAGGATTTTTTTATTTATTTTATTTTAAGCTTAGTTTTTATTTTATTTATTTTATTTTATTTATAGATTTATTTTTATTAAAGGTTTATTTAATTTTAATTTTAGGTTTTATTTATTTTATAGTTAGAGTTTATTTTAGGTCAGTAGTTAGGTTTTTTATCTTTTATTTATATTTTTTATTTCTCTTTTTAGTTTAGTTTAGGTTTTAGGGTTTGGGGTTTGTATCAGGGCCTGGGGTTTGGGTCTATGGGTTTTTTGTGTTGTTTTGGGTTTTGGGTTTTTGGGTTTTAGCTTGGTTTTGGTTTGGCCTAGGGGTTTAGGGTTTTAGGGTTTAGGGTTTTAGGTTTAGTTTGGTGGTTATTTTAGGTTTAGGCTGTGTTTTAGTTTAGAGTTTTGGTTTTTTTTAACAGAGCACAAATTCAGATTCAACATATCAACCACATAACACACCAAGTTTTCTAAGTCACAAGCGATGACATAGATAAAAATTGAGCACTCATAGAGCAAATCAAAAACCCTAGATTATTAAAATTGTCTCTATTGTAAAGACACAATTCCATAAGAAATCGGATCGCCATTCTTCGCTTTTCTAATTCCCTTTAGAACCACCGACATCTCGTGTAGCAAAGATCCACCATCATATCCCCATCTCTCCATCCACCACCACCATGGTTGTAACCTCTGCTCCTCCCTCAAAACAACTACCTCCACCATTTCCATATCCACCAAGACACCAAATCCCCCACAACCACATAATTGCCACCTCCTTTGTCTCCATCGCCATCTAGAATGAGCCTAGTTGATGGTGATGTTCTGCCATCAAGGTTCCCATTCTTAGGTTTAAGTTTAGGTTTAGGCTTTAGGGTATAGTTTATTTTTAATTTATTTATTTATTTATGTTTGATTTAGGTTTGGGGTTTGTGGAGGTTTAGTGTTGGGGTTTAGGGTTTAGTAGGTTTAGGTTAGGGGTTTAGAGTTCAGGTTTAGGTTTAGGTTTAGGATTAGGGTTGAGGTTTAGGGTTTATGGTTTAGTTTATGGTTTTAAAAAAAATTAAGCAAACCAAGAGTTTGGGTTTATTTAGTTTATTTATTTTTTTATTATTTATTTTATTTATATTATTAGTTTATTTATTTTTTATTTTAGTTTTATTTTATTTTTTTTTTAGTATTTATTTTTAGTGAGTTTTATTTTTATTTTTTATTTAGGTTTAGATTTTATTTTTTATTTTAGGTTTTATTTTTATTTTACATTTTAGGTTTTTTTTTAGTTTTAGGTTTATTTTTAGTTTTATTTTATATTTAGTTTAGTTTATTTAGGTTCATGTTTTATTTATTTTTAGTTTAGATTATTTTAGTTAAGATTTAGGTTTATTTTATTTTGTTCATTCTTATTTATTTTTATTTTTTTTATTTTTTAATTTTTATTTATTTTATTTTATTTTTAGTTTATTTTTTTTTGGTTTAGGTTTTATTTAGTTTTTATTTTATTTTATTTTAGCTTTATTTTAGTTTTCTTTACATTTATTTTTTATTTTATTTAGTTTTTATTCTTAGGTTTATTTTATTTTATTTAGTTTAGTTTAGGTTATTTATTTTATTTTAGTTTACTTGATTTGTTTTATTTTATTTTATTTTTTAGGTTTAAGTTTAGTTTTAGTTTTATATATTTTATTTTATATTTTATTTTATTTAGGTAGGTTTTTTATATTATTTTTTGGTTTTATTTAGTTTAGTTTAGGTTTAGGTCTGGTTTAAGATTTAGGTTTGGGTTGGTTAGGGTTTGTGGTTTAGGAGGATCAGGGTTTGGGGTGTGGTAGGTAGTTTAGGTTTAGTTGTTTTAGGTTTAGGGAGGTAAGGTATATGGTAGGTTTTTATAGGTTTTAAAAAAAGTAAATGAGATTTAGTTTATTTTTATTTATTTTAGTTTATTTTTTATTTATGTTTATTTTAATTTAATGTTTTTAATTTATTTATTTATTTTATTTTAGGTTTAGGTTTATTTTTTTTTAGTTGAGTTTATTTTATTTTAATTTAGTTTTAGGTTTTATTTTTTATTAGTTCATATTTGTTTAATTTTATATTTTAGGTTTTGGTTTAGGTTTTATTTTATATTTTAGGTATTTTTAGTTTATTTATTTTTAATTTATTTTATTTTATTTAGTTTAGGTTTTTATTTTATTTTAGTTTAGTTTATTTTATTTTTTTAGTTTATTATTTTATTAGTTTTTTTTTTATTGATTTATTTCATTTATTTTATCTTTATGTTTTTTCTTTTTTTAGGTTTTTTAGTTTATTTATTTTATCTTTTAGGTTTTATTTTTTATTTTATTTAGTTTTTATTTTATTTAGGTCTTTATTAGGTTTATCTTTCTTTTAGTTTTAATTATATTTTTTTTATTTTTATTTTTATTTTATTTTTAGGTTTAGTTTAATTTTATTTATTCTTGTATCTTTAATTTATTAGAGCCCAGGATCTAGTAGGTCAGGCCCAGTTTTTTAGATTAGCAAGTGGCCCAGGGCCCAGGCTCATGTGGGTGGGCCCAGGCCCAGCCCAGGGGCCTAGGGCTCTTTGGGGCCTAGGTCTTGCTCAGGTCACTTAGTGGGCTCAGGGGCTCTGTAGTCTTTTGAGCCCAGTGGTCCAGTGGGTTTGTGGCCTGTATAGGCTCAGGGTCAGCCCAGGCCTGTGGCCCAGCTGTGCCTAGTGGGCTCTGGGTGGCCTAGGGTTTTGGTGGGGCTCAGTTAGTTTAGGTTTAGATCTTTAAAAATAAAACCCAGGTAGGTTTATTTATTTAGTTTAATTTATAATATTATTAGCATTTTTATAGTTTATTTATTTTATCTATTTATATTAGTGTGGTTTTTAGTTTATTTTTAGGGTTTAGTTTTGTTTATTTTTAGTTTATTTATTTTATTTTATTTAAAATTTATTTTTTATTTTAGAAGTTTTATTTATTTTTAGGTTTTAGGTTTAAGGTTTATTTTGTTTATTTTGGTATTTAGGTTTGTTTATTTTATTTATTTAGTTTAGTTTTATTTTTATAGGTTTTAGTTTTATTTATTTTAGTTTATTTTAGTTATTATTATTTATCTTTTTTTTTTTTTTAGTTTTAGGATTTAGGTTTTATTTTTATATTTTATTTTTTATTTTTAGGTTTAGGTTTTATTTAGTTTTATTTTTTATTATTTTTAGGTTTTATTTTATTTATTTATTTTATTTTATTTAGGTTTATTTAATTTTAGTTTAGTTATTATATTTTTAGGTTTAGGTTTAGGTTTAGGTTCAGGTTTTATTGTAGTTTTTTATTTTAGCTTATTTTATTTTGGTTATGGTTTTTTTTAGGTTTTATTTAGTTTAGGTTTAGGTATTTAGGATTTCAAGGTTTAAGGTCTAGGGTTTAGAGTTAAGGGTTTTTTAGGGTTTAGAGTTTAGGGTTAAGGGTTTAAGGTTGTAGGTTTTAGGGTTTAGGGTTTAGGGTTTAGGGTATTTGGGGTTTAGGGTTTATGGTTTAGGTTTTAGGTTTAGGGTTTAGGTTTTAGTTTATTGTTTAGGGTTTTAGTTTTTTTTTAATAGAGAACAAATTCAGATTCAACATTTCTTCTTTTAGATTTGATCAACTATGTAACAAACCAAGGAAGTGATGTAATCAAATGATCTCCTTGGGGTTAGCTCAAGCCTCGTGTTCTTGGGATATCCATACTATGTACCCATCACCACTCAATTTTATAAATCAACACATGATTAGAAGAAAGAGAACTCAACATTCATACAATTATCCTATAAGCACATGCATTTCTTATGTATTTATAACTAGCATCATAACACATATTATTATTCATTTATAAGGTTTTGAAAAATACATTTGGATTTAATAATGATAATAGCCATGCATGTATTAAATTAAATTAACACATACAAACTTACATAAAGGAAATCAATTTTATGAAAAGATGGCTGCATGAATTCGAATGATATACCAAATTTAACATGATTGAAAAGAGGACAATCAAATATAAGCATGTGATTCATTCAACCAAACTAGTTCTTAAGGACAATCAAATCAAATAAGATTATGTAAAGCAAACTAAAGATTCTTTATTAATTAAGTATGGATTTGATTTGATTTAAAGAGGAGAAGAGAAATCATCACTTGTTGTTTTAAACCTATTCCCACATTAGTAATTTGATTTAATTTAAAGAAATGTAATTAAGTTAATTTTATGGGTTAGTTAAGTTGAACCCTTAATTAGATGAATTAATTACCCTTGCCTATGTCACCTTAAAGTAATTATCTAAATAATTATGAGCCAACATGAAATGCATGGAAAATAAACTTGCAATGATCCTAGAAAATAAAAGGGGCCTAATGCAATTAGCTCATGATTAATAGTTAATTAGATTAAGGAACTTAATTAATTACTCCAATGGTTTTCCCATACATGGGGACCAACCATAATATCATTAAACTCTTTTAGGTGCGTGATCTAATATATCACGAGTGAGGGATAATGGAGTCTGTCCGCCATTGCTCACTTGATCCGAGCTTACCAAAGCTTGGATCAACTCCAAAAGGATCCCACACCTTCACGACATCGATCAGAGGGATCCAACAGTCAAGATCACATGATATGCAAGTTTTCTTCAAAAAGCTCCAACCCATTTTGCCTAAAGATCAGTTTTGAAAGCATACCTCCCTAGAGCTCAAGAATAGCGGTTTAAATGATTGAGGAAGCTTCATCTAGTAGAGACGAAGCCCTATTGAGCAGCAATTGGATCAATTCCTCAATGTTCGCTCAGAAGGCTATGAATTGACAATTTGGAGCTAAACTTTGATTGAAGTCCCACCTCCGGTGCTTGGGAAGCATGGGAGATGATTTTTTTTCTTTTTCAATGAGGCCTATGGAAGGTGCGTGCAAAGTTAATTTGAGTTTGATGGAGAAATGTGGAAGTTGGGTTGGAAATGGGTGTGTCCTATTTCACGATGGACGGGAATGGCATTTTTCGATCAAGGAATGAGCTTGGGAGCTTAAGAAATGGCTCTAGCAGTTCATCTTGGGTAGCTAGGGCTCTGACAAATGATTTTTGTGTGTGTTTGAGTGGAAATGGGGTGTATACCCCCTTCATCTTGATCGGATGGTGGGATCAGTTTTGGCTTCAAGTGGTTGTCCGGCCATCTCAGGGAGCCGTGGGTGGCAGGGAAGAGGTGAGTTGGCTCAGCTTGGTTGGTTGAAGGTGTGGAGGTAGATGCCAAGGAGGATGGGTGTATGGGTTTCAAATGCTCTAATGGGGTGAGGTGATTTTACCTCCCATGGGTCATGGCCCACCCAACCACCCCATGGGTCAGGATGGGTAGTGTCCTAGGTACCTAGGTGGACCATTGGGAGAGTACCAAGTGGGAAAGGAATGAAATTTACCACTTACATAAGTGATTTATCTCATGTGATGCCCTTGACCCAATAAAGATAAAATGATCATTTGGCATTAGATTTGATTTGGGCGGATTCTAAATGAGCCAAAAGTGGGCTAGCCTAAATTTCAAGTAATTGGAGTTGATTTGGTTAGGTTTGCTCAATTTGACTCATTTAGGTCAAATTGGGTTAGGTTGGGTCAAGTTGACCAATGGGCAAATTAGGTCAAATCAAGAGTTAGGTCAAGTATATATGATCATTTGGGATGTTTTGGTTCAATTGGTTTGGTTTAGTTTGGCTTAGATTTGATTTTGGCTCATTTGAATTCATTTAGGTCAAATGGGTTTAGTTGACCAATTTGACAAAATTGACCAAATTGGCTTGGGTTGGGTGTTGGTTTGGGTTTAGTTGACCAAGTGAAGATGATTGTAGGCTTTGGTTTCATTTAATTTGTATTTGGTTCTGATTTAGGCCAACTTGAACCTTTAGGTCAATTTGGGCTAAATAGGTCAATTGGGTTCAATTGGGTCCAATCATGGCTTTGCTTAAGTTCAATAATCAATTTGGAATAAACTTGAGCCATTAGTTACAATTAATTTGATTTATATTTTAGTTTGACCCTATTTGGACTTTTTGGTCAATTCGGGTTAACTTAGGTCAAGAGCCCAATTGGGTTTGGTTTGACTCAATTGAAGGTCAAGTCATATTCAAATATTGATTTTGATTTGGTATGAATCATTGGTTTTAAGGGATTTGGCTTAGGTTTTTTAGTTTAGTTTGGGTTCATATGGGTTAAGGGGTTGACTTGGACAAATGACCAAGTTGACTTGGTTTTACCCAATTTGTTCCAATTGATCAACCTAAGGTGATCAACAATCATGATGAAGGTTTTGATGCTTGGTTCAATCCAATTTGGGTAGGATTAGAACTTGGCTCAAAGAGTTCAAATTGGCCACATTGGGTAAAGTGGGCCAATTGGGTTTAGCTTGATTTTGGGTTGAGTTTGATTTAGTTGAGTTTATATATGGATTTGGGATTGATATATAAATTCAATTTAGCTTGGGTTCAAATGTGTTTTGGTTCATTTGAACATTTCAAGTCAAAAAGTTAAGTTGGGTTTGACTTGGGTTGATTATGGTTTGGCTTAATGATTATAGATTTCATTTATATTTGTAAATATGATTGAAGGTATGATTGATTCATGAGAAAATCAATTTAATTTTGGTTTTGGAATGGAGGAATTTGGTTAAGTCCATGGAGTTGGGTCATGTGGCGTAGGTTTGGATGTTGATTTGGTTTGATATAGTTTTGATGATTTAAATGTATATTTCATTTAAATTTGTGAAGATGACTGAAAATATGATTGATTTCTAAGAAAATCAATTGAGTTTGACTTGATTTGGATTAAGATTTGGCTAAGTCTGTGGGATAGGTCATATGGCTTAGGAAGGGTTTTGATTTAATTTTATTTAGTTTGATTTAGTTTTGATCATTTGAATGTAGATTTGATTTATATTTAGGAAGATGATTGAAGATATAAATTTATTATGAGAAAATTAATTTTTTTTGGATTGATTTGGATTAAGATTTGACTAAGTCAATGGGATAGGTCATATGGCTTAGGAAGGGTTTCAAGTTTGGATTTGATCATTGGCTTCAATCATTTGGTTTTGAAATTTGGGTTTGAATTTGAATTTGAATTGAACTTGAGGTTTGGTTTGAGAAGGTGAACATGGATTGGATTTGGGTTGTAGGGTAGGTGTATTATCCAAAACACTAAGGCATAACTGAATCTTATGGTTAACTCTTCTAAGTCTTTAGGATTAGGTTAAGTGTTTACCTAATTATTAGAAGTGCCTTGTGACTAGGGAAGTCTTAGTGTCTAGAAGACTCCTAAGTCTAAGATGGGAATATTGAATCCACACTCCAAAAGTGAGGTCAATAGGCCTTAGGCTCCATAGTGTTTCCCTTGGAGATAGATGATTGGAAGATCAAGGCCAAGTTTCACATTATAGACTCGGATACATCTTTCAATGCTTTGCTTGGGAGACCATGGATACATGAGAACAACATAGTTCCATTCTCTCTACATCAGTGTATGGAGTTTATGAGAGGTGGGATTGTCTACTTTGTCAAAGGAGATCTCAAGTCATTTATAGTTCACGAGGTCAGCATGTATGAGGATGTGGCTTTACCTCCCTCAAAATCAATAAGTCTATTCTCACAAAATTAGCCAAAGCTTAAAAATAAAAAAAAAAGAAAAAGAAATAAAAGAGAAAAAAAGAAAAGAAAAGAGAAAATGAAAAAGAAATAAAAGGGAGCGGAAATAGACTTGGAGGAGGAAGTGGAGCCTGACATTAGATTCCACCCATAGTTCATTACTCCATTCGAATATATGGGTAGACGACCCTCCACCACTTGAGGAAAGAGGCCAATTCAGAGGCAGTGTCAGGGGGTGAAAACCTCATTATTGGTGTGGTGAAAATATTCTTATACATTTCTTGCCTTCATCTATCCCCCCTCCTTTTGAAAAAGAGAATAAATGAAAATAGAAATATATAAAAATATACGCCTTGTGTTGGGACACCACATAGATCCACAGATATTCTTATTAAGATAATTGGGAACGAGATTGAGGAGAGGTGTATTATCTCGAGAGATAGAAGTCACCACCTTACAATGGACCTAATCACCCAAATAAGTACTCCTAAGGACAATGAGTCTGCTTATGTATCAGAGATTCTTCCCCTACTTTACATGGAAAAGTAAAGTAAGGTTTATTTTAAACTGGGTTCATTAAGTTCCCTATAGGGGCAAGCCCCCATAGCTAATTACATCCTAAGAGACGAGATCCCTTAGGAATACTCCATATTAAGGTAAATGATCATTATCTCCAAAAATTTCAATTGGTACGACTATCAATCGATTAGTTTATTTTGGAAGATCAAATGGAATTGATCAAAGAGAGGGACTTATTATCAAAACCAAAAGAAATATAAGTAGGAGATGCCCACGATGCTAGGAAACCTAGTGAGCATCTCAAACTATCCTATGGTTGGGCTTTACATTTTTGAAATTGATTTAATTTGTTTGAGTTGAATTTTTCAATAGAAATTTTGGGCTTATGATTCCACGATAGAAGATTATAGAAATGCCTAAGAGGTGAAGATTTATGATTATGGCCCACAAAGGGGAAAAGCAACATTAGAACCTAATTCTTGGGAGCTTTGGCGAGGGCCAAAAGTACAACCTAAATCTAAGGAAAAAAATGGGTATTTGGTTTGCCTCTACAAGAGAGAAAAAACCACCCGACTGTTTGGACTTATAATCGTCTAAGGGTGGCTCCAACTAACTCCTCCTACAGTTTCAAATTCATGTTGGCAAGTCATATGGTTTATGCAAGATAGTTGGGCTGTTATTTATTTAGAAATAGACTAAGTCCTTAAACTCACTCCCTAAAGAGACTAGATCATGTAAGGATATTCTTGAAATGACCTAAATCTAATGAAATTTAGATTTCATTAATTTTCATTTTTGGACAATCATTTTGACTCAGGTTAACAGGATTCATATGCCTAATGCATGAGAAATGAGATTATTGGCCAAAATCGAGAAGGGTGGAGGTATGTTTGTACCATGACTCTCAAAGGTCAAGATAGTTTCTTTGGAAAAGGTTGAAGCCCTCCAATCAAGAGTGAAAATAATATGCATTTGTGCATGATGTTATAAAAGAAGTACTCATCAAGCTAAGGGGTTGCTAATTCTTTTATCTTGATTTTTAACCTAAGCTTTAGGTGAGGTTATGAGTTCCTTATTTTTAGTTTTGAATTGCTTAGTTTGGTAAAAGATTTATTTTTCCTAAGATCCTAATCCACATCTAGGCCACACATAAAGTAAGGAAGAAACTAGGAAAAGGATGTCACTTAATGCACAAGGTAAACAAATCTTCAATCAATTTATAAAGCTAATCGCAAAAGAATAAGAGGCCATCATGACACGCATAAACCCCAAAATAAATTGGGTAGCCTACTCAACCTTACAGATTACAAATGAATTAAATATAATTAAGCAAGGAATTCATTGTTATGGGGTCTTCAAGCTTCATTTCTTCATTCTTCTTTTCTTCTTTCTTCTTCTTTTCTTCTTTATTCTTTGGTTCCTTCTTTTGGATGGTTGGAAGGTGGATGCTCCAAAGGCTTCACATGGTGAATAAGATGAGATCTTATGACCAATGTTCATCCTAATCCCCAAAATAATTATTCCAAAATCCTAAATGCAAAAATTTACACGAAAAGGAAAAGTAAATCTGGCTAACACCTGCAAAATAAAGGTTAGCTAAACAAACCACTAAATCCCAAGCATGTATATTGGACTTATCACCCCACACATGGGTGACTAAGTCCACCTGGCCTATTGGATTATTCTTAGGGGTATAAGCACCTGCACAACCAAAGCATTTATATTTTTATTTATTACAATGCCCCTTAAGCATAATCCCTGCGAAGAAAAATGGTTAGACTAAGATCTCCCTACCATTCATTCATTCTGCTATGCATCCTAACATCCAGTCTAAAACATATATTATAAAACAAAAGCAATCATCAAATCATGCACCACCCTAACCTAATGCTAGAAGTGTTGACCTAGTCTAATGTGTGTGCTTTGGAGGTTTGTGTGGTATGTTTAGCTATGGCTTTAAGTTAGAATTTTCTAAGTGTGAAGCATGTTCAACTTAGAGGAGGGTTTTACTTAAGTGATTTAGTTGATTTGGGTTGATTTTATTTCATGGTTTGATTAGGTTCAAGTGAATCATACAATTAATTACTAAGTTATAAAGAGAGGGAAAGAGAAGAGAACTTCTCTTTCCTTCCCTAACCTAAGGAATTTCTAAAGTAGATTCATGTTTTAGTTTTGTTTAGTGAATGTTTTAATTAGATGTTTTAATTAATCCCAGGTTTAGATGAATTCTAAACAAACCCATTCAAAAAGAAAGGCATTTTAAGATTAAACAAAATGAACCAAATTCACAAATCATACATCACTTCATTTCTTTCCCAACACGTATAACATGCATATGGATGAGTCATAAACATATCTTTACAAACAAATGAGAATGTTTAACACACTTTATGATGCATGCTAAGCAATTCATTTAATAAAATATGAAAGTTTATGATGCATGAAATTCATTAAGTAGAAAAGGGATTTCCTATCCAATTTTCACATGCACACATGAAAGTAAGAAAGGCATAAGTTAGTACAACGCTATTGTTAATCCGAGGTATAAAGTACAAGACCTACTTTTAGCTACTTAAAGCCTCACAACTCAGGGTTGTCCAAACTAATATACCACTTTCCTTAAATACAAGCATGTGTACAAAAAAATGAATGGAAAAGGAAGAATGCAAAAATTTATGTAAGTTGATTTATTTTGTTTATGCAATTTATATGTGCAAGCATAAGTATCCTTCTTAAGTGATAGTATGGAAATGAGTAGGACATGGAATTAGGAAACTGTTAAGTTCTTTTCAAATGAACCATACACCTTGCCAAATCCTAATCAAAACTATACTAAAAGAGAAGAGAAAGAAGACCTACGCTAAGCACATCTTTATATTTTACTCACACGCAAACTTATAATTAAGATATAAGTAACACACTTTCAGTTTGGATAATAGATTCATATATTTTGAAAATAAATTGGATTAATAGTGATAATAGCCACTCATATTCTTACTTTTACACATGCAATTTGACATAAAGGAAACATTTTCAATTTAAATTTGATTTTTGAAAAGAATGGATGTATGAAATAACATGGCATGCATATTTAGCATGTTGGGGAAAGAACTAAAGTAATGAAAGCATGTTAATACAATCACTTCAATTAAATCCTAAAGACAATCTTACGAAATAAGTGAGATTAAAGTATATCAAAGTTTATTTAATATGATTTTTGTTTGATTTTAAATTTAATCTAATTTTGAAAATATTGATTGAGTTTGTTGTTCCTAACACATTCCCACATGTGTTTAACTTTTTGTTTAATTTTTGGATGATAAGATTCATTTTAGATTTTGATTAGGTTAAGGTATGAATTAAACATATTAATTAACCCTTACCTACACCACCTTAGCATAGTTAACAAAATTATTATAAGCCAATGAGATGACATAAAACCTCACAAGGAATTTGAATTTGCAATACACCTAGGAAGAAAAGGGCCTAATGTAATTTGGCTCATGATTAATCATTAATTAAGCTAAGGGGTTTAAGTAATTTCAAAACACCCCTCACACATATGAGTTGAGCTTTGATTTCTTTAATTGAACTTAGGCTCTTAAACACCTAAGAATCTACCCAGAGTAGATTAATTAAGTTCTGGAGAATTTTAGAAATTTTAAGAAATTAATTAAGAGGGTAATTAGTGATTAACCCTTAATTAAGAGATCATTATGAGGAAAAGGGTGTTTATGGAATAGCTTGGGGAAATGCCCCAAAATTATTCCCTGAATCTCCTATTCAGTGGATCAAACCATTAATCAACATCAATAAGGGATTAAAACACTAATCAAACTCTTAATTTACCTTAATTATATAAAGGGGGTAATTAGGAAATGCATTAGCAATTCCCTGAATTAAGCAATCAATAAATCCTCAGAAAATTAGGGGAGGAAGAAATCATCCCCTAAAATATACCCAAGAAGTTTGAAATTAATCAATGGACTAATTAGGAAAAAATTAGTAATTAATATTTCTAATAAAACCTAAAATTAGAGAAAGATAATATTAAAAATCCATTAAAACCAATTTTAGAATATTCTAGATTGAATTACCTTTCAGTGGAAATTTACATCATATTTTTTATTTTTCTTTAAAGAGATATGAATTTTTGAAGTTTAGATGATTAATTAGAATTATTTAAAACCTAATTAATACCTTAATCTAATGGCATGACATGCAGGTGGTTGAGTCAAATGCGCTTTCCTTGCGTCAGGCAATGAGCGGCCACTTAAGTGTCACATCATAGCTTCGCATGGTGTCGGTACTACGTGGTTTTGTATCCGCTATTCGATCAAGGATCAAACGACCAAGAATTAACCCATGATTTTAAAAGGTGAAATAGGATTTAAAACATGTGTTTAATCTCAGCCGTCCATCCAAAATGCGAGGATGGACGATCGAGATCATCCTAGTTCTTCCCTGAGGAATAATGGAGACCGTCCACTTTCAAAGGAAGATTTGAGCCAATCAAGCTTGGATTGGAATGAAACTTTGCACACACCATATAACCCTAATGACAATCACATCTAATAGTTAAAATTTCATTCCATTAAACTTTCTCACAAAGACCAAACACATGGAGTTTAGTGGTGAAAAATGTCTAACCTCACTTGAGGTGATCACCGTGCTCAATTCCCTTGGAGGAGCTTCATGGTTGAGATGAAGCTATGGTGAATGTATTAGCTCCTGAGGTTGAGTAGATTGCTCTATGGACCAACCCCTCCTTAGCTCCCTTGTGGCTTTGATGGAATTAGACCCCCCCTGCCTTTGGAACATGAGAGAGAGCTTAGGAAAGCTCGACTTGGCCCTCTGGTAGAGTGTGCAAAGGCAGTTGAATTTATTTGGAGTGTGGAGAAAGTTTGCCAATCTATGGAGCTACCCTATTTTCAAAGATGAAAACCAAGAAATTTCAAATTCAAATCCCTTCTAGAAAGTTTAGGATCACTCTAATATGGCTCCTAACACTCTCCCTTATTCAATCGACAGTGAGGAAGTTAGAATTGAAGTGAATTAGGGAGTATATCTCCCACTATGGCAATCGGACGGACGAAGCTATGTTTTCTATTTTGATCCAATTACCAAGATTGAATAGGTTGTTTAAGCTATTAGATATTTGCACATGGTCATTTTGTGCTAAGGAGTAGAGTGGTAACCTCCCATGTGTTTCAAAATAAGTGGAGGGAAGTTTTCCATATGGCCAATTTGAACCATGTGCTAAATTTTGGCCTTGGGTCAATTTGGTCTGTCCCAAACCCATTGGGTTGAGTGGACCACCCTCCATAGAGTCTACTTGACCTATTATGAAGGTACCAAGTTGGTATGAAGAGTACTTGACCAAATTCCCCATGGATTTGACCAAAATTTGTTCTATTGCCTAAGGGTAGAATGGTTATTTGGCTGATTTTTGAATTTGAATATGTTGGGTATGTTGAGAAAATAGGTTTGGCCAAGTTTCATTAGATTTGGAGCTCATTTGATATAGTTTGGCTCATGTTGACCCATTTAGGTTAAAATGGGTTAACTTGGGTCAAGTTGACCAATTGGTAAAATTGGGTCAAACCAAGGGTTGGGTCAAGTTCATATGACCATTTGAAATATTTTGGTGGCTTTGGTTTGATTCAATTTGGTTTAGGTTTGAATTTGGCTCATATGACTTCATTTAGGTCAAATGGGCCAAGTTGACCCATTTGACCTATTTCAGCTGGGTCATGGGTAGGTTTAGGGTTAGTTAGTCATATGAAGTGGATTGGTATGTTTATTTCTAAACAATTTTGGTTAAGTTTTAATTTGGCTTAACATGACCCCTTTAGGTCTAATTGGGTTCAAGACCAATTGGGCTAGGTTAGGTCTAGTTGGCCAACTGAGGCTTTGGTCAAGTTCAACAAGTTATTTGGAATGAACTTGACCCATTGGTTTCAATCAATTTGTCTTATATCAAGTTTTGGCACATTATGACTTTTTAGGTCAAGTTGGGTCAACTTGGGTCAAGTGGCCAATTGGGCTACATTAGGCTCAAATGTTGACTGTCAAGGTCATGAATTTAATTTTGTTTTTCAATTTGGTATGGTTGGGTTGAATTGGTCATGGTAAGTTTGACTTGGTTTTGATTGGATTTCTAATGATGACTTTCCATAGGTTAGTTTTGGTAAATTTGGTTTGATTTTAGAATTTTGATTGTTTGAATTTATATTTCATTTGTTTGAATTATGGAAAAAGCTAAAAAATTTTTGGAAGTGGTTTGATTAGTCAAAGGAATTCATTTGAAATTTCAAATTTAGGAAATTTTTTTTTTGATTGTTTTGATTAGTTGATTGATTTGTTATATTTATTTATATTTGATTCATGGATTGTAAATTGATTTGAAGAAAAATCAGAGTTTGGCTTGATTTGAAGTTGATTTGGCTAAGTTCAAGAAGAAGACTTGATTTTTTGGATTTGAGTTTGATTTTTTTGGAATATTGATTGTTTTAATTTATATTTCATTTAGATATGTGAATATAAATGAGAATATAGATGGGTCATGAAAATTTCAAGATTTGAAGATTTGATTATGATTATGGCTAAGTCTAAGAATTTAAAGGACTTAGGAAATTTTTAGTTTGGAGCTTGAATTTTGGAATTAGTTTGATTGATTTATATTTATATTTCATTTATATATGTGAATATAAATGAGAATAATGAGAAAATCCCATGAATTTTTAACATGATTTAGGAAGTAAAAGAGGAAATTAAGGACTTAAGAAATTTAAATTTGGAATTTTAATTTTTTTTTGGATTTATATTTATTTATATTTTATATATGTGAATAAATGAGAATATAAATGATATGAGAAAATCCATGAATTTGAATTGGTTTGATTGATTTGATTTTGAAATTGAATTTTTTAATTTTTTTTTTAGTTTAGATTTTGAATTTATATTTATTTATATGTGAATATAAATGAGAATATTTAATTTCATGAAAGGGTAGTTAAAATTAGGACTTAGAAAAGATTTGGAGGAATTTCTAGGAAGAAAATGTGAATTTTAATCAGAGAATTTTTGAGTTTGGAATCATGGATTAAGAACATGGATTGAGTGAATTTGAGGACTTATTGGAGAAAATTAAATAATTTTATTTTTAGATTTGTTTTTTGATGGATGAGGATCAACGAGCAAAAGTTGGGCAATCTCAAATTTACTTAAGGGGAGTCTACTATAGAAGTATCACAAGGATGCCTTTTGAGTGTCAATTGAAGGGAAGGAACATATTCCCAGAAAGACCAGGGATGGTTCACAAAATCAAAGATAAATTTTGGGGAATGTGACAATCATGTTTGAAAAGAATGTGTCAAGATTAATCTTTAAGAGGAGATTTTGAGTAATACTTATGGAAAAAAATAGGTGAAGATCACTAGTGAGCACCAAATTTACTTTGGGTAGAGGCAAGAAGGAGTTTGATTCTAAAGTAGGATCTTGCTTGGGAGAAAGAGGGATTTGGTGGGCTTGAATTCAATGAATTAATTTGTTTTTTAATTTAGTTTGTTTTCATGGACCATTGGTTTGTGAGATGAAGGAGCTTATATGGTGACCATCTATTTAGACCCAGGAGATTCTGATCTGTTCAATTTCCAATCAAGGGTGGTTAAAGACTCCAATCAAATAGAATGACCAAAGCCACTGTTTAATCAAAACCCTTTTATAATGGCAATCATCTATTCTATGAACTCAAAGTGGACTATCCAAGAGTGGTGTATCGGGGTAGTCTTGAAAGCAAATATAACCAAGCTAGGTGCCATTGATTTACAACAATGACCTAGAAAAGCTTGGGGACTAAATCCTCATAGTAGATTGATTCATTTTTAGATTTGTTTATATTGATAGGTTTATCGTGGTATCAAAGTGAATGCCACTAGGGGACTTATATAGACTCAAATGTAGTCAAGGAAAAGGAGCCTCGGGGACTATCCTAAACCTCAAATGTATTCAACCTAGTTGTGCATGATCTGTTCAAGAAGAAAGCATGGGGACTCACATCTTCTTAACCAAAGTCAACATGAGGTAGCTTTTATTGGGCGACAAAACTACCACTAACAAGGCTCATTAGTCTCAATGGTCAAGTTAGAAGAAGAAGCGTGGGACTCACATCCTCAATAAGTGACCAGGGTGACATACTCAGGTAGCATGTGGGATTGGCGACCAATGAGTGAGTGCCACAGGGGGCTTGCTCCCACATCAAATAGCTTGAGACAAAAGATTTGTGTTTATTTTGTGCATGTTTCAAAAGGAATAGAATGCCTCTGGGTGACTCTTACACCTACCTCAGACACACTAAGGGTTTTAATGAAATGGTGTCATGGATGGCAAACAAGATTCTCACAAAGAGAGGATGCTGCTTGGGTTCTCTCACACCTAACTTAGTTGTGTTAATCAAAATAGGATGCCTCTCAGTTCTAATAGCATCAAGAGATTGTGTTTGGGTTGTAAAAGAGGGATAGGATGCAACTGGGGGACTCTTACACCTACCCTAAACACATCACAATAGATTCAAGACAAGCAAACAATGCTCTGAAAAAAGAGAAGATTTGATGAATGGAATCAAATTTTGGTTTTTTTATTAATAATTTTTTTAAAATATGATTTATTTCATGGGTAATATTCCTTTAGATTGAGCCCATTAATTGGAAGCATCGGGTGTTCCCCTTTACAATCAATAAGCTGATAAGATCCTCTTTGGTAATTTCTCTTTGGGGCCTTCCCAAGTGGGTTCAAACTTACCTCCCATCTTTCAATTATCAATGATTGGTCTCCTTTGGGCTAACACAAGTTCTCCTACTCAGAAAGACCTAGGGTAGACCAGCTTGTTATGAGCTTGAATCATTTTGGCTTTGTATAACTCAAGATTCTAGCATGCCCATAGGTGACTCTCCTCTAAACCTTTGAGCTCTTCTAACCGTAACTTTCCATTCTGCTCTTTAGTGATCTTGCTACCCAATGCTATCCTTAGTGATGGGAGTTTAATTTATAAAGGTAGAATAGCAGACCATACTAAGAAAATGGGGTAGGCGTTGGAGTTGGTGTATAGGCCTAAGGCTTCAACCAACTACTTGTTCCACTGTTGTTTGTTGTCATCAAGAGTTTTCTTTAGTATTTGGATGAGTGTTTTGTTGATTGCTTCCGCTAATCCATTTTCTCTAGGGTAGTAGATGGTGGAGTATCTTCAATCTATACCATGTATTCTAGCGAAGCTGTTGATATTTGTTCTTTTGAATATAATACCATTATTGGATATAATTCATCAAGGCACCCTAAACCATATATGATATAGTTCCTGAAAAACTATAGCACATGCTGAGCTGTGACTTCTATGAGTGGGATGGCTTCTGCCCACTTGAAAAAGTAGTCAGTAGCAATTAAGGTAAATCGATGACCCTTGGAAGAACTAGGATCGATCGGACCCACAATGTCGGTACCCAACACTCAAATGGCCATGAGGCTAATGTAGGGTGTAGAATGTTGAGTGGTTGGTGGAGGACCACACCGTGCACCTGACACTGATGGGATCTCCTAGCTACATCCATGCAGTCTCTAATCATTGAAGGCCAGTAATATCCTAGTCTCTTAATCTTCATCTTCATCTTCATCTTCATACTAAATTGATGCACTCCGTATAGACCTGAATGTACCTCGATTATAATGCCATGAGCTTCATATTTGTCTAAACAATGTAACCACATTTGGTCAAAGGACCGACGGTACATGGTGCCATCAACAAGAGCATAGGAGAGAGCTCTCTGTTCACCTAATGGGCTTATGACTTTTCTTGTGGTAGTTTCCCGGTGTTCAGATAATCTATGAATGGTTGCCTCTAATCTATCTCCTTGTCCATTTTAGAAATGGCAACCTCCCCTTCAAGAGAAAGCCTCTCGATGAGTTCAACATCAATAATAGATAGGACTTGTCTATTTTTGACCCTTACTAAAATGGACTCATCTTCCGAACATGCCAACTCTTTGGAAAGTTAGGCCACATCTACTACTGCGTTCTCTACTTGAGGAACCTTGTAGATGGTGACTTCAAGAATTTGGGCCAATAGCTTCTTGGTATACTCATAGTAATGATGAAGCTTGTGTTTGAGAACCTTGTATGACCCGACAATTTGATTGATGATAATTAAGAATCCCCAAAATATGTTAATGCTATTGACACTGATAGTGATGAGTAACTCTAGATCGATAATCAAAGCCTTATACTCAGCTTCGTTATTAGTGCAGGGGTTGGCAAGATAGTATGAAAATCTCATCACATCAGGGTCTGGAGTTAGGAGAACTATTCCTACATCTATCTTTCCTGGAGAATAGGTAGTTGTGCTTCCCCTTTATGAAAAGAAGTTGCACCATCAAAATACATCTCCCATCAGTGATTTTTAGCCTCCCTTAAGTTCATAATTTTTTCATCAAGGAGATCATCACTAAACAGAGAGTCAATAAGCAAAGAGTGTGTTGCTAGGAAATCCGCAAGTGCCTCTCCTTTTATCGCACGGAGGGGTATGAATGTGATATCGAATTGTGAGAGAATCTTGGACCATCATGCCAAACATCTAGATAGCATTGGTGTCATGAGGAATAAGATTTGTTTAGGATCAAGTTCACCATTAAAAGAATAATGTAGCTTTTGAGAGGCAAAGATTAAAGCAGCAATGTTTCTCAATGGGTGGATAGTTTCTTGAGATGATGGTGAGATAGTAGAGAGCATTCTCCTTTCCTTCATCATTGGCTTGGGCCAATAGAGCACCAAGAGAGTCATCCAATCAGGCAATATAAAGGATGAGTGGTCTGCCCAGGATAGGGGTTGCTAGAATTAGTGGATTCACTAAATACTGCCTGATGTCTTCAAAGGCATGCTGACACTTGCTAAGAATGGTTTGCATCTCCCCGATAGGTTGGAGATAAAGCATCTTAGATACGCCAGCCTTCCATGAATGGATTTGAGTTGAGTTAAACTCTTAGGAGGTGGCATTTCTAAGATAGCTTTGATCTTTTCAGGATCTATCTCTATCCCTCAATGTCGGACAACAAACCCTAGGAATTTCCTTGAAGCTACTCCTAATGCACACTTTAGCATATTCATTTTGAGGTTATATTATCTTAACCATTCAAAAACTACTCTCAAGTCAAGGAGATGGTCTTCCTTTTCTCTGCCCTTAACTATTAGATCATCAACGTAACACTCAACCTGATGATGGATGAGTTCATTGAATATCTGAGTCATGGCCTATTGGTATGTAGCACTAGTATTTCAAAGGCCAAAAGGCATGACCCTATAATGAAGATTCCAATCAGGGTTTGGAAAGCAATGTTTCTTTCATCTTCAAGAGACAACTTGAATTGGTTATAGCTAGATGACCCATCCATGAAAGAGAAGACTACATGAGATGAGGCGATGTCCACCATTAATTCTGGTATAAGAAGAGGAAACTCATCCTTGTAAAATGCCTTGTTTAGGTCGCTAAAATTGACAAATATGATAATTTGGACATTCTTCTTCTTAACTAGGAGGACACTGGCCAACCAAGTAGGATATTTTTCTTCCCTCATGCAACCAGCATCGATCATTTTCTTGACTTAAAAATGACACCGTTGTTCTAATCACATGCATCTTAGAACTTGCTTAATAGGGGTAGTGTTAGGATCTATTGCTAGCTTGTGGCTTCGTAAAGAGATATTCTGGGTATTTCTTCATAACTCCATACGAAGCAGTCTTTAAACTCAGTCAATAGCCTAACCAAGTCATTGGTTTCTTCTTCATTCAGTAATGAATTGATGTACGTCAGGCATGGATTTTCTTCAATCTTGAGGTTAATTTCTTTAAACTTGTCAATGGTTGATTCTATCTCCTCTTCAAATTTTAGTAGTGCCTCTTTGATTTGGAGATCATCTAGATCATCTGAGGTTTTTAAACACACATCCTCATAAGAGTTGGTGTTGTGTGAAAAGGACTTATCATACTCCAAATGATTGGTAACAACTAGCATGAATCATCATCCCACTAACCCTTGATTGTGCTTCCCTGCACAAACTCAAAAAAAAATTGGGTAGCTGAGCTCTACCCATATACAACCCAGATTAAAAATGAATTAAATACAATTAAGCAAGTAATTCATTATTATGAGGGTCTTCAAGCTTCATTTCTTCATTCTTCATTTCTTCTTTTTTCTTTCATTCCTTCTTTTGGATGGTTGGAAGGTGGATTCTCCAAAGGCTTCACTTGGTGCATAAGATGAGATCTTATGACCAATGTTCATCCTAATCCCCATAACAATCATTCCAAAATTCCAATTGCAAAAATTTACATGAAAAGGAAAACTAAATCTAGCTAACACCTACAAAACAAAGGTTAGCTAAACAAACCACCAAACCCCAAGCATGTATATTGGACTTATCATCCCACACATGGGTGACTAAGTCCACCAGGCCTATTGGATTATGCTTAGAGGTATAAGCACCTGCATAATAAAAACATTTATGTTTTTATTTATTATAAAATCCCTTAAGCACAATCTCATGCAAAAGATAATGGTTATACTAAGATTGCCTTACCATTCATTATACACATTTCCTAACATCGGTCTAAAACATATATCACAAAAAAAGCAAGCATCAAATCATGCACCCTAACCTAAAGCTAGAAGTGTTGACCAGTCTAATGTGTGTGCTTTGGAGGTTTGTGTGGTATGCTTATGGCTTTAAGTTAGAATTTTCTAAGTGTGAAACATGTTCAACTTAGAGGAGGGTTTCATTTAAGTGATTTAGTTGATTTGGGTTGCTTTTATTTCATGTTGTGATTAGGTTCAAGTGAATCATACAATTAATTTCTATGTTATAAAGAGATGGATTTCTAAAGTAGATTCATGATTTGGTTTTGTTTAGTGAATGTTTTGATTAGGTTTTTTAATTAATCATAAGTTTAGATGCACTCTAAACAAACCCATTCAAAAAGAAACACATTTTAAGATTAAACAAAATGAACCAAATTCATAAATCATACATCACTTCATTTCTTTCCCAACATGTATAACATGCATATGAATGAGTCCTAAGCATATCTATACATACAAATGAGAATTTTTACACACTTTATGATGCATGCTAAGCAATTCATTTAAGAAAATTTGAAAGTTTATGATGCATGATTTTAATTAAGTAGAAAAGGGATTTCTTATCCAATTTTCACATGCACACTTGAAAGTAAGAAAGGCATAAGTGAGTACAACACCATTGTTAACCAGAGGTGTAAGGTACAAGACCTACTTAGGCTACTTAAAACCTCAACCTCGGGGTTTTCATAATATACCACTTTCCTTAAATACAAGCATGTGTACAAAAGAAATGAATGGAAAAGAAAGAATACAAAATTTGTGTTAGTTGATTTATTTTTTATGCAATTTATATGTGCAAGCATAAGTAACCTTCTTAAGTGATAGTATGGGAATGAATAGGATATGGAATTAGGCAAGTGTTAAGTTCTTTTCAAATGAACCATACACCTTGCCAAATCTAATCAAAACTATACTTAAGAGAAGAGAAAGAAGACTACACTAAGCACAATATTTATATTTTACTCACATGCAAACTTATAATTAAGATAAAAGTAACACACTTTCAATTTGGATAATTGATTCATATATTTTGAAAATAATTTGGATTTAATAGTGATAATAGCCACTCATATTCTTTCTTTAGCCAACACATGCAATTTGACATACAGAAATCAATTTCATTTTAAATTTTATTTTTGAAAAGCATGGATGTATGAAACCACATGACATAGATATTTAACATGTTGGGGGAAAAACCTAAAGCAATGAAAGCATGTGAACACATTCTCTTCAATTAAATCCTAAAGGCAATCTTATGAAAGAAGAAAGCTTAAAGTAAATCAAAGTTTATTTAATATGATTTTTTATTTATTTTGAATTTTATTTAATTTTGAAAATGTGGATTGAGTTTGCTATTCCTAACCTATTCCCACATGTGTTTGACATTTTTGTTTAAGTTTTAGATGATTAGATTTATTTTAGATTTTGATTAGGTTAAGGTATGAATTAAACATGTTAATTAACCCTTACACACCACCTTAGCATAGTTAACCAAATAATTATGAGCCAATGAGATGACATAAAACCTCACAAGGAATTTAAATTTGCAATGCACCTAGGAAGAAAAGGGCTAATGTAATTTGGCTCATGATTAATGGTTAATTAAGCTAAGGGGTTTATCTTAAGTAATTTCAAACACCCCTCACACATATAAGTTGAGCTTAGATTTCCCTAATTGAACTTAGGCTCTTGAACACCTAAGCATCTACCCAAAGTAGATTAATTAAGTTCTAGAATTTTAGAAATTTTAAGAAATTAAGAGGGTAATTAGTGAATTAACCCTTAGAGAAGATTAGGAAGGAAAAGCGGGTTTAGGGAATAACTTAGGGGAAATGCCCCAAAATTATTCCTAAATCTCCTATTCATTGGATTAAACCTTAATCAACTTCAATAAGGGATTAAAATACTAATCAAACCTTTAATTAACCTTAATTACATAAAGGGGGTAATTAGGAAATGCATTAGCAATTCCCCAATTAAGCCATCAATAAATCCCAAGAAAATTAGGGGAGGTAGAAGTCATCCCCTAAAATATACCAAGTTTGATTAATCAATGGATTAATTAGAAATAATTAGAAAATTAAGATTTCCAAGAAAACCTAAAATTAGAGAAAGATAATATTAAAAATCCATTAAATTCAATTTTAGAATATTCTAGTTTGAATTATCTATCAATGGAAATTTACCTCATATTTTTTTATTTTCTTTTAAAGAGATATAAATTTTTAAAGTTTAGAGTATTAATTAGAATTATTTAAAACCTAATTAATCCCTTAATCTAATGGTGTGACACGGTGTGAGTGATGCTTTCCACATAGCAGCGACCACTTAAGTGTCATGCACATAGATGGCTATGCAATTTTGTATCATCATTTGATCAAGGATCGAATGACCAGGAATAAACCCGCAGTATTAAAAGTTGAAATAGGTTTTAAAATGTGCATTTAATCTCGTCCATCCATCCAAAATGTGAAGATGGACGGCCATGATCATCCCTATTCTTCCCTGAGGAATAATGGAGATTTTCAAAGGGAAGACTGAGCTTGATCGAGCTCGATTGAATGAAACTCAACACCATCTACACCCTAATGACAATTACATCTAACGGTTGAAATTTCATGCCATTAAACTTTCTTCCATAAAGGAGAAACATACATGGAGTTTAGTGGTCAAAAAATGTCTAACCTCATTGGCGCTTGATTCCCTTGGAGGAGCTTCATCTGGTTAAGACAAAGCTATGGTAAAAGTATTAGCTCCTGAGGTTGAGAAGATTTCTCTATGGACCAACCCCTCCGTAGCTCCCTTGCAGCTTTGATGGAATTAGACCTCCTCTTGCCTTTGGAACTTTAGAGAGAGCTTAGGCAAGCTTGACTTGGCCATCTGGTGAAGTGTGCAAAAGCAATTGAGTTGATTTGGAGTGTGGAGAAAGTTTGCCAATCTATGGAGCTCCCCTATTTTCAAAGGATGAAAATTGAGAAATGCCAAATTCAAATCACTTATAGTGAGCTTAGGATCACTCTAAGATGGCTCCTAACACTCTCCCTTACTCAATCGATCATGAGGAAATTAGAATTGAAGTGAATTAGGGAGAGTATATCTCCCCCTATGGAAATCAGACTCCTAAAGCTATGTTTTCCATTTTTATCCAATTGGCAAGATTGAAAGGGCTATTTGAGCTGTTAGAAGTTTGCATATGGTTGATTTGGGCTATGGAGTGGAGTGGTAACCTCTCATGTGCTTCAAAATAAGTGGAGCAAAGTTTTCCATATGACCAATTTCATCCATGTGCTTGGTTTTGGCCTTGGGTCAATTTGGACTGACCCAAACCCATTGGGTTGGGTGCACCACCCTCCATAGGGTCTACTTGACCTATTAGGAAGGTATCAAGTTGGTATGAAGAGGACTTGACCAAATTCCCCATGGATTTGACCAAAATTTGTTCTATGGCCTAGGGGTAGAATTTTCATTTAGCTAATTTTTGAATTTGAATATGTTAGGTATGTTGAGAAAATAGGTTTGGCCAAGTTTCATTGGATTTGGAGTTCATTTGGTATGGTTTGGCTCATGTTGACCCATTTAGATCAAAATGGATCAACTTGGGTCAAGTTGACCAATTGGTCAAATTGAGTCAAACCAAGGGTTGGGTCAAGTTCATATGACCATTTGAAATGTTTTGGTGGCTTTGGTTTGATTCAATTTGGTTTAGGTTTGAATTTGGCTCATATGACTTCATCTAGGTCAAATGGGTCAAGTTGACCAATTTGACCCATTTGACCTATTTGAGCTAGGTCATGGTTAGGTTTAGGTTTGGTTAGTCATATGAAGTGGATTGCTATCCTTATTTCCAATCAATTCTGGTTAAGTTTGAATTTGGCTCAACATGACCCCTTTAGGTCAAGTTGGGTTCAAGGTCAATTGGGCTAGGTTAGGTCTAGTTGGCCAATTGAGGCTTTGGTCAAGTTCAACAAGTGATTTGGAATTAACTTGACCCATTGGTTTCAATCAATTTGGCTTAGGTCAAGTTTGGCACATTTTGACTTTTTAGGTCAAGTTGGGTCAACTTGGGTCAAGTGGCCAATTGGGCTAGGTTAGGCTCAAATGTTGACTTGGTCAAGTTCAAATATAGGTCATGAATGAACTTAGATCAATGGTTTCAATCAATTTGGCCTATGGTGGATTTTGGCTATGTTAAGTTTCATTTTGGCTAAGAGTTGACTTGGTCAACCCTAAGGTTTGACTTGGTTTGACCCAATTTGGGTGATTCTCATGGTGATTGTTGATCATGATGAGAGCATAGGTGAGTTTGATTCAATCCAATTAGGTTAGGATTAGAAATTGGCTAATAAGAGTACTTTAGGTTACTTTGGGTCAAGTGAGCCTAAGTGGGACAAATGGCTTGGTCAAAGCTTGATTTGAGTTTGATTGAACTTGTTTATGGACATATGATTGAAATATAAATCCATTTCCAATTGGTTTTAAGTCAAATGGGTTTTGATTCATTTGACAATTTCATATTCAAAGGAAGAACATGAATGGATTTGGGGTTTGATTTTTGAATTGAGTTTTGATTTAGTGATTGAAGTTTGTATTTATATTTGGATTCATGATTGTAGGGTTGATTGAATCATAAATAAAAATCAAGATTTTGGCTTGATTTGAAGTTGATTTGGCTAAGTTCAAGACTTTGACTTGAGAAGCTTAAGTTGGATTTTATGTGGATTTGAGTTTGATTTTTGGAATTGGTTTGATTGTTTGAATTTAAATTTCATTTATAGATGTGAATATAAATGAGAATATAGATGGGTCGAGAAAATTTCAAGGATTTTAAGTGATTTGATTATGATATAGGCTAAGTCTTTTAAGAAGGGAATTTAAGGACTTAGAAATTTTTGGAGTTTGAGCTTGAATTTTGGATTTAGTTTGATTGATTTATATTTATATTTCATTTATATATGTGAATATAAATGAGAATATAAATGAGTTATGAGAAAATCCCATGAATTTGAATTGATTTGAACATGATTTAGGCTAAGTCCTTAGAGGAAATTAAGGACTTAAGAAGGATTTTAAATTTGAATTTTAATTTTTGGATTTGATTTGATTGATTTGTATATATATTTCATTTATATATGTGAATATAAATGAGAATATAAATGAGTTATGAAAATCCCATGAATTTGAATTGGTTTGCATTTGATTTTGGCTAAGTCCATGAAGGAAAATTTAAAGGACTTAAGAAATTTTATGAATTGACTTTGAATTTTGAGTTTAGTTTGATTGGTTTGAATTTATATTACATTTATATATGTGAATATAAATGAGAATATAAATGAATTATGAGAAAATCTCATGATTTTGAATTGGTTTAGATCATGATTTAGGTTAAGTCCTTAAAAGAAGATTAAGGACTTAAGAAAGATTTGGACTTAGGAATTTCATTCATGGGTTTCAATCATGGATTTCAATCACATGAAGTTGATTTGAACTTTGAGAAAATCAAATCAGATTGATTTGTAGTTAGACTTGAAGGAAGGAAGGTGAGGAATGGTCCAAGCTAGGGTAAAAAAATTTTCCTAACACCCCTAATGCATGACCTATTCCTATGGCTAACACTTCTAAGTCTCTAGCTAGGTTGAGTGTCCACCTAATCACTAGATGTGTCTTAAGACTAAGGAACTCTTAAAGTCCAAGAGAAGTCTATGTCTAAGATGGAGGGTTGAGAGCTCATTCTAAAAATAAGGTCAACAAAGGTGCCCAATTGGTGTGTGTGGTGTGACAAGAACACGCATATTGAAAATGATCAACAACACTGAGAGATCATAAGCACTAAAAGAAAAAATCTATCCCTAACCAATGTGTAGAAAGAATCTAGAGCTTAGTGCAATGTGGTTGTATTTATGTCCAAGACATAAGAGAGAGGGAAGAATCCACTAAGGGATAAGGTGTGAACCTTCCACTAGGGAAGTAGGTTCAAGTCATCCACAAGGAGATGAGAGGTTTGATTTAATTTGAGTCTCACTGGGGAGAAATTTCCACTTGGGAAAAGGGTTGAATTTATTTGAATTTTTTTAGATTTAGGATTTTTGAGATGGACCGTGTTGGTTTGTGATGGACTGCACTGTGTAGGAGCCATGGAGGCCATGACCTAACTCAGATTTACCAATCCAAAGGGGTAGTCTACTAAACACATAGTAGGACTAGCCAACCAAAGGGATGCCTTTGGTATGCACAACATCTAGGAAGAAAGCATAGTACTTACATCTCCAAAGTAGAAGGCGGTTCGGGTAATCTATTGACAAGACATATTGAACGACCTAGAGTGACTATTGAGTGAATGCCGCTAGGGGACTTAGATCAACTCAAAGATAGTCAAAATTAATTTCATTTTTAGATTTATTTATTTTGATGGATTTCATTTGTTTGTGATGGATCATCGAAGGAGCTTATATTAGCTAGACTAATCTCAATTCTTGAACCAAAGGGAGTAGCTTCCCGGAGAGAACTATCCGACCAAAGGAGTGCCTTTTGATTTGCAATGATCAATTGAAGGGAAGAAAGCTCGGGGACTCACATCTTCCACTAGAAAAGACCATTGGGGTGATCGGTTGCTTTGGGCAATAAATCAACCCAACTGAGCTACTGGTCTACAATCATGCTAGAAAGAATGCATCATAGTCTTACATCTTTCAAAGCGAGAATGATTGTCGGGGTAACACCTTATGGAAAAAATAGAAACATAAGGAGATGGAGTGAGCAGGAGGATTTATCTCAACTCGGGGTAGTCGCAATTCTATAGGAGTTTTTTGTGCTCGCCTAATGATAGGATGCATGCTTAGGAAAAGGGGCTCTTTGGGGGCTTGAATTCCTAATCCACAAGTGAATTAATTTGTTTATTTGTTTAGTTTAGTTTGTTTATCATGGACCCTATTAGTTTTGAGGGATCAGAAGGAGCTTATATCGACTCTATCTCAGATTTCTTGAACCAAGGGAGAATCTGCATCATTTGAACAAATTCTCTAACCATAGGGTGGTTACTAGGAAAGGGGGACAGTCCAATCCAAATAGTGTATAAATGGGGTTGAAAAGGATGTGATCCAAATATAATGCCCATAGGGGATGGGGCCGCTAAAGGCCTAATCCAAAACCCTAGAGAAGATGACATGGCTAGTCATATATCCAATATGTATTCAATGTCCAACTCAGGGAGAAAGCACGGGGACTCACATCTTTCAAGAGTGGTGTATCAACTGGGTGAGTCCTTGTCGACATAGAACATCAACCAACCTAAGGTGTCGTTTACAATGTCACTGGGAAGAAAGCTGGGGACTCACATCCTCCCTCTGGGATTGGGGATAGTCTATCTTGACAGTGCTATCTGACCTAGGCTGACTATTGAGTGAATGCTAGTTGGGGACTTATATCGACTCAAATGTAGTCCAGAGGAAAGGAGCCTTTAGGACTTATCCTAAACCTTAAATGTGTTCAAGCTAGTTAGTACATGATGGCTAGTTCAAGAAGAAAGCATGGGGACTCACATCTTCTAAAGCAAACTCAACATGAGGGTAGCTTACTGGCTGGGAAGCAAAGACTACCATACTAATAATGCTGTTTTCAATGGTCAAGTTAGGAAGAAAGCGTGGGGACTCACATCCTCCAACAAGTGACCAGGGTGACATACAAGCGAGGTAGCATGTAGACCCGACTTAGAGAATCTAATGAGTGAGTGCCACATGGGGCTTGCTCCCACATCAAATAGCTTGAGATAAAAGATTTGTGTTTGTTTTGTGCATGTGTCAAAAGGAATAGGATGCCTCTAGGGACTCTTACGCCTACCTTAGACACACTAGGAGTTTTGATGAAATGGTGCCATGGATGGAAAATAGGATTCCACAGAGAGGATGTGCTTCTCTCACACCTAACTTAGTTATGCTAATCGAAATAGGATGCCTTTTGGGTTCTCTTACACCTATTCTAATAGCATCGGGAGATTGTGTTTGTATTGTGAAAGAGGGATAAGATGCCACAGGGGGACTCTTACACATACCCTAAAAATATCATGATAGATTTTCAAGACAAGAAAACAATGCTTTGAAAGAAGAGAAGATTTGATGAATGGAATCAGATTTTATTCTTTTATTAATATTTTTTTCAAACATGATTTATTTCATGGGTAATATTTCTTTAGAAAGAGCCCATTAATTGGAAGCATCAGGTGTTCCCCTTTATAATCAATAAGGCGATAGGATCCTCCTTGGTAGGCCTTCTCATGACATAGGGGCCTTCTAAGTGGGTTCAAACTTGCCTCCCATCTTTGATCAACAATTGGTCTGACTAACACAAGTTCTTCTACTCGGAAAGACCTAGCGCGGACTTGTTGTGAGGTTGAATCATTTTGGCTTTGTACAACTCAAGGTTCTGGCAAGCCTGTTGGTGACTCTCCTCCAAACCTTTGAGCACTTCTAGCACAACTTTGCATTTTTTCTCTTTAGTGATCTTATTATCTAATGCTATCCTTAGTGATGGGAGTTGAACTTCTAAAGGTAGGACATCTTGACCCATACACTAAGGAATAGGGGGCGAGTTAGAGTTTCTGTGTGGTGCGATAGGCCCAAGGCTTCAACCAACTACTCATTCCTTCATTTATTATCATCAAGAGTTTTCTTGTATTTGGATGAGAGTTTTGTTGAATGCTTCCGCTAAGCCATTTGCTCTACGGTTGTAGATGGTGGAGTATCTCCAATCTATACTGTGTCTTTTGGTGATGCTATTGATCATCATGCTTTTAAATACAGTACCATTATCAAATATAATTCACTGAGGCACCCGAACCTATATATGATATGGTTCCCAAAAAACTAAAGCACATGCTAAGTTGTGACCTCTCTGAGTGGGATGGCTTCCTCCCACTTGGAAAAGTAGTTGGTGGTAGCTAAGATGAACCGATGACCCTTGGAAGAAGGAGGATCGATCAGATCCATAATGTCGTACCAACACACGAATGGCCATGAGGATAATGTAGGGTGTAGAATTTTGGGTGGTTGGTGGAGGACCACACCATGCACGATAGCATCTCTCTAGCTATATCCATATGTAGTCAAAAGGCCGAGTATCTTAGTCTCTTGATCTTCATCTTCATCTTTGGATTGATGCACTCCACATAGACTGAATGTACCTCATTGTGGGCTTCATGTTTGTCTAAATAATGTAACCACAATTGGTCAAAGGACTGACGGTACAGGGTGCCATCAATAAGAGCGTAGGAGAGAGCTCTATGTTTCACCTAATGGGCTTGTGACTTTTCTTGTGCTAGTTTCCCAGTGTTCAAATAATCTATGAATAGTTTCCTCCAATCTAGTTCCTTGTCCATTTTGGCAATGGCAACCTCCCCTTCAAGGGAAAGTCTCACGATGAGTTCAACATCAATAAGGGATAAGACTTGTCTATTTTGGACCCTTATTAAAATAGACTCATCTTATAGACATGCCAACTCTTTTACAAATTTGGCCAAAGCATCTGCTACTATGTTCTCTGATCGGGGAACCTTATAGATGGTGACTTTAGGAATTTAGATCATGGTATACTCATAGTAGTAAAGATGAAGCTTGGGTTTGAGAACCTTGTAAGACCGAATTTGGTTGATGATGAGAATCCCAAAGATGTTAATGCTCTTGACGATAGTGATGGCTAACTAACGGCAATCAAAGCCTCATACTGGTTCATTATTGGTGCGGGGTTCAAGATAGTATGAGAATCCCATCAAATTGTGCAGTTATGAGAACTATTCTTATCCCTCGGGAGAATAATAGGTGCTTCCCCAGTGAAAAGAAGCTACACCATCAAAATACATCTCCCATCAGTGATTGTTGGCCTCCCTTAAGTTCATGATTTGTTCATCAGGGAGGTCGTCACTAAGCAGAGTGTCAGCAAGTAGTGAGTGTGCTGCTAAGAAATCTACTAGTGGCTATCCTTTTACCACTGAAGGGTATGAATGTGATATAAAACTATGAGAGAATCTTGGATCATCATGCTAAACATTCAGATAGTGTTGTCCATTTCATGAGGTACTACAATGGATTTGTTCGAAAGATCAAGTTCACCTTATGAGAAAGCATATAATGCCACAGCTTTTGAGAGGCAAAGATTAAAGCTAAATAATATTTTTGAATGGGTGGATAGTTTGCTTGAGATGATGGTGAGATAGTAGAGCATTCTCCTTCCTTCATCATTGGCAGCCAAAGAGATCATCGATGTATAGAGGATGAGTGGCTAGATAGGCTAACGGAGGCTTCACCAAATACTGCTTGATGTCTTCAAAGGCATGCTTTGGCATCCTTTTTGATAAGTGTTGAGATTGGTTTGCATCTCCCTAATAGATTGGAGATAAAGCATCTTAGATACACCATCCATCCTTGAAAGATTTGAGTTGAGTTAAACTCTTAGGAGGTGGCATTTCTAAGATAGCTTTGATCTTTTTAGGACCTATCTCTTTCCCTTGGTGTCAAACAATAAACCTAAGGAATTTCCCTAAAGCTACTCCTAATGCACACTTCACAAGATTCATTTTGATGTTATATTATCTTAACCATTCAAAACTACTCTCAAAGAGATGGTCTTTCTTTTCTCTTCTCTTGACTACTAGATCATCAACATAGCACTCAACCTAATGATGGATGAGTTCATTAAAGATCTGAGTAATGGCCCGTTGGTATGTAGAACCAGTATTTTAAAGGCTGAAAGGCATGACCCTGTAACAGAAGATTCTGATCGGGGTTCAGAAAGTAATATTTCTTTCATCTTCAAGAGACATCATCATTTGATTATAGTTAGATGACCCATCCATGAAAGAGAAGGCTACATAAGATGAGGTGATTTCCACCATTAATTATAGTATAGGAAGAGGAAACTCATCCTTAGGACATACCTTGTTTAAGTCCCTAAAATTAACACATATACAAATTTGGCCTTTCTTCTTCTTAAGCGGGATGACAGCGACTTGGTAGGATATTTTCTTCCACGATGAAACCAACATCGATCGGTTTCTTGACTTAAGGACCATTTATTATTCTTCTAGTCATGCATCTAAGAGCTTGCTTTTCTTCTATCCCGAGGTTGATTTCTTTAAGCTTGTCAATTTTTGAATCTATCTCCTCTTCAAATTATGGTGGTGCTTCATTGATTTGGAGATCATCTAGATCATCTAAGGTTTCTAAACACACATCCTCATAAGAGTTGGTGTTGTGTGAAAAGAACTTATCAGACTCCAAATGATTGGTAACAACTAAGCAGTAATCTTTGTCATCGATTGGACCCACTGTACCAAATCCTAGTCCTACTCTTGATTGTGCTTCCCTGTCTATATTGTTCCATAGCTTCTTAAAGTACTCGACACATGACCATGTATGAGAACTAAACCTTTATGTATAAGATTATGAACACAAGGCAGTAAAAGTAAAATGGTAATTCCATTAATTCCTTAAATGTATCCTCCTCAAGTTCTACATCAACTTGACTTGAGGATGATGATCCCAAAAGAATATCTTCTTCATGTCATTGGAAGACTTAGGGACTTCCTTTACCAAACCTTCAACTTTTGAGATGTAAGTGAGGTTAGAGCTAGGTTTTATATCTAATAGTTTCACATAAACTTGATTCAAATACTTTGCTTTGTCTGGAGGCCTGGTCTTCGCCTCTATCTGGATAGAAAGTCACCTCCAATGGAACTTGCTGAGAGGGGTTGGCTGGTGTACTAATCACATTAGACTCATCCTCTGAGCTGGATTCCAAGTCTATGTGAATAGTAGGGGTTCTCTTATGAATTGGAACACAACTTTTGTTGGCTGATGGCCAACCCAAGGGGTCTTCCACCTTTGGAACTACCTATATTTTTGCCTATGCCTCTACCTGGTGGAGGTTAAACCATCCTACCCACATGCCCATATGATGGAATGAACTGTGGGTGGAATGTGATACACAGAACTATTTCTTCCTCATTTCCCCTTTCTTGTTCACTTGGTTTTTTATTTTTCATTTCCACCATTTTCTTTTTTCGTTGATTTTGAGTTTAAATTTTGTCCATGTTCACGAGAAATGGTGTTTTGAGGAAGATAGTAGGTTGCATCCTCAAAAATCTCAACCTCTCTAACTGAAAATGACTTTTCATCTCCATTGACACGGTATTCAATCTCATCTTTTTTGAACTTGATACACTGATAGAGGGAGGATGGAATGATCTTATTCTGATGTATCCAAGGCCTATCAAGCAAAGCAATGAATGAAGTATTCAAATCAATGATGTAAAACTTGGCTTTAGTCTTCCAGTCACTTATCTGTAAAGGTAACACTATGGAACCTAAAGCCCGCTCACCTTGTTCATTGAATTCTCTCAACATCATTCGATCACCTCAGAGTGTGGAGATGTTGATCCTCAAATAGGCAAGGGTCTTTAGACTCATAATGTTCACCGATGCACTTGGATCCATAAGCACTCGCAAGTGAACTATATATGTGATGTGATGAGGATGGTTGTGCTCCAAGTCCCCAGAAGAAGGTCATCATCTATCAAGGTGATCCACTGAGCTTATTTTATGTAATGTGCCTCCTCACCTATTGCGATCAGCTGAGCTAAACATATCTCAGGATCAAGGAGAGCCTTGATTAATGATTTCCTCATCTCTTTGGATAAAAGATAAGGGCATCATATATGCTTAGCGTAGATGGTAACTTTCTTAGATAGGAGAGGACATTGTAGTCCACCTTCGGCTGGTCCTCCACAAGCATATCCAAGGGTGGAGCATCCTGTGGAGGGTCTTCTTGACCCACTGTATCAATGAATTATTTCCCTCTATCTTGAGGTGCTGCCCTAGGAGGTAAAACCTTACCACTACAGAGGTTGACTTTGGTGATCTCTTGTAAGGTAATGAATGGAAGGTTCTGCACATCAAGCTCACAGCTTCTCCTATGGGACCCTCATCGGATGATTCCAAGTCTATCTCAAGAAGAACCCATAGTATTGAGTAGGAAAAGTCCAACTCTAAATTAGAAAGAAGAAGATCAGAATTATTATAGTTATTTTGACTTGAAGAGTTATCATTAGGAATAGATGAAGACAACCCATCAGAAGTGACATAGATGTAATTCAAGCTAGCTTTATTCTTCATTTTTTTGGAGGTATAAAGTAGAAATCAAGTAAAGTGAGAGGGGTAAGAGATTTGATGCCCTTATCCACCGATACAAGAGTTCTACTAGTAGAAGAAGAAGAGCTATCTGAAGTGGAAGAATTCA
Source organism: Cymbidium sinense (assembly GCA_021442155.1). Lineage (NCBI taxonomy): Eukaryota > Viridiplantae > Streptophyta > Magnoliopsida > Asparagales > Orchidaceae > Cymbidium > Cymbidium sinense. Next base: position 139,940,267 of record CM038214.1, read on the forward strand.
TCAGTGTGGAAGCTACAACTGTAGGCTGGAGGTTGAACTCGGTCGGTGGTTGAGCTAATGGGCTATCCCAAATTGACACATGTTACTGCTCAGCTCGCCCTTTCCTCGAGTTGGTACTGGAAATTTGCAAACCTTCCTTGATGTTGGAGGTTTGAGCTGACTCAGGCACCTGCAAGGAAAGCTTTTTGATCTTGCATGATCTTCTTAGAGGCTTTGGATAAAGAAATATCTCAACCTTCTTTAGTTTTGGAAGGATCACATGTATCCCCAAGGATTAGCTTAATTGAACTAGATGGTTGTTCCACAAGATATTCCTTTGGGATAACTACAACATTGGTCTTGAAGCTGTGTTCAAGCCAGTCCTTGAATGTGAAGCAATCCTCCAAAACATAGGCTAGCATACGGTGGTTGGGGAAAAAGTTAGGATCATGACTTTTGTCTACTTCCTCCGGTCTCCTAGGCTCAAGTAGATAAAAATCATGCTTCTTTAAAAGATTCTTAACGATATTTTTGATTACCTCCCACTTAAATGAATAAGGTTTGTTTAGCTTATCTAAAAAGTAGTGGACCATAGCAACTGGCGGTGGTATGTATGCACCTTGGTGGTATGGTGAGGAGGCGTGTGGCCATGGAGGCTACTTTGGAGGCCAGTAGGGCTGCTTTGATGGTGGCAAAGGAGGTGGACGAGGTGTGGTCTCTGGACTAATTACTAATTTGGATGCTTCCCACTTCTCTATCATTGCTCATCTTCTTCCCATAAACCTTTTGCATCTTTGCTTTGGACAACTGGTCTTGAAAAGGCAACTATTTGGATTCTCCTTATAGACTAGCTGCCTTATTGATTAGCTTCTCAAATTTCTTGATAGTGAAGCCCTTAAGCATGAAGGAGACTAGGACATGGATATTCCTTAGAAGAATCTCAATGGCATGCTACTTAGACAGCTGTGGCTCACATTTCATACTCAGGTTATGCCATCGGTGGATATAATCAACAAAGGACTTACCTGGGTGCTATTGTGCTACAACAAGATCACTTACAGTAACCTTTTGCTGAGCTCCAATAAACCTCTTGATAAAGAGTTGCACTAACTTAGAAAATGTCTTTATTGAACCATTGGGTAGTTCAGCATACTAATCAAAAGCAATCCCTGCTAGGCTAGTAATGAAGAGGTAGAATAGCAAAGCATCACTCCCACCAGCATTGCAACAACTGACCCTATAGTGTACTATATGCTACCTTGGTTTTCACTACCATCAAAGCTCTTGAAGGAAGGTGGCACAAAGCCCTTGCGATATTGGATTAAATCGAGTCTACCCTTTGGAATCAAAGATCCTCCCAGGCCAACGCTTCCTTCACTTGCTACTCAACCATGGATTTGATGTCTTTTTTTGTATGGAGGTACTTTCCACTACCTTCCTATACAAGCTAGTGCTACCTCGCTCAATGGGAGGTAAGGTCTTGGCTGGGTCCAAGACATGCACTAACTTAGGTAGACTAATGTCATCTGTAGTAGGATGAATGTCTAGGGCTTATTTCAGAAGTATTGAAATTGCTGCTAACAAGTCCTCTACCATGCCATCCTATCTATCTGCTCATCTTTTTGTTTCAATTAATATGAGGTGTTGGCTGATTGCATGCTATATTCTTAATCAACCTCATCACCTTCCATGGCCTACTACTCCATGAGAAGAGATCCTCGGGTATCAACCATATAGACTCCAGCTGAGTCTCCCAATAAATCATCTTCATTAGGGTCGAAGATGACCTTCTCCTCATTTGACCAATCATATCCTAGAATCTCTCTATTCTCTATTAGATAATGTGATACTATCTCTTCGAGAGAATGGTAAATCTGAATGGGAAAAAATGATCTTGACTGACCAGTGTGATCACTATCACGCACTGAGAGGCACCGGACCTCGCCTGCTGCTGGAGAATCAAACCTATGAGGACTATACTCACTAGAAGAGACACACTCCTGACTGTCACTAAGTATGAAAGGAGTGACATTCTAGGAGGTACTACTATCATTGGTGCAACTGGGCTATCATCTGCTACCTTTGAAATAACTGCTACCAACTCCATGCCCTGTTGAGCTAGCAGAGTTTGTGAACTGATAACCACTATGCTTCAGGGTCCCCACACCTTCCACCACCACTAGGGTAGATGGTTGATTAGGAGAGCTTGGTCTCACCATAATAGGCAGTGTAGATGTGGTAGGATCCCTTGGCCATAGTCGAATCACCAATGGGGTGCGCTTCTCCCTGAATATGGCCTTCATGGCATTTGATGAACTGTAGATGTTGTGATATGGACAGGTGATGGTAGATAGGGGTAGAGCAGTGTGGTGGAGACACCACCACTCTCTATGAACAAGAGCTATCCTCTGTGATGACTGGTCCTAGTAAGTAAGTTGTAGTCAGTATGGTTGACTCGGGTAGCGTGCTGAGCTGGAAAATCAATAAGTGAGGAAGCTACCGACTAGTGATTGAACCTTTGCCACTCCCTACTGGTAAAATGATCAAATGTCTAGGCCTCTCTAGCCTCTCTCGATGAATATGTTTTCCCACACTACAGGGGATAATGGAACTAAAATAAAATTGAGCTCTGGACTCTGAACGTCTATAAGCTCTGCCAACCTAGTGCAAGACTGATCGGGAGGCGACATACTACCTCCTGCTCTGAGTAATTGATGGCTCATACTAGACCACTGATGGAAGTGATGTGTGAATCCTCCTAACATCTTCTCTATCTGACCCAGAGAGAGGATGAAACTGGTTTCTATAACAAGTGGTGAAGTCAAGATAGGAAACTCCTCAATAACTGAATGAGCGGCTGCCACCATCTCCCTGGCAGTCTTAGTGTGATATCGCTTGATCATGTGGTTTTTGTTCCTTCATTGTGTTTTGGTAGGATGAGAGGAGTGAGAAGACCCATACTTTAAAGTAGGGGAGGCAAGCCCTACGATCAGGGGAGGCTTACCCTTTGAGGGTACTGATGAGAGGTTGCTAGCCCTCACTGGGCAGCATGAGAAACCAGGGCATACAGAAACTAGGGCTGGCACTGCTGGCACTATCACTATTGAAGCTGATGGGATTGCCACTACTTTCCTCTTCAATGAGGAGATGTCAGAATCAGAAGGTAGATCAATCTGGATGACCGACTTGCACCGTGATCCTACTAATGATGAGTGCCCTCACATGTAATCCTCACTCCCTCAAATTCCCTATCAAAATGGATAAAGTGTGTATGATCCAATGAAGTTGGCTGGTCCAAAAAATCCATACATGGGGAAAGTGAAATCAAAGTTCTTGAGCCTACCATTCAGATCAAGTAAAAGGCAACTATAGTTGTCATGGCGATGGTGAGAATCAAAATTTGAACCCACATCCAACATCTTGGAAGTGTTAAGCGAGGTTCAAATGGATTTGAGAAGATTTAGAATTCGATTGAAAAGAGAAATTTTGAATATGAATCCAACTTCAACAAATTTGGGTATGTCGAAAAATGGATTCAAATATTCTTAGAAGGATCCTTCCATAAGTCCATGTTTGTTTGAATTTAGATATTTTGATTTGAGGACCCTTTCCTTTAAAAAATTTGAGTATGTTAAAGTAAGGGTCAATTGATTTTGTTTTTGATGTGGTGTTTTTACTTAGCAAATTTGGGTATGCTAAGTGAAGTGTTTGGAAATAATTGTTTCTTTTTGTGAATTGTTGTTTGAATTTGAAAATTGGAATTTCCACTTAGCAAATTTAGGTATGCTAAGTGAAGATCCCAAATGTGTTTTGTTTGATTTTTGAAAATATGATTCTTAGCAAATTTGAGTATGCTAAGAAAATCCAAAAGTGTTTCATTTATTTTTGGATATTTTGATTTTTGGAAGAGTATGATCCTTAGCAAATTTGGGTATGCTAGGAAATCTAATGTGTTTCATTTTTTTTTTTTGATTTGCTTTTTTGAAAGTGGAGACTTTACTTTAGCAAATATGGTATGCTAAAGATGAAGTTCCACTTAATTTTGTGAAATGAATATTTTACTTAGCAAATTTGAGTATGCTAAATGAGATTCCCAAAAGATGTGTTCAAAATTTTTGATTTGCTTTTGAAAATGGAAACTTCTCTTTAGCAAATTTGGTATGCTAAAGAATAAAGTTCCAAAGGTGCTTGAATTATTTTTATTTTGAATTTGGAGACTTTACTTAGGAAATTTGAATGTGCTAAATGAAGTTCCAAAAAAGTTTGAAAATTTTTTATTTTAAAATTGGAGACTTCACATAGCAAATTTGAGTATACTAAATGAAGTTCCAAATGTGTTTGAAAATTTTGGATTTTGAATTTGGAAATTTTACTTAGCAAAATTTGAGTATGCCAAATGAAGTTCCAAATGTGTTTGATTTTATTTTTTGATTTAGAATTTGGAACTTCACTTAACAAATTTGAGTATGATTAATGAAGTTTCAAATGTGTTTGAAAATTTTTGATTTTGAATTTGGAGACTTCACCTAGCAAATTTGAGTATGCTAAATGAAGTTCTAAATGTGTTTGAAAATTTTTGATTTTGACTTTGGAGACATCACTTGACAAATTTGGGTATGCTAAATGAAGTTCCAAATGTGTTTGAAAATTTTTGGTTTTGAGTTTGGAGACTTCACTTAGCAAATTTGAGTATGCTAAATGAAATTCCAAATGTATTTGAATTTTGAAAATATGATTGTTAAGTTTTAATGTTTGAAAAGAGGACATCCATTCAACAAATTTGGGTATGTAAGAATACAGGTCAATCTTATTTTTGGAATGTAAAAAAATTTTGTTTTGTGTGTGATTATTACTTTTTGAAAGATGGAATTCCAACTTAATCATAAGTGGGATATGTTTAAGTGGGATTTCCAAATTATGTTATTTTTATTTTGGAATGAAATCTTCACTTAATAAATTTGAATATATTAAATGAAGATGTTCATATGTGCTTTTGAAAAATTTAACTTTATTAGAAAATGAAACTTCCATTCAATAGGTGTGGGTATATTGAATGGAAAGTTCATATGTACTTTTTGAAAATTTTATTTTTGGATTTTGATTTTTACTTTTGGAAAGATGATTGTTCATTTTATTTTGAAAATGAAATCTTCATCAGAATTATTGAAAGAAGATGTTCATTTGTGCTTTTGGAAAAGATTGCTAGTTTTATTTTTGAATATTCCTACATGTAACAATTATGAGAATTGTTAGATGAGGGTGATTTAAGAAAATTTTGTGGAAAATATTTTATTATGTACACTTTTGAAAGAGTGCTTTTGAAAAGCAAGATTCTTATGAAATATTTATTTTTTCTTTATTATTTTAGAATGAACCTTTCCTTATCATAAAAATAAAAAGGAAGAAGTCTTTAAATATTTTCTGTTTACTTAGTTATTATTTTTTACCCATTAGAGAACGGGGGTTTTAAGACCGACATGGAGTGAGGTCCTAAAACCTGAAGATGTTAGCTAACTCAAATTAAGGATGAAATAAGCTAAATTCCAAAGAAAGATAGCCTTGGTTTCATATCAAAGTACAAACCCACTATCGATACTTGAAGTCAACAATCATTTACCAAAGATGGAGAGAGGAACCATCCCCAGTGGAGTCGCCAGAAAAATCTATGGTGAAAATTTTCTTATACATTTCTTGCCTTCATCTATCCCCCCTCCTTTCGAAAAAGAGGATAAATGAAAACAAAAAAAATAATAATATATTCCTAGTGTTGGGACACCACGTAGATTTATAGATGTTCTTATTAAGGTGATCGGGTATGACATTGAGAAGAGGTGTACTATCTTGAGAGATAGAAGTCACCACCCTATAATAGACCTAATCACCTGAATAAGGACTCCTAAGGGAAATGGGTCTGCATATGTACCAGAGATTCTTCCCCTACTTTACATGGAAAAGTAAATTAAGGTTTATTTTAAACCGGGTTCATTAAGTTCTATACAGGGGCAAGCCCCCATAGTTAATTACATCCTAAGGGACGGGTACCCTTAAGAATACTCTCGACTAAGGTAAATGATCATTGTCTCTAAATATTTCAATAGGTAGGACTATCAATCAATTAGTTTATTTTGGAATATCAAATGAGGTTGATCAAAGAGAGGGAGTTATTATTGAAACCTAAAGAAAAATAAGTAGGAGATTCCCATGAAGCTAGGAAACCTAGCGAGCATCTCAAACTATCCTATGGTTGGGCTTTACATTTTTGAAATTGATTTAATTTATTTGAGTTGAATTTTTCATTAGAAATTTAGGGCTTATGATTCCACGACACAAGAATATGGAAATGCTTAAGATGTGAGGATTTATGCTTATGACCCACAACGGGGAAAAGCAACCTTAGAACCTAAATCTAGGGAGCTTTGGCGAAGGCCGAATGCACAACCTAAATCTAAGGTGAAAATGGGTATTTTGTTTGCCTCCACAAGAGAGGACAAACCACCTGACTATTTGGACTTACAACCTCCTAAGGGTGGCTGCCAACTAACTCCTCCTACAATTTTAAATTCATGTAAGTAAGTCATATGCTTTATCCAAGATAGCTGGGTTATTATTTATTTAGAAAGAGACCAAGCCCTTAAACTCACTCCCTAAAGAGACTATATCATGTAAGGACATGCTTCAAATGATCTAAATCTAATGTAATTTAGATTTCATTTTATTTTCATTTTTGGATAATTATTTTGACTCAGGCTAATAGGATTCATATGCCTAATGCATAAGAAATGAGATTATTAGCCAAAATCAACGAGAAGGGAGGAGGTGTGTTTCCACCATGGCTCTTAATGGTCAAGCCAAGTTTCTCTAGCAAAGGTGGAAGCCCTCCAATCAAGAGTGAAAATAATATGCATTTGTGCATGATGTTATAAAAGAAGTACTCATCCAACTAAGGGGTTGCTAATTCTTTTATCTTGATTTTTATCTTGATTTTTAACCTATGCTTTTGGTGAGGTTATGAGTTCCTTATTTTTAGTTTTGAATGGTTAAGTTTGGTAAAAGATTTATTTTTCCCTAAGAGCCTAATTGACATCTAGGCCATACATAAAGCAAGGAAGAAACTAGGAAAAGGATATCACTGAATGCACAAGCTAAACAAATCATCAATCAATTTATAAAGCTAATCACAAAAGAATAAGAGGCCATTATGGTTGGGTACCACCGCACAAACTCAAAAATAAATTGGGTAGCTGAGCTCTACCCTTATACAACCTAGATTATAAATGAATTAAATACAATTAAGCAAGGAATTCATTATTATGGGGGTCTTCAAGCTTCATTTCTTCATTCTTCTTTTCTTTTTTCTTCTTCTTTTCTTCTTTCTTCTTTGGTTCCTTCTTTTGGATGGTTGGAAGATGGATGCTCCAATGATTTCACATGGTACATAAGATGAGATCTTATGACCAATGTTCATCCTAATCCCTATAATAATCATTCCAAAGTCTGAATTGCAAATATTTACATGAAAAGGAAAAGTAAATTTAGCTAACACCTGCAAAACAAAGATTAGCTAAACAAACCACTAAATCCCAAGAATGTATATTGTACTTATCAACCCACATATGGATGACTAAATCCACCTGGCTATTGGATTTTTCTTAGGGGTATAAGCACCTGCATAGCAAAAGCATTTATATTTTTATTTATTATAGCGCCCCTTAAGCACAATCCCCTACAGAAGATAATGGTTAGACTAAGATCACCCTACCATACATTCTACGCACATACATCCTAACATACAGTATAAAACATATATCACAAAATAAAAGCAAGCATCAAATCATGCACTGCCCTAACCTAAAGCTAGAAGTGGTGACCTAGTCTAATGTGTGTGCTTAGGAGGTTTTTGTGGTATGCTTAGCTATGGCTATAAGTTAGACTTTTCTAAGTGTGAAACATGTTCAACATAGAGGAGGGTTTCATTTAAGTGATTTAGTTGATTTGGGTTGATTTTATTTCATGTTTTGATCAGGTTCAAGTGAATACTACAATTAATTACTAAGTTATAAAGAGAGGGAAAGAGAAGAGAACTTCTCTTTCCTTTCCTAACCTAAGTAATTTCTAAAGTAGATTCATGTTTTGGTTTTATTTAGTGAATGTTTTAATTAGGTGTTTTAATTAATCCTAAGTTTAGATGAACTCTAAACAAACCCATTCAAAAAGAAACAAATTTTTAGATTAAACAAAATGAACAAAAGTCATAAATCATACATCACTTCATTTCTTTCCCAATAAGTATAACATGCATATGGATGAGTCCTAAGCATACAAATGAGAATGTTTAACACACTTTATGATGCATGCTAAGCAATTTATTTAAGAAAATTTGAAAGTTTATGATGCATGATTTTCATTAAGTAGAAAAGGGATTTCTTATCCAATTTTCACATGCACACATGAAAGAAAGAAAGGCATAAGGAAGTACATCGCCATTGTTAACCAGAGGTGTAAGGTACAAGACCTAGTTAGGGCTACTTAAAGCCTCATAAGCTCAGGGTTGTCCAAACTAATATACCACTTTCCTTAAATACAAGCATGTGTACAAAAGAAATGAATGGAAAAGAAAGAATGCAAAATTTTGTGTTAGTTGATTTATTTTTTTTATGTAATTTATATGTGCAAGCATAAGTATCCTTCTTAAGTGATAGTGTAGGAATGAATAGGATATAGAATTAGGCAAGTGTTAAGTTCTTTTCAAATGAACCATACACCATGCCAAATCCTATTGAAAATTATACTAAAAGAGATGAGAAAGAAGACATACACTAAGCACATCTTTATGTTTTACTCACATGCAAACTTATAATTAAGATAGTAGTAACACACTTTCAATTTGGATAATTGATTCATAAATTTTGAAAATATTTTGGATTTGATAGTGATAATAGCCAAACATATTCTTACTTTTTCCAACACATGCAATTTGACATAAAAGAAACATTTTCATTTTAAATTTGATTTTTGAAAAGCATGGATGTATGAAACCACATGACATACATATTTAACATATTAGGGAAAGAACTAAAGTAATGAAAGCATGTGAACACATTCACTTCAATTAAATCCTAAAGACAATCTTATGAAATAAGAAAGCTTAAAGTAAATCAAAGTATATTTAATATGATTTTTGTTCGATTTTCAATTTGATTTAATTTTGAAAATGTGGATTGAGTTTGTTATGCCTAACCCATTCCCACATGTGTTTGACATTTTAATTTAATTTTTAGATGATTAGATTTATTTTAAACCTTGATTAGGTTAACATATGAATTAAGCATGTTAATTAGCCCTTACCTACACAAACTTAGCATAATTAACCAAATAATTATGAGCCAATGAGATGAAATAAAATCTCACAAGGACTTTAAAATTTCAATGCACTTAGGAAGAAAAGGGCCTATGCAATTTGGCTCATGATTAATGGTTAGTTAAGTTAAGGGGTTTAACTAAATTAATTTTAAAACACCCCTCACACATATGAGTTGAGCTTTGATTTCCTTAACTGAACTTAAGCTCTTGAACACCAAAGAATTTATCCAAAGTAGATTAATTAAGTTTTGAAGAATTAGAGAAATTTTAAGAAATTAATTAAGAGGATAACTAGTGAATTAGCCTTTAATTAAGGGAAGATTAGGAAGGAAAAGGGGGTTTAGGGAATAGCTTAGGGGAAATGCCCCAAAATTACTCCCTAAACATCCTATTTATTTGATCAAACCTTAATCAACTTTAATAAAGGATTAAAATACTAATTAAACCCTTAATTAACCCTAATTACATAAAGGGGTAATTAGGAAATGCATTTGCAATTTCTCAAATTAAGCCATCAATAAATCCCAAGAAAATTAGGGGAGGTAGAAGTCATCCCCTAAAATATACCCAAGAAGTTTGAGATTAATTAATGAATTGATTAGGGAATAATTAGCAAATTAATATTTCCAATAAAGCCTAAAATTAGAGAAAGATAATAGTAAAAATACATTAAAAGTAATTTTAAAATATTCTAGACTGAATTATCTTTTAGTGTCAATTTACTTAATATTTTTTTGATTTTTCTTTTAAGAGATATGAATTTTTGAAATTTAGAGGATTAATTAGAATTTTTTAAAACCCAATTAATCCCTTAATCTAATGACGTGACACGTGAGCAGCTAAGTCTGATGCACTTTACATGCATTAAGCAATGAGCGACCACATAAGTGTCACATCTTGGCACCGCGTGGTGGCAGTGCAATGTAGTTTTGTATCTACTGTTTGATCGAGGATCAAATAGCCAAGAATTAACCCATAATTTTAAAAGGTGAAATAGGATTCAAAATGTGCATTTAATCTTGGCTGTTCATCCAAAATGCACAGATGGACAACCGAGATCATCCCTGTTCATCCTTGAGGAATAATGGAGACCGTCCACTTTCAAAGGGAAGATATAAGCTCGATCGAGCTTGGATTGGAATAAAACTTGGCACACACCATCTAACCCTAATGACAATCACATCTAACCATTCAAATTTCATGCCATTAAACTTTCTTTCACAAAGGACCAACACACATCAAGTTTAGTGGTCAAAAAATGTCTAACCTTGCTGGAGGTGATCACCGGCACTCGATTCCCTTGGAGGAGCTTGGTATTGTTGAGATGAAGCTGTGTTGAATGTATTAGCTCCTAAGGTTGAGTATATTGCTCTATGGACCAACCCCTCCTTAGCTCCCTTGCAGCTTTGATGGAATTAGACCTCCCATTGCCTTTGAAACTTGAGAGAGAGCTTAGGCAAGCTCAACTTGGCCCTCTGGTGGAGTGTGCAAAGGAAATTGAATTGATTTGGAGTGTGGAGAAAGTTTACCAATCTATGGAGCTCCCCTATTTTCAAAGGATGAAAACTAAGAAATGTCAAATTCAAATCCCTTCTAGAGAGCTTAGGATCACTCAAAGATGGCTCCTAACCCTCTCCCTTACTCAATCGATAGTAAGGATGTTAGAATTGAAGTGAACTAGGGGTAGTATATCTCCCCCTATGGAAATCGGATGACTGAAGCTAGGTTTTTTATTTTGATCCAATTTCCAAGATTGATTTGGCTATTTGAGCTATTAGAAGTTTGCACATGGTCGGTTTGGGCTAAGGAGTGGAGTGGTAACCTCCCATGTGGTTTAAAATAAGTAGAGGGAAGTTTTCCATATGGCCAATTTAAGCCATGTGCTTAATTTTGGCCTCGCTAACCTAAACCCATTGGGTTGGGTGCACCACCCTCCATAGGGTCTACTTGACCTATTAGGAAGGTATCAAGTTGGTATGAAGAGGACTTGACCAAATTCCCCATGGATTTGACCAAAATTTGTTTTATGGCCTAGGGGTAGAATGGTCCTTTAGCTAATTTTTAAATTTGAATATGTTGGGTATGTTGAGAAAATAGGTTTGGCCAAGTTTCATTGGATTTGGAGTTCATTTGATATGGTTTGGCTCCTGTTGACCCATTTAGGACAAAATGGGTCAACTTGGGTCATGTTGACCAATTGGTCAAATTGGGTCAAACTAAGGGTTGAATCAAGTTTATATGACCATTTGAAATGTTTTGATTGCTTTGGTTTGATTTAATTTAGTTTAGGTTTGAATTCGGCTCATATGACTTCATTTAGGTCAAATGGGTCAAGTTGACCAATTTGACCTATTTTAGCTAGTTCATGGGTAGGTTTAGGTTTAGTTAGTCATATGAAGTGGATTGGTATCTTTATTTCTAATTAATTTTGTTTAAGTTTGAATTTGGCTCAATAGGACCCCTTTAGGTCAAGTTGGGTTCAAGGTCAATTGGGCTACAAGTTGGCCAATTGAGGCTTTGGTCAAGTTCAACAAGTGATTTGGAATGAACTTGACCCATTAGTTTCAATCAATTTGGCTTAGATCAAGTTTTGGCACACTTTGACTTTTAGGTCAAGTTGGGTCAAATTGGGTCAAGTGGCCAATTGGGCTAGGTTAGGCTCAAATGTTGACTTGGTCAAGTTCAAACATAGGTCATGAATAAACTTAGATCAATGGTTTCAATCAATTTATCCTATGGTGGATTTTGGCTATGTTAGGTTTCATTTTGGCTAAGTGTTGACTTAGTCAACCCTTAGGTTTGACTTGGTTTGACCCAATTTGGGTGATTGATCATCTCATGATGATTGTTGATCATGATGAGAGGCATAGGTGAGTTTGATTCAATCCAATTTGGTTAGGATTAGAATTTAGTTCATAAGGGTACTTTAGGTCACTTTGGGTCAAATGAGCCAAAGTGGATCAAATGGCTTGGTCAAAACTAAATTTGAGTTGATTGAACTTGTATATGGACTTATGATTGAAATATAAATCTATTTGCAATTAGTTTTAAGTCAAATGGGTTTTGATTCATTTGACAATTTCATATTCATAGGAAGAACATGAATGGATTTGGGATTTGATTTTTGAATTGAGATTTGATTTAGTGATTGAAGTTTGTATTTATATTTGGATTCATGATTGTAGGGTTGATTGAATCATGAAGAAAAATCAAGAGTTTGGCTTGATTTGGCTAAGTTTGAGACTTTGACTTGAGAAACTTAGGTTGGATTTTGAGTGGTTTTGAGTTTGATTTTTGGAATTGGTTTTGATTGCTTGAATTTATATTTCATTTATAGATGTGAACATAAATGAGAATATAGATGGGTCATGAGAAAATTTCAAGGATTTAAAGTGATTTGATTATGATCTAGGCTACATCTTTTAAGAGGGAATTTAAAGGACTTAGGAAATTTTTGGAGTTTGGAGCTTGAATTTTGGATTTCATTTGATTGATTTGTATTTATATTTCATTTATATATGTGAATATAAATGAGAATATAAATGAGTTATTAGAAAATCCCATGAATTTGAATTGATTTGAACATGATTTAGGCTAAGTCCTTAAGAGGGAAATTAAGGACTTAAGAAGGATTTTAAATTTTGAATTTTAGTTTTTTGGATTAGATTTGATTGATTTATATTTATATTTCATTTATATATGTGAATATAAATGAGTTATGAGAAAATCCCATGAATTTGAATTGGTTTGCATTTGATTTTGACTAAGTCCATGAAGGAAAATCTAAAGGACTTTGGCAATTTTATGAATGGATTTTGAATTGTAAGTTTAGTTTGATTGGTTTGAATTTATATTTCATTTATATATGTGAATATAAATGAGAATATAAATGAATTATGAGAAAATATCATGAGTTTGAATTAGTTTAGGTCATGATTTGGACTTAAGAAAGACTTGGACTTAGGAATTTCATTCACGGGTTTCAATTATGCATTTCAATCATGGATTTCAATCACATGGAGCTGATTGGAGTTTGGAGAAAATCAAATAAGATTGATTTGGAGTTTGACTTAAAGGAAGGAAGGTGAAGAATGGTTCAAGCTAAGGGTAGGAAAATTTTTCTAACACCCCTAAGGCATGACCTATTCCTATGGCTATCTCTTCTAAGTCTCAAGGGCTAGGTTGAGTGTCCACCTAATCACTAGATGTGTCTTAAGACTAAGGAACTCTTAAAGTTTAAGAGAAGTCCTATGTCTAAGATGGAGGGGTTGAGAGCTCATTCTAAAATTGAGGTCAACAATTGGCCACCCAATAGAAGATATGTCATAGCTACCAGGAGTACACCTGCTATCGATATAGACTTAAAATCTAGTTCATCGAATGAGTCTTATATGGTTACCACACCAGCGAGCTCTTCTCAGCAGTAGATTCCCTTGGAGGTGACACTTGAGATAGATAATGATGAAGACCGAGCTCCAAAGCAAAGCATAAGTGTATCCAAGTCTATAAGTGAAACAGTTAGGAATCAGTTGGGAACCTTAGTTCTAAATTAACTTTCCTCTCAAAAGGTAAAGGGTTTGGTAGTAAAGGAAGCCCCTAAGTCATCTATAGGTGTGAAGACACAGAGGTGCTTTCTGGGAGCATCATCCTCAAGTCAATAAGTTGATGTAGAACTTGAGGATGATTCATATAAAGATTTAATAGAATTACCTTTTGATTGCTACTTGCCTTGTGTTCATAATTTAGCAAAGAAAGGGTTAATCCCATATACTTGGCCAAAGCACAAGTTAGACTACTTCAAAAAGAGTTGGAAGAATAAATGCAAAAGCTCTCAATCAAGATTAGGACTAAGATTCGGTATAGTGGGTCCAGTCGATGATGGTGATTACTGCTTAGTCCTCATCAGTCATTTGGAATCTGATAGGTTCTTTTCAATTCAAATTAACTCGTATAAGGAGTTGTGCTTCAAAACTTTAGATGATCCAAATGATTTTAAAGCCAAAGATGCACCACCAAAGTTCAAAGAAGAGATCAAGTCAACCATCGATGAGCTCAAGGAAATCTACTTAGGAACTGAAGAAGATCCACGCCTGACATACTTTAGTTCTTTGTTGAATTAAATTGAAGCCAATGACTTAATTAGGCTATTGACTGAGTTTAAGGGCTGCTTTGCATAGAGTAATAAAGAGATGCCTGGATTGGCTCCTAATGTAGTGGTCCATAAACTAGAAATAGAGAATATTGCTAACCCTATTAAGCAAGCTCCTAGATGCATGCGACTAAACATAGAATAATAGGTCTTTTTTGAATCAAGAAACTGATTGATGCTGGTGTCATCTAGAAAAAAAATATCCTACCTGGTTAGCTAGCATCATCCCAGTTAGAATAAAGAATGACCAAATTCAGATATGCATTGATTTTAAGGATTTAAATAAGGCATGTCCAAAAGATAAATTTCAATTATGAATCCAAGAGCTGATGGTGGACATTGCTTCATCTCATGCAGTGTTCTATTTCATAGATGGCTTATGTAGATATAACCAAATAAAGATGACCCCGAAGATGAAAGAAACACTGCTTTTAGAACCCCAATTAAAATCTACTGCTATAAGGTCATGCCTTTCAGCCTTAAAAATGTCGGTGCTATAAATCAAAGGGCTATAACTCAAATCTTTGATGAACTCATTCATCATCAATTCAAGTGCTATGTCAATGATCTCATGGTCAAAAGTAGAGAAACTAAAGACCATCTCTTTGACATGAGAGTAGTTTTTGAATAGTTAAGATAATTTAACCTCAAAATGAATCACCTGAATTGTGCATTCGGAGTAGCTTCAAGGAAATTTCTTGGGTTTCTTGTTGGACACAAGAGAATCAAAATCGATCCAGAGAAGATCAAGGCAATATTAGAAATGCCACCCCCTAAAAGTTTAACTCAACTAAAATAATTCCAAGGGTGGTTATATATCTAAGATATATCCAACCTATCGAAGATGTCGACTATTCTTAGCACTTATCAAAAAGGATGCCAAGTTCAAATGGGATGACAAGTGTGAGCATGCCTTCAAAGACATCAAGCATTACCTGATGACACCGTTAGTTCTAGCAGCCCCTATCTTAAGAAAGACTCTCATATTTTACACTTTTGTATTAGATGACTCCCTTGATGATGAAGGGAAGGAAAATGTACTCTACTACCTCAATCGTCGTCTAATCCCTACTGAGGCTAATTATCCACCCATGAGAAGCATTGCCTAGCTTTAATCTTTGCATCCAAAAAAGCTACAGTACTACATGCTTCCTCATAAGGTGAAGTTAATCTCTAGGATTAATCCACTACAGTATCTCATGACATGACCGACATTATCTAGATGGTTGGCACGGTGGTCTATGATCCTTTCACAGTTTGACATTACCTTCCACTCGGTGGTAAAGGACAAGCTAGTGGATTTCTTAGACACTCACTTCCTATTGACTTTCGATTAATGATGATCTCCCTAATGAGCAAATCATGAACTTAGGGGATACTTGCATTCACCACTAGGAGATGTACTTTGATGGTGTGGCTTCTTCTCAAAGAGGAGAAGAACCACAATCTACTATTCCGGAAAGACATGGGTAAGAATAGTTCTCTTAAGTCTAAACCATGATGTGATGAGATTCTCATATCATCTGTCTAATCCTTGCACCAATAATTAAGCTGAATATGAGGCTCTAATTGCCAGTCTAGAGTTAGCCATTACTCTAAGCATCTTGAACATCAACATCTTTGGGGATTCTCAACTAGTTATCAACAAATCATTGGGTCCTATAAGGTTATAAAGCCCAAGCTCCATAACTACAATAAGTACACCATGGAGTTGTTGTCCCAAATCATAGAGGTTACCATTTATAAGATTCCTCAAGGAGAGAACGTCATAGTGTATGCTTTAGCCAAGTTTGCTAAGGAGTTGTCATGTATAGAGGATGAGTCCATATCAATAAAGGTCCAAAATAGATAAGTGTAATCTCTATTGATATTAAACTCATCAAAAAGTACTCTCATGAAGGAGAGGTTGCCATTGCCAAGAAGGATGAGGAGTTAGATTAGAGGCAACCATTCGTGGATTACTTAAATAAAGGAAAACTACCTAAAGAGAAGTCCCAAGCCCATCAGATGAAGTAGAGAGCACTTTCCTACACTATTATGGATGGTGTCTTGTACTAGCGATCTTTTGATTATATATGGTTACGTTGTTTAGACAAGCACGAAGCTCATAAGATCATTATTGAGGTACACTGATTATGTGGAGCCAACCAATCCAATCTAAAGATGAAAGCCAAGATCAAGATACTAGGAAACTACTCGCCGTTGATGATTAAAGATTGCATGGATATAGCTAGGTGATTCCACCAATGTCAAATACACGGTGTGGTCCTACACCGTCCACCCAACATTCTACATCCTACATTTGCCTCATGGACTTCCAAGTGTCGGGGTACGGACAATGTGGGACTGATTGATCCTCTTTCTTCCAAGGGTCATCCCATCTTAGCTGCTACTAACTACTTTTCCAAATGGGAGAAGGTGATTCCATTCAGAGAGGTCATACTTTAGCATGTGCTCTAATTTTTTAGGAACCATATCATATATAAGTTTGGAGTGCCTCAATGAATTATATCTGATAATGGTACTACATTCAAGAGCACCGAGATCAAAAACTTTTCCTAAAGACATAGCATAGATTCGATATATTCTACCATCAACTATCCAAGGGAAAATGGATTAGAAGAAGCCTTCAACAAAACTCTTATACAAATACTAAACAAGACACTCGATGACAAGAAACGATAGTGGTATGAGCAGTTAGTTGATGCTTTGTGGGCCTACCACACATATAGAACTCCAACTTAGTCTACGCCTTTCTCCTTAGTGTATGGGTCCAAAATCATTCTACCATTAGAATTCCAACTCTCATCACTAAAGATAGCTATGGGTAGTAAGATCATAATATAGTAGAATGCCAAGTTGGTTAGAAGAGATTGAAGGTTTGGAGGAGAGACGCTTGCGAGCATTTCAGGACCTCGAGTTGTACAAAGCTAAAATGATTCAAGTTCATAATAAGTTGGTCTATTCTAGAGCTTTTCAATTAAGAGAGCTTATTTATGTTCTAAGGAGATCGATTATTGCCCGTCATAAGATGGGAGGCTTGTTTGAACCTACTTGGGAAGGCCCTTTTGCCATAGAGAAGGCCTACTAAGGATGATCTTATTAATCATAAGAGAGAGTCCAATTCTTCCAATCAATGAGCTCTACATTAAAAAATATTATAAATCATGTTTCAAAATAATTATCATTAATGAAAATTTTATTTTAAATTCAATCTCTTCCATGTTGAAAGTATTTTTATTACGAATTCACCATGATGTGTTTAGGTTAGGTGTAAGGAACTTGTGCAGCATCCTATCCTTCATCAACAAAACACAAATACAAACAACACATAAACATATAAAAAAACATATCTTTTATCTCGGGCTGCTCTGAGATAAGATAATGCCCCTAGTGGCACTCACTTAGTAGTTGCTCTGGGTCAGGCTGATGTGCTACCTTACTAATGTGTCACCCCAGTGGTCTTCTTTCTTTGGAAGATGTAAGTCTGCTATGCTTTCCTTCCTTACTTGGCCACTGCACACCAATGAGCACCTTGTTAGTTTGGTAGGCTTTACTACATGGCCAGTAAGCTACCTCATGTTGGCTTTGTTTAAGAGGATGTAAGTCTACTACGCTTTCTTCTTGATAAGCAAAAAATTTATAAAATTTGGTTGAAAATAAAAATTTAATTTGGAAGTAAATTTCATTATTTTGATTAAATGACACACCATAGCACACGCCAATGATGTTCCTTAAAGCTTACCTTAAATTTGGCCAAATCACATCATCTCAACCAATAAATTAGTATTTTTATGAATTATATCAGTACAAACTCTACTACATCATACTATAACAAACTAAATTATGCTAAACAATAAGTAGTAATAGATAATAATATGTTATAATGCATGATGTGACACTATGTTATTCCATCCTGTATTATACTATAGGAATAACATAATATAATATATTATATTTCATATCACATCACAAGGGATTTCTTAAGATAAAAAATCATAAAATTTGTCTGTACAAAAATATATATTTTTGTCATATCACTTACATATTTTAAATTAAATAATATATTAAGATGCCATGCTCTACCTATTATGAATTTGGCTAAATTTCACCATTTTAAAGTCTAAATCAACATTTTTATAAATAATGCTAGTGTAGGCTCGACTGCATGATTGTAAAATACTAAGAAAATTTAAAATGCATTAAACAATATATTATGATATATGATGTTATACTATGCTACAACATATAATATTTATTTTGAACATAAAATCTTACTTCTTAGGCTCCTTTGGTACTACAACCTAATTCCCACTTCAAATTTAATAAATATCATCATCTGATTTATTAAATCAATATTTTTATTATTTATATTAATATAGACTATAGGGCACAATACCATAATATACTAAAACATTTCAAAACATATTATAACATCCAAAAACACATCAGTAGGTGCTCAAATATATGATGCTACATTATATTATAATATATGGTATTATAATATGATTTAGGGTTAGGGTTTAAGGTATTCAAATCACTTATAGTCAAGAGAAAGTCTCTTGAAGTCATTTTCTTTAGATTACATAACTATGTTAGATGAGGTCATTCTATAAATTTACTCCTAATGACATCTTTATTCAAAGTTTAGGGTTTACAGTTTAGGGTTAGGGTTAGTTTAGGGCTAGTTTAGGGTTTAGGGTTAGTTTAAGGTTTAGGGTTTAGGGTTTATGATTTAGGTTTTGGGGTTTAGGGTTTAGGGTTTATGGTTTAGGGTTAGTTTTAGGGTTTAGGGTTTGTGGTTTTAAGGTTTAGGGTTTAGGGTTTTAAGTTTAAGGGTTTAGGGTTTAGGGTTTAGTTTTGTGTTTAGGGTTTAAGGTTTAGGGTTTAGGGTTCAGGTTTCAATTTAGGGTTTAAGTTTTAGTTTAGGGTTTATGGTTTAAGGTTTTTTAATAGAGAACAAATTCAGAGTCAACATTTCTTATTTTTGATTTGATCAATCAAGTAGCACACCAAGTTTTCTATGACACAAGCAATGACATAGATAAAAAATGAGCACCCATAGAGCAAATATAAAACCCTAGATAAGTAGAACCGTCTCTACTATAAAGACAAAGCTCCATAAGCAATAGATCATAATGGCCATTCTCAATTTCTCTGGTTCCCATCAGAACCACCCCCACCTCTCGAGAAGCAGGATTCTCCCTCATATCCCCAATCTCTCCCTCCGCCACCACCACAGTTGTAACCTGTATCACTCCTCCTGTCTCCATAACTACCACTGCTCCAGCCACCACAGCCATATACACCAGGACCTATAGATCCCCCACCACCATCGATAACCATCACCTCAGACTTCACCTCCACCACTAGACCTAGACTGAGCCTAGTTGATGGTGATGTTCCTGCCATCAATGTTTTGCCCATTCTTAAAGTTTAGGATTAGTTTAGGGTTTAGGGTTTAGGGTTAGTTTTGGGTTTAGGGTTTGTTTAAGGTTTAGGGTTTATGATTCAGGGTTTGGGGTTTAAGGTTTAGGGTTATAGGTTGTAGGGTTTATGGTTTAGGGTTTAGGGTTTAGGGTTTAGGGTTTAGGGATTAGGGTTTTAGGGTTTAGGGTTAGTTTTAAGATTTAGGGTTTGATTTAGGGTTTATGTTTTTTTTTAAAGTTAAGTAAACCGATAGGTTTAGGTTTATTTAGTTTATTCTTTATTTATTTGAGTTTATTTTATTTTTTATTTTTTTAGGTTTATTTTTTATTTTTATTTAGTTTAGTTTATTTATTTTATGTTTATTTATTTTTTTAGATTTTTTAATTTAGTTAATTTTTTAGGTTTTGGTTTATTTTTTTGTTGAGTTTTATTTTTATTTAATTTTTAAGTTTAGGTTTTATTTTTTAATTTTAGGTTTCGATTTTTATTTTATTTTCTTAGGTTTAGGTTTTAGGTTTTTATTTTGGTTTATTTTTAGTTTTATTTTTTTAGTCTAGGTTTAGGTTTATTTTTAGTTATTTTATTTTATTTAGGGTTTAGGTGTAGGTTTAGGTTTAGGTTTAGGTTTAGTATATTTTAGGTTTAAGTTTAGGTTTTATTTATTTTAGTTTAGTTTATTTTAGTTTAGGTTTAGGTTTATTTTATTTTTATTTTAAGTTTAGGTTTTTTTTAGTTTAGGGCTTATGTTTTATTTTTTTTATTTTTAGGTTTATTTTCTAGGTTTTAGTTTTTATTTAGTTTTTATTTAATTTAATTTTTATTTTATTTCTTTTTTATTTTAGGTTTAGTTTTTATTTTATTTAGGTTTTTAATTTTTTTAATTTAGTTTAGGTTTTAATTTAATTTAATTTATTTTTCTTTTTAATTTTATTTTATTTTCTTTTTAATCTTAGGTTTAGGTTTAGGTTTTAGCTTATATTTTATTTTATTTTATTTTATTTATTTTATTTTTGTTTTGGTTCTTTTATTGATTTTATTTTTAGGTTTTATTTTATTGAGGTTTAGGTTTTTATCCTTTTAGGGTTTAGGTTAGTTGAGGGTTTAAGGTTTAAGGTTTGGGGTGTAGGGTTTAGGTTTTAGGATTTAGGGTTTAGGGTTTAAGGTTTAGAGTTTAGAGTTTAGGCTTTAGGGTTTAGGGTTTAGGGTTTAGTTTTAGGTTTAGGGTTTAGGGTTTAGGGTTTAGGGTTTATGGTTTTTATATTTTTTTAACAGAGAACAAATTTAGATTCAACATTTCTTTTTTTTTCAATTTCATCGACCAGCTAACACACCAAATTTTTTAAGACATAAGCGATGACATAGATAAAAAATAAGCACACATAGAGCAAATCAAAGACCCTAGATAACTAGAGTCATCTTTACTTTAAAGACAATTCCATAAGCAACATATCGGATCGACCGTTCTTCAGTTTCTTCAGTTCCCATTAGAACAACCCTGGCATATCGGATCCACCATCATATCCCTGATCTCTCCCTTCGCCACCACCGTGGTTGTAACCTCCGTCGCTCCTCCCACCTCCATAACCACCACTGATCCGACCACCACCTTCATATCCACTAGTACCACTAGATCCCCCACCACCACTACGATAACTACTTCCTCCACCTTCAGCTCCATCACCAGATCTAGAATAAGCCTAGTTAATGGTGATGTTCCTACCATCAACTTTATGCACATTCTTTTTTAGGTTTTTGCTTATTAGTTTTAGGGCTTAGGTTCATTTTTTAATTTATTTAGTTATTTTAGGTTTAAGTTTAGGGTTTGGGGTTTAGGGTTTAACGTTTAAGGTTAGGGTTTAGGATTTAGGGTGTAGGGTTTAGGGTTTAGGATTTAGAGTTTTAGGATTTATGCTTTTAGGGTTTAGGGTTTAGGATTTAAGGTTTAGGGTTTAGGGTTTAGGGTCTTTTAGGGTTTAGGGTTTAGGGTTGTAGGTTTAGGGTTTAGGGTTTTATTTTTTTATTTTTTTTATTTTTTGGGAAACCTCATATAGGGGGAATTTTATTGCCACAAAAAATGGGTTATAAGGTCCTTAAAGGGGATAAACTCCAGAACTACGCAAAGAGCTACAAGGGGAGTAAATCCCCTATCTAAGAACATCCAAATGCAAAAGGAAAGAGTTAAGCAAGCAAAAGATACAAATTGATTAACAAATATAAGGAAATGAAGGATAAGGGTCAATGTTTTGTAGGATGTGAGAATGCATGACACAATGGAGTAACCTGTAAGAGAGAAAAGGAAAAGCACCTGCAAGATTGTAGATAGAAAGAAGTTAGAATAGTTAAGGTAATACAGAGAAAGTGGTAATTGAGAGCAGCAAATTCTGAGAATGGTAATAATAAAGAGGTGTGATAGAGGTGGCTCAGGCTCAGTCACACCAAGTTGGGGTAGATGCATATATGAGCATCCAAACTTTAGCAGAAGGGTTACATCACAAGAGCTACTACCAAACCAAAAAAGAGTGAAATCATCACAGCCATCATAGCCACCAAACCAGTATAGCAGCCATTTGATCAAGATCTATTGAGCCATAATACCTGCAAACATAGGCAAAGCCGTACACAAGAAGAAAGAAAAGAAAGAGCAAAGTGGGTAAGGGATCACATGCAAATTATATGTCATCATATTAAGCTCCATGGCATGATAATCCCAACTCAAATGAAAGAGAGCCATCAATGTCAGGTCATCCAGATTTTTAACCAGATTTAAAGGATTAATGAGACCAACAAGAAGAGTCACCAGAGGGAAATAGCAAAAATTCTGCTGCTAACCAACAAGGCAAAGACAAGAGCATGAAATTAACCCCATTCCAAGCCTAAAGGACAATAATAAATATATAATCTTGGTAAACAGTCAATAAGCAATTCAGGGTTATTTCCCAAAAAAAGATAACCAAAGAATGTAAGTAATGCAGCTCTTATCAACCTCCTTGTTTTAGAATGAAGAAAGCAGCAATTATAAAGGGAAACAGCAACCCCCAATCCCAAATTACCACAGGAAATGGGAATACAGCAACAGATAAGAGATAGGTAAAGGGTAGCTCCCCACCACAAATAGCTCCAATAAGAGACAATCGAGATAACACCAAGATCAGCTTGCTTATCATCTCATACTCACAATCCACCCAGCCAATAGTAAAAGAAATGCAGGCTCTTAACAACCTCCTTGATTCAGAAATTAAAAAGCAGCAAATATAAAGGGAAGCAGCATATCCCAAGCCCAAATAACCACAGGAAATGGGAGTACAGGTATGAAGAATCGTAATCCCCACCATAAACAACTCAAATAAGTGGCAATCGAGATAACACAATAAGCATCTTGCTTATCATTAAACTCAATAATCCGCCAATACATGATAGTAATATCCAGAAAGTTTAAATCCATCCATTGAGATTAAACAAAGGCAAAGATTAAAATCAAGAGAGGCAAAAGCATAATCACAATGATCGCACAAATCTAGCATAACCAAGAGGGAAAAATAGTAGCAGATGAAGAATTATAAAAGAAAACCCAAAAGCCAATAAACTAATAATGTGCAAGAAAACAACCATAAAAACAACCTCGGATAAAGGACCTAAATCCAAAGGCCAACAAAATAAGCAATACAATTATTACTATATAAAACTCAAGGTAGATAAGTAATGAAAATAGAAGGTGTTCAAAAGATGATTAGCAGAAATGTCCCTCTAGGTAAAGATAATTAGGCTGGCAACTAAACCCAGATCCTCAGTTAAAGCAAACTGCATTAAGGAAGTCCAATCCTACAAAGGGATAGTAAAATAAATAACATCAAAATGACCCTGCTGAACAGGATGGACAACCCCAGAAGCAGGAAGCCGGACAAAAGATTCAGTGATCAAGATCACCAACCCTAAGATAAAAAAAGAAGTTGGCAAAACCAACCCAATCAAAAGAAAATACAAAAGTTAATTTCCGATAGATAGGGAAAAGGCTTGGCCAAGACTAGTAGAGTGGAAAAATAGCAAGTGAAACCAACTGCCCGATGGAAATAGAAAAGCAAAATCAAAAGACAAAGAATCAATCACAAAGATAACCTGCTGGATAAAGGACCCAAAAATCCAAAAGCCAACAGTGGAGAAAATAGAACAGTTAAAGCACCCATCATATAAAACTCCAATAAAAAACAAAGTAGAGAGATAGAGATAAAAGGGGTTCAGAAGATAACCAAGAAAAAAACCCTTCCTGAGAAGGGTGATCAGACATGAAGCTAAACCCACAATCTCATGGAAATCATAATGAAAACCCAATAAGAAAGTCCAAACCTGCAAAGAGATAACAAAAAATAAGAAAAATACTCCTAAGGTAGGGGAAAATTTAGCAAAACAAAACAACCCCAAAAGGACCCTCAGAATAGAAAGACAACCCCAAGTGCAAAGGAATCAATGAGCCAGTGAGCCAACATCCAAGAGAATAAATAACAAGTTGGCCAAAAAACCATGCATTGCAAATAGAAAAATGAGGGTAGCCAAAGCAAGAAAGCAACTCAAAAGCAAACAAAGCACACCTCGAACAAGCAAGACAACCCCAAGAATAGTAACAAGGGATTCAATGTTCCAAGTAATCCAACAACCAAGATAAAAAAATAATGAAAGTTGGCCATAAAACCTCCCATTGCAAATAGACAATATAGAAGATAAGTCCTAGAAAGATAGGGAAATGATCAGGCCAAAGCTAGCTTAAAAGTGGTGATCAGCAGTAGCCCAATTGCTAACAAAAGAAATAAGCAACAAAGCAAAAGCCAACATCCATTCAATAACCTCAAAAAGTCCAGCTGAACAAGACAATCCAAAACCCCAGAAGCATATGCTAAATTCCAATTAGATTGGATAAAGAGATGTGCCAAATTTAATAATAAAAGAAAGATAAAGCAAATTATTCGCAAGCAAGCAACAAAGAAGTTCAGACAATAGCAACAAATAGCCAAAACCATAAGGTTAACCTTTAAAGAGAGATCTTAATAATAATAATGTTGTGTCTTTCTTACGTAGGAAAGAGGAGGTAAGCATACAACAAACCAACCCAAAGAGCAGTAATTAAAACATCAGGAGAGATATTGCATCCAACATAAGATACACCAGCAAGTAACATAGGTACAACATAGATTACTAAGTGGTTCAAAGCAAAGTCATCTTTGACATACAGCCAAACACAAAATATTATGCCAGCAGCTAATCCAACAGAATCAATAATATTGGAAGTGTAGAGATAATTCCAATCCTATAGAGAAGGAGTTATAAAAGCAATGCTAGGGCAAGAGCTCTCCTTACAAGATGTGGAGATAAGGATATGAAACATAGTAGAGGCACCAACCATAATAAGGAGATGAATATCAGTTAAAATAGCTATAAAGATATATAGAGGTATAACTGTTAAACATTGAGGCAAGGATCCCATAATATAATTCTAGGAAAGGGATAGAAATCTATCCTGTTGATCAAAGAGTACAACAAGAACAAAGCATTAAATAATATATCTCCTCACAAACAAAGGAACACTTTATTAGATTGACAAGAAAACCCCAATCAAGGATGGGGTAAGTAAACCAACAACATATGTCACATAGCTCAGCAAATGGCCAACAAGGAGTAAAAGGATGATGCATCAACAAATTCCAAAGGAACAGCAACACCTTATCATTGAAAGTAGCAGAAACAGGAAGGCCCCAATTAGAATTAATGCAATTAAACAAACAACACATTCCATAGAAATCAATAGAAAAACACCAAGGGATATCCGGATGAAGCATTAGTAAGTACCAAGAAAATAACAACACTGAATAGAAAGTGATCATACAGTTAAATTGGAATTAAGACAGATTAAGAAAGAGGTTAGATTACTTTCTAAGATAAGGGAGCCCAGTATTGTCCAGGTTAACCAAGCCACACAAATGTTTAGGAAGAGTTAGTTGATCAAAGAAGTTTATCCACCTAACACCTGATTGGCAAGGTAATCAGTACATGCATTACCCTCATGCCATACATGAGTGATTCTAAAATTAAGTTGGGTAAGGAGAGCTCTAGTTTGCTTGAGAAGATAGTACAATTTAGTGTTGCTCATTTTGGTAGAAGTTAAAAGATCAATCAGTAGGAGGGCATCCACCTCAATCCAAATATTGAGCCAACCATTTTGAAAGCAAATCTGGAGAGCTTTGTACACTTCCATAAGCTCAATAAATGGAATAGAGCAAGAAGCAAAGGGGTAGGTAAAAGCACATAAGACTTTACCATTAAGATTTCTAAAAATGCCACCACCCAACCTTTATGAGAGATAGAGCCATCAGTGTTAATTTTAATAGTATTATCAAGAGGTTTTACCAGACAATCTTGTCATTTTACAAGAGGTTGATCCGGTTAAAACCCCATTTATTTGCCACTAATTTACAACCTTTGAATTGTTTGTAGTTAATGACATTGGCATTGAACATGTCTCAAATTTTATTTTTAATTCTAGCAATTATCTCAAGTGATTCATAGGGATCCCATGATGTTTTGCATCATCATGTCCATCCATATGAACCAAATAAGAGTGATAGCTATGACTTTAATGTGGCCTTTAATAGTGTTGTCAAAATAAACTTCAAGAAGTTGATATAAAGTTAAGGAACCATTGAAAATGACAATATTAAAGAGGCCATCATACCAAATCCAAAGTTTAGAAGCAATGTCTCCATTAACAAAAACATGGTTCACATTCTCAATGTGAAAGCAGCATTTTTATTTTAAAGGTAATTGAAAGCCTTTAACTCACAACAAGGAATCAACAGGGATGAAGTTTTTCAAAATATGCCAAGTAAGAACAGAATAGAAGTAGGGATAGTGTTATTCCATAGTTTGAGAAACACATTGGAAGAATCATGAGTTTTTTTAATGTGAATCCAAACATTATTAAAGTTGAAATCACCATTATGTGAGAGCTTAAAAGGATCTAGTTGATTGGTAGGAATGATAGGAATAGTAGTAAGTTGTTTAAGAGAAAAGAAGGAATATAATCAATAAGCTTACTAATGTTCCACATATTATTCTGCCAAAAAGATTTCACTTTAATAGTAGCAGTGGAATGGGTGGAAAGTAAGTCATCAATGGACCCACATCCACTTATCTTACCAAAAGAAGGAGGAGCCGAGTTAATCCCCAAAAAATTAAGGATTCTCATCCCATTTGACTGAACAAAGTCTTTTCCAAATAGAAGAGTCGCTTTATAGGACAAATGAGGGGTGCTTACTCACAATATTTAGCAGTCATGAAATTAGCCCAAAGACTATTGTTACTCCTAAAATTCCACCAAAGCTTATAGGAAAAAGCATTGATAGCTTCTTTGATTGGCTTACATCCAAGACCACCTTCATCTAGGGTGCCACAACTTTTAAACCAAGAGGTCTAGTGCATTCTTTTAGAGGAGTTATTAGAGCCCCAGAAAAATTTGTTAATGAGACACTCAATTCTGTTAATGATAGAAATGGTGACACAATGGTTTGGAGGAGATATAAAGGCATGGAGTTAAGAGTGCTCTTAATCAAAGTGGGCCTACCACTAAAAGAGAGTAAATGGAATTCCCAAATAGAAATATTATTAGAGATTTTTTGGATTAGATCATCAAAAAGATGAGATCTTTTCTAACCTTTAAAAAGCGGAGCCCCAAGATAATTAATGAGAAGTTGATGTTGCTGAAAATTAGTAATTCTCAAGATTTGATTGATCCTATTAGAAGGGATTTTAGAGGAAAGAATGAAACAGCATTTTCCTTCATTGAGAAAGAGACCACTTTCATTTCCAAATTTATTTAGAAGGCTCTTAATAGTTTTAATGTGCCTAATAGAGGCATTGCAAAAGATCGTAAAGTCATCAGCAAAACTAAGATAAGAGACAGGAATATCACCTTTAGTTTTAAAAAAAATGGAAGGATTTTTGTAGAAAAGATCATTCAGGCTCCTCGAAAGATATTCAATAGCAATAATAAAAAGAGAGGGTGAAAGAGGGTCTCCTTGTCTCAAGCCTGCCTCGAAGTAAAGAAACCAAGGGACTCACCATTCATGATAATAGAGAACCAAACATTGGTAATACAATTTTTGATGAGGTAGATGAAATTATCAGAAAACCCAAACAAATGGAAAATTTGAAAGTTGAAATTTTAAGAGAGGTTATCAAAAGCTTTAGAGATGTCCAGTTTGAAGAGGATGTTGCCACCTCTAATAGGAACATCAAGGTCATGAACCGCTCTTGGGCTAGAAGGATATTCGATATAGCTCTACTTTTAACAAAGCCAGTTTGGTTAGAGAAATAATTTTAGGGAGTAGGACTTATCTTATTATTAATTAATTTAGCAATGAGTTTTTGAAAGAAGGTGCAAAGGCTGATAGGTCTAAAATCTCCCTAAGTATCAATTTTATTAGTTTTGGGAATGAGAATAATGGAAGTGCTAGAAAATTATCTAGGTAAAGAGTTTCCATCAAAGAAATCAACAACAGCATCAACAAGGTCACACTTAATAATAGGCCAACAATGCTGAAAGAAATGAGTTGTGTAGCCATCAGGGCCAGCAACAGAGTCAGTATTCATGCTATTGAGAGTACTACTAATCTCAGTTTCTATAGGACGCAAAGTGAGTAAATGGAGAGGAGATCAGGTGAGTATTGAAGAGGGGTTCTAAGTTAGGGTTGTAGTTTAATAAATTTTGAAAATGTTGAATGACAGAATCTTTAATTTCATTATTATCAGTGATCCAGCTACCGTTAATATTTTTTATTTTTTGAATAGAGTTTAAGGCTTTCCTTTTGAAAAGAGCATGGAAATACCTTATATTTCTATCACCATCAATATATTTGTTTTACCCAAGAGGTTTCCTCCATATTCGATAATTAATCAAGTTATCTTTAGTGTTCAACTCATCAAGCTTACTAGGGTCAACATAGATCTTCAAGAGCAAACTAATTGTTCCATATTTTTTTAGATTGGCAAAAGATTTTTAAATGGTGCTTGTTCCACCAATTTAGGTTTTATTTTAGTCTTTTAAGCTTAAGCCAAAGCCGAATCATGCCTTTAATGGAATTGTCCAGGTGAATAGGGGCCATCCAATTAGTGGAAACAACATTAAAGAAATCACTATGTTGGGTCCACATATTTTGGAATCTAATAGGAGTGGGGGAGGATATAGTACTGGAAGGAGTTTTGATGGAGATCAATAGCGGAGCATGGTGAGACAAAGTTCTGATAAAATGCTCAACAAAAGTGAGGGGCCATTGATTGATCCAAAGGGAATTAAAGAGGGTCCTATCAAGCCACTGCGAGAGTCTAGAGTTATACCACATATAGTCAGAGGCAGAAAAACTAATATTAATCAGATTACCGCCAAGAATCATATTAGAAAAATCTTCCATGGAGTGGATGTTAGGAGAGCAACCTCCCCTTCTTTCGAGGAAGTGATAATAGTGTTGAAATCACCCCCAACCAACCAAGATTTATTGACCGAGGAGGCAAAACTTCTTAATTGATCCTAAAGGATGTTCCTACCAGCTCTATTATAAGATGCATAGATAAAGGAACCAAGAGAAAAAAATTCACCCAATGAGATTTGAACATTAACCAATTGTTGGAGAACATCAAGGATAGAAATGTTGATTAAATTATTCCAAGAACACCAAATTTTATTACTAATATTATAAAAGAAATTTTGAAAGCCTAGTGTTCTAGCAACATGGGTAATCTTAGAAGAGTAAATGAATGGCTCAATAACAACAAGTAAGGCTATGTTATGAGTATGACAAAGGCTTCTAATATGATTGTGGACAGTGAGAGTCCCAATACCCTGAACATTCCAAATAAGTAAATTGATCATAATAAGTTGAAAGAAAAGAGAAGAGATAATTGAAAAAATGAAAAACAAGAAGAAGAAAAACATGAAACAATTATTTATGGGAAGTTAGAGAAGATCGAGTGGTTCTAGTGGAGTTATTAGTGAACATTCTAACTTTAAGGGAATTTTTTTAATAATAGTTTGAAAAGGCCTATCTATGTCCAAAGTATCTCCATCTGAAGGAGGGTGATTTGTGATATTCAGAATAAGACCAGTATCTATCAAAGCATTTCTAATGGTGATTTCTTCTTCTTCGGTATCAGAGTTAGGTTGAGAAATAGGGTTAACATGTGTATCACTCTATAGGGTAATGAAAGGAGAGGTTGTGGCACCATTAATAGCACAAAATTCATTTTTATTTCCATGAGTACTATTCAGATTTTGATCCGTCGCCAAATTATCAAAAATTTTCAAAACAATTCTAGAATTAGTTTTGAGATTTTGATCCAACTTGAGGTTCCCATTCAAATCACCATTATGAGTTATATGAGTCAAGAGATTGTCTTGAGATGCCAAGTTATTACAAGTAGAAGCAATGTTAGGTAAGTTATCATTAATTTCCTCCCAAACCTCAATATCATTATTTTTATCAAGCTCAGATTGTTCTCCAATAGGCAAATCTGTAGGTAATAAAGGAGAGGGGGTAGGAGGGTGAGTTCAATTTTGAGTAACTTTAGGCACATAAGCGAACTTATTATTTTTTTCATTTGTTAGAGAGGGATTAGGATTGGGCAATTTTTTTCTTTTTAAGATTAGTGTGTAACACAAAGCATTCAGAGTGATCATGACCATGGATCTTACAATGTGTGCAAAAAAAGGGAAATTTTCAAATTCCACTTTTTGATTATACCCAAATTTTTCTAAACCGATCCAAACTTCTTTAGGGTACTTTTTCGGTAATATCAATCTCTACCAAAATATGAGCAACTGATGGTCGTGATCTCACAATAGTGGCTTGATCTATTTGAAGGGGCCTACCAAAGAGATCCCCAACCACAAATAGGACTTGATGGGTAATGTAATGTATCCTCATGTTTGGAAAAGCTAGCCATGAAGGAACAATTGGTGATTCCTCTTTGACATCAAATAGAGGAGACCATTTCAAAAGCCTCATTTGACAATTGTACGCAAAGTAAGAGTGACGAGCAAAGACTCTTGAGTAGTCTAAATCATTAGATAGTTGAATAAGGTTTATTTGAAGGTTTATGTTTTTTTTATTTATTTAATTTTTAAGTTTTATTTAGTTTAGGTTTAGGGTTTACGGTATATGGTTTATGGTTTTAGGGTTTAGGATTTTAGGGTTTAGGATTTAGGGTTAGGGTATAGGGTTCAGGGTTTAGGGTTTATGGTTTAGTATTTAGGCTTTAAAGTTTAGGGTCTTAGCGTTTAAAGTTTAGGGTTTAGGGTTTGCTTAGGGTTTTGGGATAAGTTTAGGGTTTAGGGTTTAGGGATTAATCTTTAGGATTTATGGTTTTTAGGTTTTAGGGTTTATGGTTTTTAGGTTTAGGGTTAGGGTTTAGGGTTTAGGGTAGTTAGGGTTTAGGGTTTAGGGTTTAGGGTTTAGGGTTTAGAGTTTATGGTTTTTTTCGTTAAAAACATAAGTAAACTGGTAGGCTTAGGTTTATTTAGTGGATTTATTTATTTAAGTTTATTTGATTTTTATTTAATTTTGTTTATTTATTTGAGGTTTATGTATTTTAGATTAGGTTTAGGTTTAGGTTTATGATTTTGTAGTTTAGTTTTATCTTTATTTTATTTTTTAGGTTTAGGTTTTATTTTTTATTTTTATGTTTAGGTTTAGGTTTTTGTTTTATTTTTTTAGGTTTAGGTTTTAGGTTTTTATTTTAGGTTTATTTTTAGGTTTTATTTCTTAGTTTAGGTTTAGGTTTATTTTTAGTTTATTTTCTTTAGGTTTAGGTTTAATTTTAGGTTTAAGTTTTTATTTTGGTTTATTTGAGTTTAGGTTTAAGTTTTTTTATTATTTGTGTTTTAGTTTAGGGGTTTATTTTTATTTATTTTTAGGTTTATTTTTTAGGTTGAGGTTTTATTTAGTTTTTATTTTAATTTATTTTAGGTTTATTTTTTTATTTTAGATTAGTTTAATTCTATTTAGGTTTTTATTTTATGGTTTATTATATATTTTTAGTTTTGTTCAGGTTTTTTTAATATATTTTAGTTTCTTTTATTTTTTATTTTATTTTATTTTAGTTTTGGTTTAGGATTAGGTTTAGGTTTTTATTTTATTTTTTTTGGTTCAGGTTTTAGGTTTTTATTTTACATTTATTTTTAAGTATTATTTTTTAGTTTAGGTTTAGGTTAATTTTAATTTAACTTATTTTATTTAGTTTAGTTTTAGGATTTGGTTTAATTTATTTAGAGGATTAGGTTTAAGCTTGATTTATTTTAGTTAAGTTTATCTTAGTTTAGGTTTAGCTTTATTTTATTTTATTTAGTTTTTTTTTATTAGGAGTTTTTTTTTATTTAGGTTTAATTTTGGTTTATATTTTTTTATTTTGTTTTTATTTTATTTTAGATTTATTTTATTTTTATTTTAGGTTTTGTTTTTATTTGATTTAGGTTTTCTTATTTTTCAATTTTGTTTAGGTATTTATTTATTTATTTTTAGCTTAGTTTTTTTAATTTTCTTTTTAGTTTTAGGTGTTAGTTTATGTTTTTTTTATTTTATATTTTCACTTTATTTTGTTTTATGTCTATTTTATTTATTTTCTTTTTAGGTTTAGGTTTCTAGCTTTTTTTAGGTTTCAGGCTTTTTTAGGTTTATTTTTAGGTTTTATTTTTTAGTTTAGGTTTAGGTTTATTTTTAGTTTATTTTATTTTTTTAGTTTAAGGTCTAGGTTTAGTTTTTTATAGGTTTATGTTTAGCATTTTTTTTTTATTTTAGTTTAACTTTTTGTTGTATTGTTTATTTAATTTTTATTTTATGTTTAGTTTTTATTTTTAGTTTAGGGTTTGGGTTTTTTTTTTAGGTTATATTTTTAGGTTTATTTCTTAAATTTATGTATTTATTTAGTTTTTATTTTATTTTATTTATTTTTTTTTATTTGTTTATTTAATCTTTGGTTTATATTTATTTAGTTTAGGTTTTATTTATTTAATTTTAGTTTATTTTTTATTTTTTATTTTTGGTTTTAGTTTAGGTTTTAATTTTATTTTATTTAGGTTAAGGTTTTATTTATTTTTTGTGTTTTTTATTTACTTTTGGTTTAAGTTTTAGGTTTTAGGTTTAGGTTTAGGGGTTTAGAGTTTATGGTATAGGTTTTAGGTTTTAGGGTTTTGATTTTAGGGGTTTAGGGTTTAGGGTTTAGGTTAGGTTTAGGGTTTAGGGTTTAGGATTTAGGGCTTTTAGGGTTAAATTAAGGGGGTTTAGAGTTTAAACTGAAATTTTAGGGTTTAGTTATAGTTTAGGGATAATTTAGGGTTTTGGGTTTAGGGTTTTTTTGGGGTTTAGGTTAGGTTAGATTTAAGATTGGTTTAAGGTTAGGTTAGGGTTTTTTAGTTTAGGGTTTGATTTTTGATTTTAGGGTTTAGGGTTGAGGTTTAGGGTTTAGTTTAGGTTTAGTGGATTTAGTTTAAGGTTTAGGTTTAGGGTTTTATTTAGGGTTTAGGTTTAGTAGGGTTTAGTTTATTATTTTAAAGTTAAGCCTGAGTAGGATTATTTATTTCATTTATTTTTTTATTATTTAGGTATATTTATTGAATTTGGTTTAGTTTATTTATTTTAGTTTAAGTTTCCTATTTTAATTTATTTTTTAAGTTTTGGCTTAGGGTTAGGTTTAGGTTTAGGTTTGTTTTTTAGTTGAGTTTTATTTTTATTTTATTTTTTGGGTTTAAGTTTTATTTTTTATTTTTAAGTTTAGGTTTACATTTTAATTTTATTTTTTTAGCTTTAGGTTTTAGGTTTTTATTTTAGGTTTATTTTTAGGTTTTATTTTTAGTTTAGGTTTAGGTTTATTTTTACTTTATTTATTCAATTTAGTTTAGGTTTAGGTTTAGGTTTTAATTTTTTAGTTTAGTTTATTTTAGTTTAGGTTTAAGTTTATTTTAATTTGTTTAGTTTATTTTTATTTTAGGTTTAAGTTTTTATTTTTTAGTTTAGGGTTTAAGTTTTATTTTTTATTTATTTTTAAGTTTAATTTCTAGGTTTATTTTTTAGGTTTATGTTTTTATTTAGTTTTTATTTTAGGTTTATTTTATTTTTATTTTATGTTTAGTTTTTATTTTATTAAGGATTTTTATTCATAGGTTTATTTTATTTTATTTAGTTTAGTTTAGGTTTTTCTTTATTTTATTTTAGTTTATTTTTATTCTTTATTTTATTTTATTTTAGATTTAGGTTTAGGTTTTAATTTAGGTTTTTATTTTATTTTATTATATTTAGGTTTAGGTTTTTATATTTATTTTATTTTTAGGTTTTATTTAGTTTAGGTTTAAGTTTTTAGGTTTTTAAGGTTTAGGTTTTAGGGTTTAAGGTTTAGGGTTTAGGATTTTAGGATTTTGGATTTTAGGGTTTTGGGTTAGAGTTTAGGGTTTAGGGTTTACGATTTAGTTTTTAGGCATTAGTGTTTAGGGTTTAGGGCTTAGAGTTTTGGGTTAGCTTTGCCTTTAGGCTTAGTTTAGGGTTTATGATTTAGGGTTTTGGATTTAGGCTTTAAGGTTTAGGGTTTTTAGGGTTTAGGGTTTTAAGGTTTATACTTTTAGGGTTTAGGGTTTATGATAAGGGTTTAGGGTTTAGGATTTGTTTTAGGTTTAGGGTTTAGGGTTTAGGACTTAAGGTTTAGTGTTTTTAAAAAAAAATTAAGTAAACTGGTAGGCTTATGTTTATTTAGTTTATTTATTTTAGTTTGTCTTATTTTTTATTTTTATTTATGTTTAATTTTTATTTTTATTTAGTTTAGTATATTTATTTTATTTTATTTATTTTAGTTTAGGTTTATTTATTTTAGTTTATTTTTTTGGTTTAGGTTTAGGTTTAGGTTTATTTTCTAGTTTAGTTTTATTTTTATTTTATTTTTTAGGTTTAGGTTTTATTTTTTATTTTTAGATTTAGGTTTAGGTTTTTATTTTATTTTTTAGGTTTGATTTTAGGTTTTAATTTTGGTTTATTTTTAGGCATCATTTTTTAGTACAGGTTTAGATTTATTTTTTATTTATTTTATTTTATTTAGTTTTGGTTTGGTTTAGGTTTTAGGTTTTATGTTTATTTTAGTCTTAGGTTTAGGTTTTCTTTACTTTAGTTTAGTTTATCTTAGTTTAGGTTTAGGATTATTTTATTATGATTTTAGGTTTAGGATTTTTTTTTTAGTTTAAGGTTTAGGTTTTATTTTTTATTTACTTTTAGGTTTTATTTTTTAGGTTTAGGTTTCTATTTAGTTTTTATTTTATTATATTTTAGGTTTATTTTATTATTATTTTAGGTTTAGTTTTTATTTTATGTAGGTTTTTTATTTTTTTAGTTTAGTTTAGTTTTTTATTTATTTTATTATAGTTTAGTTTTTATTTTTTATTTTATTTTCTTTTTAGGTTTATGTTTAGGTTTAGGTTTTAGTTTATGTTTTTATTTTATTTTATTTTGGTTTAGGTTTTTTATTTATTTTATATTTTGGTTTTATTTAGTTTAGGTTTAGGTTTTTAGCTTTTTAGGGTTTAGGGTATAGGGTTTATGTCTTAGGCTTTTATTTTTGGTTTATTTTTAGATTTTATTTTTTTAGTTTAGCTTAGGTTTATTTTTACTTTATTTTATTTTTTTTTAATTTATGTTTAGGTTTAGGTTTTATTTATTCTAGTTTAGGTTTAAGTTAAGCTTTTATTTATTTTATTTTATTTTTATTTTAGGTTCAATTCTTATTTTTAGTTTGGGTTTAGGTTTTATTTTTTTATCTATTTTAAGTTCTTTTTTTAGGTTTATTTTTTAGGTTTAGGTTTTTATATAGTTTGTATTTTATTTTATTTTAAGTTTATTTAAATTTTATTTTACGTTTAATTTTTATTTTATTTAGGTTTTTTATTCTGTGGTTTATATTAATTTTTATTTAATTTAGGTTTTTATTTATTTAATTTTAGTTTATTTTTATTTTTTTATTTTATTTTATTTTCAGGTTTATGTTCTTGGTTTTAATTTAGGTTTTTATTTTATTATTTTATTTAGGTTTTGGCTTTCTTATTTATTTTATTTTTAGGTTTTATTTACTTTAGGTTTAAGTTTTTAGGTTTTTAGGGTTTTTTATTTTATTTAGGTTTAGGTTTTTTATTTATTTTATTTTTAGGTTTTATTTACTTTAGGTTTAAGTTTTTAGGTTTTTAGAGTTTAGGGTTTAGGGTTTTAGGGTTTAGGGTTTTAGGGTTTAGTGTTTAGGATTAGGGATTAGGGTTTAAGGTTTAGTGTTTAGCCTTTAGGTTTAGGGTTTTAGGGTTTTAGGTTTAAGGTTCTTATGGTTTAGGGTTTTTGAGTAGGGTTTAGGTTTAGGTTAGGGTTAAGGTTAGAGGGTTTAGGGTTTAAGGTTTAAACTTTAGGTTTAGTTTAGGTTTAGGGTTTAATGGAGGTTTAGTTTAGGGTTTAGTTTAGGGTTTAAATTGTTTAGGTTTAGTTTAGGTTTAGGTTTAGGTTAGTTATTTAAGGTTTTTAGGTTTAAATTTTTTTTTAGTTTATTTTATTTTAGTTTATTGAGGTTTATTTTTTATTTTTATATAGTTTATTTTATTTATTTTAGGTTAATTGATTTTTATTTAGGTTTTTTATTTTAGTTTATTTTTAGGTTTAGGTTTAGGCTTATGTTTATTTTTTAATTTAATTTTATTTTTTAGGTTTTATTTTTTATTTTAAGGTTTAGGATTAGGTTTATATTTTTTTAGGTTTAGGTTTTAGGTTTTTCTTTTAGGATTTTTTTTAGTTTAGGTTTAGATTTATTTTTAGTTTATTTTATTTATTTTATTTTAAGGTCTAGGTTTAGTATATTTTAGGTTTAGGTTTATGTTTTATTTACTTTATTTTAGTTTATTTTAGTTTAGGTTTAGGTTTAATTTATTTTGTTTATTTTTACTTTAAGGTTTTTTTAGTATAAAGTTTAGGTTTTATTTTTTTATTTTTTTTAGGTTAATATTTTAGGTTTAGGTTTTTAATTACTTTTTATTTTATTTTAATTTAGGTTTATTTTATTTTTATTTTTCATTTAGTTTTTATCTTATTTTGGTTTTCTATTTTTAGGTTTATTTTATATTTTAGTTTTGTTTAGATTTTTATTTATTTTAATTTAGTTTAGTTTCTATTTTTTAATATATTTTCTTTTTAGGTTTTGGTTTATGTTTAGGTTTATGTTTAAGTTTAGGTTTTACTTTAGTTTTTTTATTTAGGTTTAGGTATTTTTTATTTATTTTATTTTTAGGTTTTATTTAGTTTAGGTTTAGATTTTTAGGTTTTTTGGTTTTTAGGGTTTAAGGATTAGGGTTTAGGGTTTGGGGTTTAAAGTTTAGGATTTAGGGTTTAGGGTTGTAAGTTTTAGGGTTTAGGGTTTAGAGTTTAGGGTTTAGGGTTTAGGGTTTAGTGTTTAGGGGGATTTGTTTATATTTTAGTGTTTAGGTTTTAAAGTTTAGGTTTAGATTTAGGTTTAGTTTAGATTTTAGTTTAGTGTTTAGTTTTTTTTAATAGAGAACAGATTTAACATTTATTTCTTCAATTTCATCAACCAAGTAACACACCAAGTTTTCTAAGACATGCGTCGACATAGATAAAAAATGAGCATGCATAGAGCAAATCAAAAACCCTAGATACTAGAACCGTCTCTACTATAAAGACACATTTCCATAAGTAGTAGATCATATCGTTCTTTTGTTTCTCTAGTTCCCATCAGAACCACTCTCGCCTCTCGAGTTACAGGATCTGCCATCGTATCCTGAATCAATCCCTCCGCCCCCATGATGGCTATAACCTTTGTCGCTCCTCTCACCTCCATAACCACCACCTCCATATCTACCAGCACTCTAGATTCATTAGCACCTCTAGATCCCCCACCTCAGATCTCACTTCCATAACTGCCACCTCCATGTCCATCATCATATCTACCAGCACCTCCAGTAGGGTTAGGGTTTAGGGTTTAGGGTTTGACTTTAGGCTTTATGGTTTAAGGTTTTTAGCATTTAGGGTTTAGGGATAGCTTAGGGTTTAGGGTTTTCAGTTTAGGGTTTAGTGTTTAGTGCTTAGTGTTTAGGGTTTAGGGTTTAGGGTTTGGGTTTAGGGTTTAGGGTTTAGGGTTTTACGGTTTGGGGTTGTTTAGGGTTTAGAGTTTAAGGTTTGGGGTTTAGGGTTTAGGGTTTAGGTTTTAATTATTAATTTCTTTATTTTTTATTTTTTTAAATTAAGTAAATGAGTAGGTTTAGGTTTATTTAGTTTATTTAATTTATTTATTTTTGGTTTAGGGTTTTTTTTAAATTAGGTAAACTAGTATTTTAGGTTTTTTTAATTTATTTTTTATTTATTTTAGTTTATTTTATTTTTTAATTTTATTGAGGTTTATTATTTATCTTTATTTAGTTTAGGTTTTTATTTTAGTTTATTTTTAACTTTTAGGTTTAGGATTAGGTTTACTTTTTAGTTTAGTTTTATTTTTTTTGTTTAAGTTTTATTTTTTTTAGGTTTATGTTTAGCTTTTTATTATATTTTTTCAGTTTAGGTTTTAGGTTTATATTTTAGGTTTTTTTTCAAGTTTTATTTCTTAGTTTAGGCTTAGGTTTATTTATAGTTTATTTTATTTAATTTAGTTTATGTTTAGGTTTAGGTTTATGTTTTATTTATTTTAGTTTAGATTATTTTAATTTAGGTTTACTTTATTCTATTTATTTTTTTAGGTTTAGGTTTTTTTTTTATTTTGGGTTTAATTTTTAATTTTTATTTATTTTTAGGTTTAGGTGTTTATTCAATTTTTATTTTATTTTATTTTAGGTTAAATTAATGTTTATTTTAGGATTAGCTTTTATTTTATTTTATTTTTTTATTTTTTGATTTATTCTATTTTTTAGTTTAATTTAGGATTTTATTTATTTTATTTTAGTTTAGTTTTTATTTTTATCTTATTTTATTTTTAGGTTTAGGTTTATATTTTAGTTTAGGTTTTTATTATATTTTATTTAGGTTTAACTTTATTTATTTATTTTATTTTTAGGTTTTATTTAGTTTTGGTTTCTATTTTTATGTTTTAGGGTTTAGGGTTTAGGGTTTATGGTTTAGGGTTTGAGGGTTTAGGGTTTAGGGTTTATGGTTGAGTGTTTTAGGGTTTAGGGTTTATGGTTTAGGGTTTATTATTTAGGGTTTAGGGTTTTTAGGGTTTTGGGTTTAAGGTTTAGGTTTAGGGTTTAAATTTTAAGGATTAAGGTTTAAGGTTTAAGTTAGTTGGGTTTAGGTTTAGGTTTAAACTTTAGGGTTTAAGTTTTAAGTTTAGACTTTAAGATTTAGGGTTTAAGGTTTTAGTTGATTTAAGGTTTAGGTATGAGTTTAATTTAGGTTTAAGGTTTAAGTTTAGATTTTAATGTTTAGTTGTTTAGTTTTGGGGTTTAGGTTTAGGGTTTTATTTAGGTTTAGGTTTAGGTTTAGGATTAAGGGTTAGGGTTTGGATTAGGGTTTAGGGTTTAGGATTAGGGTTAGGGTTTAGGGTTTAGGATATAAGGTTTAGGGTTTATGGTTTAGGGTTTAGGGTTTAGGATTTAAGGTTTAGGGTGTTTAGGGTTTAGGGTTTAGGGTTTATGTTTTAATTTAACTATTATTTTTATTTAAATTAAGTAAACCTATAGGTTTTAGTTTATTTAATTTATTTTATTTGATTTATTTAGCTTTATTATTATTCTTATTCAGTTTAGTTTATTTATTTTAGGTTTATCTATTTTAGTTTAGGTATTTTATTTTATTTTTATTTTATTTATGTTTAGGTTTAAATTTATTTTTTAGTTTAGTTTTATTTTTATTTTATTTTTTAAGTTTAAGTTTTATTTTTTATTTTTAGGTTTAGGTTTAGGTTTTTTAGGGTTTAGGGTTACGGTTTATGGTTTAGGGTTTAGGGTTTAAGGTTTATGGTTTAATGTTTAGGCTTTAGGGTTTAAGGTTTTTAGGGTTTAGGTTTAGGTTAGCTTAGGGTTTAGGGTTAGTTTAGGTTTTAAGATTTAGGATAAGAGTTTAGGAATTAGGGTTTAGGGTTTGTGTTTAGGGTTTAGGGTTTAGGGTTTAGGATTTTAGGGTTACTTAGGGTTTGAGGTTTAGGGTTTAGGGTTTAGGGTTTAGGGTTTAGGTTTTAGTGTTTAGGGTGTAGAGTTAGGGTTAGGGTTATGGTTTATGGTTTAAGGTTTAGGATTCAGGGTTTAGGGTGTTTAGGGTTTAGGGTTTTTTTATTTAATTATTTTTTTTATTTTTTATTAAAATTAAGTAAATTAGTAGGTTTAGTTTTATATAGTTTATTTTATTTTTTATTTTTATTTTGGTTTATTTCTATTTTTATTTAGTTTAGTTTATTTATTTTAGTTTAGGTTTTTTATTTTAGTTTATTTTTTTAGTTTAGGTTTAGGTTTAGGTTTTATTTTTTAGTGTTGTTTTATTTTTATTTTATTTTTTATTTTTAGGTTTAGGTTTAGGTTTTTATTTTATTTATTTAGGTTTAGGTTTTATGTTATTATTTTAGATTTATTTTTAGGTTTTATTTTTTAATTTAAGTTTAGGTTTATTTTTAGTTTATTTTATTATATTTAGTTTAGGTTTAGTTTATTTTTGGTTTAGGTTTAGGTTTAGGTTTTATTTATTTTAGTTTAGTTTATTTCAATTTAGGTGTATTTTAATGTGTTACTTTTATTTTTATTTTAAGTTTAAGTTTTTTTAGTTTAGGGTTTAAGTTTGATTTTCTATTTATTTTTAGGTTTTTTTAGCTTTAGGTTTTTATTTAGTTTATTTTATTGTAGGTTTATTTTATTTTTATTTTAGGTTTAATTTTTACTTTATTAAGGTTTTTTATTTTTAGCTTTATTTTCTTTTTTAGTTTAGTTTAGGTTTTTATTTATTTTATTTTACTTTTAGGTTTAGGTATAGGTTTAGGTTTTAGTTTAGGTTTTTATTTTATGTTATTTTATTTTTTTTATTTTGTATAGGTTTAGATTTATTTATTTATTTTATTTTTAGGTTTTACTAAGTTTAGGTTTAGGTTTTTAGGTTTTTAGGGTTTAGGATTTATGGTTTAATGTTTAGGGTTTAAGGTTAGTTTAGGGTTTAGGGATTAGGGTTCATGGTTTGGGGTTTAGGATTTAGGGTTTAGGGTTGTAGTTTTAGGGTTTAGGGTTCTTTTTTGAGAAAAGTTAGGATTTTATAACCATAAAAGGAAAAGATACAATGTCCTTAATAGGGGTAAAGCTCAAAGTTCTACTGCTCTTAGAGCTATAAGAAACCTAAAGGTAAACCCCATCTAAATACAATAGAAAGGAAAAGAAAACAAAAGAAAAAAAAAAAAATATAAATAGCAAAAAAAATATGATAAAAGGCACGAATAAGACCATATGACTCATGAAAGTAGTAAGGACTAGTTAGAAGCGACTCTTCATCCCTTTGAGAAAGCAAGATAAGCAAGATACACACAATAACAACACTTGAGTTGGGAGTAAAG
Organism: Cymbidium sinense; assembly: GCA_021442155.1. Classification (NCBI taxonomy): domain Eukaryota; kingdom Viridiplantae; phylum Streptophyta; class Magnoliopsida; order Asparagales; family Orchidaceae; genus Cymbidium; species Cymbidium sinense. The sequence goes on from CM038214.1 coordinate 139,981,758, forward strand.
CTCATTCCATTTGTAAAGTTCCAACACAAAAGAATTCATCAAAACACTACAAAGGCAATAATCATAGCTCAAGGGAAAAGGATAAAGTAAACAATTTAGAGAGGAGAAAGAGAAGGCTTGGGCTCATTTAAGATCATCTCAGTGGCAACAATACATATGAGCATCAAACTTCTTGAGAAGGTTCTGATCATATGTAATGCTACTAACGGAGAGAAGAAATGAGTAAACATCAAGGCCAATATAGCGACATACTAATATAAACAAACCATCTAAGGCAAAATAGTCCATAGTGATCTAGATCCACGCACCAAATAAGAGAAAATAAGACCGACCCAAAAAATACAGCGACAATCACATAAAACTGACAACCCAAGTTATAGAGGATCGTTACCAAGCTAAAAAAACCAAGCGGTAACTCCACCAAAGCCACCACCAAAAGGAAGAGAAACATAAAAAAGGAGTAGTCAGCATGAATAGGGGTAAAACACAACCCAACAAAACAGTCCCAAAGGCATAACAACAACCCACGACTATTTCTAGAGCACTAGCAATCCAAATCCAAGGGCAAAACCTCCACCAAAATAGCAAAATAATAGAAGATAAGTAGCAAGGAGAGAAACCCATAAGGAGCAGAGGAAACCAAAATTACCAATCAAAATCACCACCAAGGTTGCAAAAAATAGCAAATCTAGCACCATCGACTAAGAGGCAAATATCAGGAAACAAGGACAACAAAATAAACGGGAGTCAATACCTACAACCTAAATCCCAAGACCAAACAAGAATCCAAGGCAAGATAGCATCGATCCCAAGTCAAAGAAGGCTACAAGCCGACAGTAAAAGGCAAATCCGAGGGAAGCGGTAGCAACCGGTATGCATAGATAAAAATAGCGACAACTATCTCCTCCGATAAGCAAAACCAGTGCGGATAAAAGAACCAAAGCGGTGTCCTCATACATCAATAGAAAACAACCAAAAAAAACCAACCCAAACTAGGAAAACAACCAAAAAGAATTGAAAAAACCAAAGCAAAGCAAATCCTGAAGAGACCAATAGCTACCACCCAACAACCAACAACAACAACATAAGTTCCAATTCAATAAAGGGAGCAGCCAACCAAAATAAGAGGTTAACCTAATTAGAGCATAAAATAAAGGGAAAGAACAAGTGAGGCATAACATAACCACACGGAGATCTCAAAGAACCAAGAAATAAAATTGGTAGTCACTTTAGACAAAAACTAAGGTAGAAAATGTCATGGAGAACCATCCAACCGCAAGCAATAAATCATTGAGGAAAGGAACAAGGCCTGAGGCAAATAAAGCCCCTTCCAAACCCTATAGGGCAGATAATCACCATAAAAGAGAAAAGTGGAAGGCAACAACTAGAAAAAGCTACCTCCAATCCATAAGGTAGAGGGAAAAACCAACCAAGTCAAACAAAAACTAGGAGAACATAACCACCAAAAGCCCAAAATTATGCCAAACTAGAAGAGACAAATAGCGACCATGAAAAATGACCACCCAAAAAATAGTGGGATGGAAGAAGCAAATAGCGACATCAAAATAACCATAGCAAAATCCAATTATCAATTAGTATAAAGGGTAGGCCAAAATCAGGCACAACCACAACCTAGACCCCTAAAATAACACTAGCTGTGTGACAAAAGAAGCATAGCATGAGCCATAGAAAGAAAACCACCAGTCTTAGAGGAAAGGAAAACTAATTAAAAATAGCACCACTATGACCCAAATAAGGAGTCAGTCAAGTATACAATGAGGTAAAGAGGAAGGGGGTTTAAGTTTAGAATAAACTAAAACCAACAAGGTAGCTTTCATATAAGGGGAGATTGACCAGGACCCTAAAGAAAAATAGTAAAAACCAATACCTGGTGAGGGAATGAAAAAAAAATGAAAAAAATAGATTGAATAAAACCACGACAACAATATGATAAACAAAATAGCTGAAAGTTAAAATCCGAGGTAAGGCAGTCCATTGTTATCCAGATTGACCAGACCATCTAGATGCTTAAGTAAGCTAAGGTTATAAAATAAAGTGAGCTCATTTAATTTAGATCCCAAATTAGCCAAGAAATCAACAAAAGCATTACCTTCACGAAGAATGTGAGAAATTTTGTAGCAAACTTGAGAAAGAAGCTTTTTAGTGTGATTAAGAAGATAAAATAAGTTAGCATTCCCCATTTTATTAGTATTGAGCATATCAAGTAAAAGAAGAGCATCAACTTCAATCCAAATATTAAAAAGGCCTTTATTTAAACAAATATTAATAGCTTTATTAACAATGAGCTCGATAAATAACAGAACAAGCTTTGAGGGGTGGGCAAAAGCACAAATGATCCTTTAGAATCCTAAGAATTCCACCACAACCATATTTGTTTGAGGAAACAGAACCATCAGTATTAATCTTTATAAAATTTTCTTTAGGCTTAATCCAATGTATAATCCTAATACTCTTGTAGGAAGGGTCATCATGCAAAGTCATACCCAATTTTTTAGCCACAAATTTATAACCTCTAAAATGAAGATTACTAATTAAATTTGCATTAAAAAGAGCATGGATTTTTTTCCTTAGTTCTAGCAAGGATCCTTCTATGGTTCATAGGGATGCCTCGATATTTAGCATCATTTCTATCCATCCAAATGAATGAAATAAGGGTAATAGCAATTAAAAATTTCATAAGACCTTTCATAGTTTTATGGAAACAAACTTCAAGAAGTTGATGTAACTAAAGAGAGCCATGAAAATAGTTAGTGTTAAATAAATAGTCATATCCAAAGTTTGGAAGCAATAGCACCATTGACAAAAACATGATTAACATTTTCAATATGAAAGCAATAATAGCACTTGGAAGGTAAATAAAACCCTTTAATCCAGAGCAACAAATCTACATGAATGAAGTTATTTAAAATCCTCCAAGCTAAAACAACATAAGAAATGGGAATGATATTGTTCCATAGTTTAATGAAAATAATAGAGGTGTTTTGTTTATTTCTAATAAAATTCCAAACCTCTTTAAGAAAGAAATCACCATTGTAAGAGAGCTTGAAAAGAATTTGATTAGGTTTATTATAAAAGATAGCGATGTTGCAAAACTTGTCAAAAATAGAAATAGAATGTAGTTCTCAAGTTTGTTTTCATTCCTATTGTTATTAAGCCTAAAAGAGTTAACTTTGATAGTAGCGTGGTGTATAGATAAAGGGAGTCAATAGAGCCATTTCCAATCCAATTGTCTTGCCAAACCGAATGAATACCCCAAGATATTAAGGATTCAACAACCCATTTAATGGAGCAAAGCCTTTTCCAAGATGGAGAATCACCAACTTTATAAGCATAGATAAGAGGGTGTTTACCTTAGCAATATTTTTCCATCATAAAATTAGCCCAAAGGCTATCATTCTTTCTAAAATTCCACTAGAGCATATGAGAGAAGGCAGACATAGCTTCATGAATAGGTTTGCAACCAAGACCACCTTCACCCAAAGGACCACAACATTTATGCTAGGATGTCCAATGCATTCTTTTAATAGAATTATTGGATCCCCAAAAAATTTATTAAGCAAGCGATCAATTCTAATAAGAGTAGAATTAGTGGGAATAATAGTTTGAATCAACTAAAAGGGCATAGAATTAAGAGTGCTTTTAAGAATAGCGAGCTTACCACCAAAGGAAAGTAAATGAAATTCCTAATAAAAAATATTATTTAAATTTTTTTGAATTAACTCATTAAAAAGATGAAATCATTTTGAACCTTTAGAGGAACATGCAAGTACTTAAGAGGTAAGTGTTGATGTTTAAAATTAGTGATATGCTGGATTTGATTGATTTTATTATTAGAGATACTTGAAGAAATAATAAAATAGCTTTTGTTATCATTGATAGAAAGACCACTTTCTCTACCATATTTATTTAGAAAAATCTTGAGGTTCTTGATATGTTGAATAGAAGCATTGCAAAAAATAATGAAATCATCTACAAAGCTTAAGTGGGAAACAGAAAGACCACCAAGAGTTCTATACATACTAGGATTGTTTAAAAGTAACTCATTGATGCTCCAAGATAAGTACTCAACAATAATAATAAATAAAGTAATAGATAAAGGATCCCTTATCTTAAGCCATGGGAAGAAGGAAAGAAGCCCAAAGCTTCCCCATTAAGCAAAATAGAAAACTAGACATTATTAATACAATTATTAATAAGAAAAGTAAATTTATAAGAAAACCCAAATAAATTTAGAATATGGAAAAGGAAATCACAAGAGATATTATCAAAAGCTTTGGTAATATCTAATTTGAAAAGAAAGTTTCCACCTCTAGTCTTAGCATCTAAGTGAATTAATTCATGGGCAAGTAAAATGTTATCGAAATAGATCTACCTCTAACAAAACCATTTGGTTGAGAGAGAATCTTATGAAGTAAAGGACTAAGCACGTTGGCAAGAATTTTGGAAATCAGCTTATTGAAGAAGGTGCAAAGACTAATAAGTCTAAAATCACTCTAATAGTCTAGATTATCTTTCTTATGTATGAGAATGATATAAGTGCTAAAAATATATATAGGAAAAGAATTACCATTAAAAAAAATCAACCACAGCCTCAATCAAATCACTTTTAATAATAAACCAACAATTTTGAAAATTTTGAGTAGTGAAACCCTCTGGACCAGCAACAGAATCTATGTTCATCTATTAAGAACTTTAAAATTTCATCTTCATTAGGCATAATAGTAAGCAAATCATTATCATCATTGGTAATAATAGAAGGAATCAAGTGTGATTTAAAAATAGCTTCATAAGAGCAACTCTTATTAAGCATATTTCTAAAGTATTTAATAACTGAATTCTTAATATCATTATTCTCCATAATCCATTCTCCATTATCATCTTTAATTTTTTGAATATTATTTAAAGATCTCTTTTATTAACTAAAGCATGGAAATACCTAGTATTCTGTCACCATCCACAATATGTTTACTAGCTTTTGATGCTAATAAGTCTCTTCCATATTTTGAAAATTAACAAGTTTATCTTTTACCTGTCAAGTCCTTAATCTTAGAAGGATATGACATAATAGAACTCAAGATCACAAACCATTTTTCCATATCTTTGATATTAGCAAAAGGTTTTAAAATAATGCTTGTTCCATGATTTTGCTTAACCATTTTAAGCTTAAACCAAAGTCTATTCATCACCATAATCAAATTATCAGGATATAAAGGAGCTTTCCAATTGTTAGCCACAACATTAAAAAACTCAGTATGCTGAATCACATGTTTGAAATCTAAAAGAGAAATTTTTAATCTATTAAAATTATCTTTAATAAAACCAAAGAGGAGCATTATCAGACAAGGTTCTGCTTAAATGATTGACATAAGTAATATTTCATTGAGTAATCAAATGAGTACTAAAAATCTGATCCAACCTGTGCCTAAGTCTAGAGTTTTTCCAAGTATAATTAGAACCTTTAAAACCAATATCAATCAAATTACAATCAAGGATCATATTAGAAAATTTTTCCATGGAATGAATATTAGGACTTTGTTCAGAAGTGAATAAAATAGTGTTGAAATCACCACAAAAAAACCAAGGTTTATTGACAATTGTAGAAAAATTCCTCAAATTATCCCAAAGAAGATTTCTACTAGATCTAAGCCCAAAACACAATAATCACCATAAGAGATTTGAGCATTGACAACTTGTTGAAAATCATCAAAATAGAAACCTCTACAAAGTTATTCCAAAACACCAAATCTTATTTTTGACATTAGGGAAAAATTTATTGAAATTGATCATTCTAGCAACATGGTTAATTTTGTTAGCATGAATAAGAGGCTCCAGAAAAAATAAGTAAAGAAATATTATGTATACGACAAAGATTTCTAATACAATTATGAATATAGAGGGTACCAATCCCTCCAACATTCCAAACAATAAAATTAAACATAAAAAATTAAAAAGGGGTTAAGAAAAGGTTAATTAAGAGAGGAGAGGGAGGTCATAGTTGATCCAGTGTTTTGTAGCAGTTTAGGTGGGAAATTATTAACATTTTTTCTTTTTTAGCATGATAAGTTTGGAAACCACTTTCTTTTCCCATATAATCATCATATGAGAAGGATTTAACAACATTAGTCATAGATTTAGGAGAAACCTCTAATAGAAATGAGTTCTCCTTCTTCCAAGACATTAGAATTTATTAAAGCCAAATGATCATTAGAATAATAATAAGAGGGGCAAACATATTTATTTAGAGGCAAGTGTGAACAAGCCCTTCCTCTTCATGGTCCAAATTATTAGACAAAGCCAAATCATTATGAGACTTTAAATCATCCTAAATGGAAAATAGAATTTGCCTTTTCAACTTGATTATCATGAGGTATTAAATCCATATTCTGCATTTAATTTGAATGATGCATAACATTAATACCCTCATTTATATTCTCAATCAAAGCTTCATTTTCATCAATCAAAGCTGACAAGGATGTAGGGATTGAATCAGAGGAAACATAATCATCATCCAAAGGTTTAGAAAAACTATTATTGTTCACATTAGAAGCCTTCAATTGCACAGACGAAGTAAGAGGTAAAATAGGCTTATTAGGAACATTCAAAAATACCTTTTTTTAAGTAGTTTTTGATATTTAACAGTGATTGACCTATGGTTAGGAATAAAAGTTTTCATAACAGGGATTTTATTTTTTTGGTGAGGGTGAAGAATGAAACTTTCAGAAATATCATGCCAATGGATTTCACAGTGAGAACAAAAGATAGGGAAATTTTTCAATTCAATTCTTTGCATATAACCATAATTTTTAGATTCAACCAAATTTCTTTGGGCTGTTTCTTGGTAATGTCTAATTAAACAAAGATTCTAGCCACTCAAGGATGACATTTCATAGTCATTTCTGATCAATTTGCAATGACTGACCAAGTAAAGCACCCATAGTAAAAAGTAATTGATGGTTAACAAAATGAATTTGCATATTGGGGAGAGAAATCCAAATTGGAACATCTTTGAATGATTCTAAAGTTGTCAGAGCAAAGTTAGTTGATGCCCTAGAAGGATCCATAGGATCCTTTAGTTTTCCCAAGGAATCATGGGAAGATCAGCAGTGTCACTCATGAATGACATGAAATAGGCCAGCAGTCTTTCATTCAAGAAGGAATATAGTGAGAATCGAGCAAAATAGCTAGTAAGTAGTGACACAAAGCTAAAAATGAGAGGGAAATGGAAATCACCAAAGCACGAGTACGAGGGCTCGGGTAATAGTTTGTTTGGGTTTTTGGGTTTTAGTTTAGGGTTTAGGTTTAGTTTAGTTTAGGGTTTAGGTTTAGTTTAGGTTTAGGTTTAGTTTAGTTTAGGTTTAGGTTTCAGGTTTATGACTAAGTTTAGGGTTTAGGTATAATTTTATGGTTTAGGTTTTGGTTTAGGATATAGGTTAAAGGTTTAGTTTAGTTTAAGTTTGATTTAAGTTTAGGAGTTTATGTTTAGGTTTAGTTTAGGGTTACATTTTATTTTAAGTTTAGGTTTAGGTTTAGGTTTAAGTTTAGGTTTAAGGTTTTAGGTTTAAATTTAGGTTTAAGTTTAAGTTTAGGTTTAAGTTTAGTTTATACTTAAGATTTTGGTTTAGGAGTTTAAGTTTAGTTTTAGGTTTATAGTTTAGGTTTAGTTTTAGGGTTTTATAGTTTAGTTTAAGTTTAGGGTTTAATTAGTTTAGTTTTGGTTTATTTAGGGTATTAGTTTAAGTTTAAGGTTTAGGGTTTAGAGTTTAGTTTAGTCAGGGATTTAGGTTTAGGTTTAGTGTTTAGAGTTTAAGTTTTAGTTTAGTTAAGTTTAAGTTTAAGTTTAAATTTAGGTTTAAGTTTAGTTGATTTAAGTTTAGGTTTAGGTTTAAAGTTTAGATTTAGGTTTAAGTTTAAGTTTAATTTAAGTTTAGGTTTAGTTTAAGTTTAGGTTTAGTTAGGTTTAGGTTTAAGTTTAGAGTTTAGGTTAAGTTTAAGTTTAAGGTTAATTTAGGAGTTTAAGTTTAAAGTTTAGGTTATTTAAGTTTAAGTTTAAGTTTAGTTTAAGTTTAAGTTTAAGTTTAGTTTAAGTTTAGGTTTAGTTTTAGTTTAGAGTTTAAATTAGATTTATATTTAGGTTTAAGTTTAAGTTTAGGTTTAAGATTTAGTTTAAATTTAGGTTTAAGTTTAGGCTGGGTTTAAGTTTAGTTTAGTTTAAATTTAGGTTTGTTTAGGGTCATTTAAGTTTAAGTTTAGGTTTAAGTTTAAGGTTTTATTTTAGTTTAGGGTTGGTTTAAGGTTTAAGTTTAGGAGTTTAGGTTGTATATTTAGGGTTTATGGTTTATGGTTTAGGTTATAGGGTTTAGGGTTTAGAATTTAGACTGTATGGTTTTTAAGGTTTAGGGTTTAGGGTTTAGGGTTTGGGGTTTAGGGTTATATGTTTTAGGGTTTAGGGTTTAGGGTTTAGGGTTTAGGTTTTATGGTTTAGGGTTAGGGTTTAAGGTTTAGGGTTTAGTGTTTATGGTTTATGGTTTTTAGGGTTAAGGTTTAGGGTGTAGGTTTTAGGTTTAGGGTTTAGGTTTTACTTTAGGGTTTAAGGTTTAAGGTTTTTTTAATAGAATAAATTTATATTCAACATTTCTTCTTTTTGATTTCCAAATAATGCACCAAGTTTTCTAAGACACAGATGATATAGATAAAAAAAAGCATAAAGCAAATCAAAAGCCTAGATAACTATAATCTCTATAAAGACACCCATAAGCAGCAGATAGGATCTTTCTCTAGTTCCCATCGAACCACCACCTCTTGAGCGGAGATCCGCATCATATCACGATTTATCCCTCCGACCACCACAGTAACCTTCATCGCTCCTCCACCTCCATAACCACTTGCTCGACCACCACCTCCATATCCAAAACTCAGATCCCCCACCACTATGATGATGCCTATCTTTGTGTCCTCCTAGATCTAGATTGAGCCTAGTTGATTTCGTTTCCATCAAGTTACCCATTATTAGGGTTTACAGTTTAGGTTTTAGGGTTTAGGTTTATTTTTTATTTATTTAGTTTCTTTTGGTTTAGGTTTAGGGATTATGGTTTAGGGTTTAGGGTTTAGAGTTTAGGGTTTAGGGTTTAGGGTTTAATGTTTACGGTTTAGGGTTTAGGGTTTTAGGGTTTAGGGTTTAGGTCTTAGGGTTTAGGCTTTAGGATATAAGGTTTTTAGGGTTTAGGGTTTAAGGTTTAGTGTTTATGCTCTAGGGTTTTGGGTTTTCATGGTTTAGAGTTTAGGATTTAGGGTTAGCTTAGGTTTAGGGTTAGTTTAGGGTTTAGGGTTTAGGGTTTGGAGTATTAGGGTTTAGGGTTTATGGTTTAGAGCTTAGGGTTTAGGGTTTAGGGTTTGGGTTTCGAGTTTAGGGTTTAGGGTTTAGGATTTAGGGTTTAGGTTTAGGGTTTAGGGATTTTATTTATTTATTTTAATTAATTAAACTAGTAGGTTTAAGTTTATTTAGTTTATTTTTATTTATTTTAGTTTTTTATTTTTTATTTTTATTTAGGTTAAATTTTACTATTTAATTAAATTTTTTATTTTAGGTTTATTTATTTTAGTTTAGGTTTTTTATTTAGTTTATGTTTTAGGTTTAGGTTTAAGTTTAGGTTTATTTTTTTAGTTTAGTTTTATTTTTATTTTATTTTTTTAGGTTTAAGTATAGGTTTTGATTTTATTTTTTAAGTTGAGATTTTAGGTTTTTATTTTAGGTTCAATTTTAGGTTTTATTTTTTTTTACCTTAGGTTTAGGTTTATTTTTATTTTATTTTCTTTTATTTAGTTTAGGTTTAGGTTTAGGTTTTTATTTTTGGTTTAAGTTTTATTTATTTTAGTTTAGTTTATTTTAATTTTAGTTTAGGTTTATTTTTTTATTAAAGGTTTATGTATTTTTTAGTTTAGGGTTTAAGTTTAATTTTTTATTAATTTTTAGGTTTTAATTTTAGGTTTATTTCCTAGGTTTATGTGTTTATTTAGTTTTTATTTTATTTTATTTTTATTTTAGGTATATTTTTATTTTACTTTGGTTTTTTATTTCTTTAGTTTAATTTAGGTTTTATTTATTTTATTTTAGTTATGTTTTTATTTTTATTTTATTTTCTTTTTTATTTAGGTTTTATTTTAGGTTTTTATTTCATTTCATTTTATTTATTTATTTTTTATTTTGGTTTAGGTTTTTATTTCTTTATTTAATTTTTATTTTTTATTTAGTTTAGGTTTACATTTTTAGCTTTTTAGGGTTTAGGGTTTAGAGTTTAGGGTTAGTTTAGGGTTTAGGGTTTAGGGTTTTGGGTTTAAGGTTTTTGGGTTTAGGGTTTAAGGTTTAGGGTTTATGGTTTAGGTTTAGGGTTTAGGGTTTAGGGTTTGTGGTTTTTAGGGTTTAGGGTTTTGAGTTTAGGGTTTAGGTTTTAAGTTTAGGGTTTAGGTTTTGGTTTAGGGTTTAGAGTTTTTGGTTATTTTTTATAAAAGGGAATAAATTCAAATTTTAATATTTCTTTTTTCAATTCATCAACCAAGTAACACCACAAGTTTTCTAAGACACAAGCAACAACATAGACAAAAAATGAGCATGCATAGAAATCAAAATGCTAGATAACTAGAACCATTTCTTGTAAAGGCACTCGATAGCGGTGATCAGTTAGCCATTCTTCGTTTCTCTGTTCCCATCGAACCACTGACCTCTTGATTCATGGGATCCACCATCATATCCTCGATCTCTCCCTTCGCAACCATCACGACTGTAACCTTCGTCGCTCTTCCTGCCTCCATGACCACCACTACTCCGACCACCACCTCCATATCCCCGGCACTTTAGATCCCCACCACCACTGATAATGCTATGCCTTCACCTCAACAAATCAGGCCAGCCTAGTTGGATGATGTTCTCTAAAGGTTTTGCCAATTCTTAAGGTTTAGGTTTATTAGGTTTTAGGGTTTAAGTTTCTTTTTTAATTTATTTAGTTACTTTAGGTTTAGGTTTAGAGTTTAGGGTTTAGGGTTTAGGGTGTAGGGTTAGGGCTTAGGGTTTAAGGTTTAGGGTTTAAAGTTTTAGGGTTTATTCTTTTAAGGTTTAAGGTTTAGGGATAGGGTTTAAGGTTTAGGGTTTAGCATTTAGTGTTTAGGTTTTAGGGTTTAGGGTTTATTCTTTAAGGTTTAAGGTTTAGGGATAGGGTTTAAGGTTTAGGGTTTACCATTTAGTGTTTAGGTTTTAGGGTTTAGAGTTTAGGGTTTAGGGTTCAGGATTTAGGGTTTAAGGTTTAAGATTTGAGTTTAGGGTTTAGGGTTTAGGGTTTAGGGTTTAAGGTTTAAGGTTTTAAGTTTTAGAGTTTAGAGTTGTTTAGGGTTTAGGGTTTAGCATATAGGGTTTAGGGTTTAGGGTTTATGGTTGTATAATTTAGGGTTCTAGGGGGTTTATCATTTAGGGTTTAGGGTTACTTTAAGTTTTAAGGTTTATTAAGGTTTAAGGTTTTTAGGTTTTAAGGTTTAAGGTTTAAGAGTTTTTATGGTTTAGGGTTTAGGGTTTAAGGTTTAGGGTTTATGGTTTAGGGCTTAGGGTTGTAGGTTCTGAGGTTTAGGGTTTAGGGTTTAGCATTGTAGGTTTAGGGTTTAGGGCTTAGAGTTTAGGGATTAGTGTTTAGGATTTTGGGTTTAGGGCTTTTATGGTTTAAGGTTTAGGGTTTTAAAATTAAGTAAACTAGTAAGTTTAAGTTTATTTAGTTTATTTTCTATTTATTTAAGTTTATTTTATTTTTTATTTTTATTTAGGTTTTATTTTTATTTTATTTAATTTTATTTATTTATATTAGGTTTATTTATTTTAGTTTAGGTTTTTTTTAGTTTTTTAAAGGTTTAGGTTTATTTTTTTAGTTTAGTATTATTTTTGTTTAATTTTTTTAGGTTTAGGTTTTATTTTTTATTATTAGGTTTAGGTTTAAGTTTTATGTTGTTATTTTATGTCTATTTTAAGGTTTTATTTTTAAGTTTAAGCTTAGGTTTAGATTCAGTTTATTTTATTTTATTTTGTTTAGGTGTAGGTTTAAGTTTAGTTTATTTTAGGTTTAAGTTTTATTTATTTTAGTTTAGTTTATTTTAGTTTAGGTTTAGGTTTATTTTATTTTGTTTATTTTATTTTTATTTTAGGTCTATTTTTTTAAAAATTTAGGGTTTATGTGTTATTTTTTATTTATTTTTAAGTTTGTTTTAAGGTTTATTTTTTAGGTTTTGGTTTTTGTTTAGTTTTGGTTTTATTTCATCTTAGGTTTATTTATTTTTATTTTTGGTTTAGTTTTTATTTTATTAGTTTTTTAAAACTTTAGGTTTTTATTTATTTTATTTTAATTTTGTTTGTTTTCTATTTTATTTTATTTTTAAGTTTAGGTTTAGGTTTAAGTTTTAGTTTAGGTTTCCAGTTTAGTTTATTTTATTTTTTTATTTAGGTTTAGATTTTAGGGTTTAGGGTTTATGGTTTGAGGTTTTAGGGTTTATGGTTTAGGGTTTAGGGTTTAGTTTTGGGTTTTGGGTTTAGGTTTTAGTTTAGGGTTTAGGGTTTAGGGTTTAAGGTTTACTAAGGTTTTTTTTAATAGAGTTTAGGGTTTTAGGGTTTAGGTTTTACGATTTATGTTTAGCATTTAGGGTTTTAGGGTTTAGGGTTTTCAATTTAGGGTTAAGGGTTTAGGTTTTTTTTGTTATTTTTTATTTTTTAAATTTGTTAAAATAGTATGTTTAGGTTTATTTAGTTTATTTTTTATTTTAGTTTATTTTATTTTTATTTTTCATTAAGTTTATTTTTATTTTTATTTAGTTTAGTTTATTATTTTAGTTTAGGATTTTTATTTTAGTTTATTTTTTAGGTTTAGGTTTAGATTTATATTTCAATTTAGTTTTATTTTCATATTATTTTTTAGGTTTTGGTTTTGTTTTTTATTTTTAGGCATATGTTTAGGTTTTTATTTTATTTTTTTATGTTTAGGTTTTATGTTTTTATTTTAGATTTATTTATAGGTTTTATTTTTTAGTTTAGGTTTATGTTTATTTTTAGTTTATTTTATTTTATTTAGTTTAGGTTTAAGTTTAGGTTTAGTTTATTTTAGGTTTAGGTGTAGGTTACATTTATTTTAGTTTAGTTTATTTTAGTTTAGGTTTAGGTTTAGGTTTTTTTCTAGTTTAGATTTAGGTTTTATTTTTTATTTATTTTTAGGTTTATTTTTTTAGGTTTAGGTTTTTATTTAGTTTTTATTTTATTTTAGGTTTATTTTATTTTTGTTTAAGGTTTAGTTTTTTATTTTGTTTAATTTTTTTAGTTTTTTGTTTAGTTTAGGTTTTTATTTATTTTAGTTTAGTTTTATTTTTATTTTATTTTTTTAGGCTTTAGGTTTAGGTTTAGGTTTTATTTTATGTATTTATTTATTTTTATTTTTTTATTTTGTTTTGGTTTAAGTTATTTTTTCATTATTTTATTTTTATGTTTTATTTAGTTTAGGTTTAGGTTTTTAGCTGTTTAGGGTTAGGGTTAGTTTAGGGTTTAGGGATTAGGGTGTAAGGTATAGGGTTTAAGGTTTTTTTTTGCATTTAGGGTTTAGGGTTTAGGGTTTAAGGTTTAAGGTTTAGGTTTTAGGGTTAAGGGTTTAGGGTTTAGGGTTTTGCATTTTAGGATTTAGGGTGTACAGTTTAGGGCTTAGTATTTTTAGGGTTTTGGGTTTTGGGTTTATGGTTTAGGTTTTAGGATTAGGGTTCAGGTTTAGTAAAGTGTTTAGGGTTTTAGGTTTTTTTTTAACAGAGAAGAAATTCAGATTCAACATATCTTCTTTTTAATTCATCAACCAAGTAACACACCAAATTTTCTAAGACACAAGCGTGACATAGATAAAAAATGAGTATGCATAGGCAAATCAAAACCTAGATAACTAGAACTGTCTCTACTATAAAGACAGTTCCATAAGCACATCGATCTTTTTTTTTAATTTCTAGTTCCCATTAAAACCACCCAGGACTTTTGAGTAGCGTGATCCACCATCATATCCCCGATCTCTCCCTCCACCAGCACCACACCTCCATAACCACCACTGCTCCGACCAGCACCTCCTTATCCACCACTACCCCTTTTTATAAATCTAAAGTGGGAGAATTTTATTGCCAAAAAGAAAGGGAGACAAGGTCCTTAAAGGGGATAAATCTCTACACTCTGCTCAAAGAGCTACAATTCTAAAGAGATAAAGCCCTACCTATTTCAAGAAAACCAAAGCAAAAGAAAGAAAAGACAAAAAATTAAGAAGAAATAACACAATTCAAGAAGCGACCAAAAACATCTATATCCGAAATCTTAGAGATGCACAAAACCACCTACAACCCCACAAAACCTACAAAGAACTTAAGATAGAGATAAGCATCTAGAAATAAGGACAAGCTAAATACACAAAAGGAACAAAATGATAAAAATCTTAGATAAGGCTCAGGCTCAGTGATAGTCATCTTAAGGGGCAACAGGATATGTGAGCATCCAAACTTTAGAAGAAGGGTTACAATCACATATGGTGCTACCAGCCAAAAGGATAATAGGGGAAACATCCCAGCCATCATAGCCAATTTACATCGATTAAATCAAACAACCAACAACCAACAACCAAAACATTGAAAGCCACCCAGCCAACCATAGCAGTAGGAATCAATAGAAATAGTAACAGAGCTAAGAATAACCATAACCACATAAAGGTTCATCCCATAATAGAAAGAAATGACAAACTAATGGACCATCCAGCCAATAGGCACACACCATAAAAAAACTTGAAAGAAACCACCAGAAAGGGGAATGGAAACTAGATGGAAGATAACAGCTCTAGAGAGAGTAACTCAGCCTAGAAAGAAATAAAGCCCATCCAGGCTCAACCAATAATCATAATAACATATAGCCAAAAAATGGAAGCAAAAGGCTAGAAAATACGACAACCATCAAGCAACCACCAGCCAATAAACCCTCACAGAAAAAAGGAGGCTAGGCAAAAAGGCAAACAAATAAGCTTTGAAGCCTGCCAATCACCAGGCCATCCTAAAACTAACACAACACCAACAATAGGAGAGAGTCACTAAAATCAGAGGGAAACTAAAGCTCAGTAGCACCAACTAGAAATAATCTAGACCTCCATCAAAAAGAGATACCATTCTTAGGGTTCATGTTTAGGTTTATTAGGTTTAAGGGTTTTGATTTATTTTTATTTTATTTAGTTACTTTATGTTTAAGTTTAAGGTTTGGGGTTTACAGTTAGGGTTTAGGGTTTAGGGTTTATGGTTTAGGGTTTAGGGTTTAGGGTTTTAGGATTTATTCTTTAGAGTTTAGGGTTTAAAGTTAGGGTTAAGGGTTTAGGGTTTAGGGTTTTTTAGGTTTTAAGGCTTAGGTTTTATCATTGTAGGTTGAGGCTTTAGGGTTTAAGGTTTAGGATTTAAGGCTTATGGATTTTTTTTAAAAAAAAAATAAATATGTGAATCGGTAGGTTTAGGTTTATTTATTTATTTAGTTTATTTTTTATTTATTTCACTTCATTTTATTTTTATTTATATTTAGGTTTATTTTTTATTTTTATTTAATTTAGTTTATTTATTTTAGGTTATTTATTTTATTTTGGGTTTTTTAATTTAGTTTATTTTTTAGGTTTAGGTTTAGGTTTAGGTTTAATTTTTTTAGTTTTATTTTTATTTTACTTTTTTAGGTTTAGGTTTTATTTTTTAATTTTAGGTTTAGGTTTAGTTTTTTATTTTATTTTTTTACATTTTATTTTAGGTTTATTTTTAGGTTTTATTTATTAGTTTAGGTTTAGGTTTATTTATAGTTTAGTTTATTTTATTTTATTTAGTTTAGGTTTAGGTTTAGGTTTTATTTATTTTAGTCTAGTTTATTTTAGTTTAGGTTTAGGTTTATTTTATACTGTTTATTTTATTTTAATTTTTGGTTTTATTTTTTTTAGTTTAAGATTTAGGTTTTATTTTAAGGTTTATTTTTTAGGTTTAGGTTTTAATTTTATTTTATTTTTATTTTACATTTAGTTTTTATTTTATTTAGGTTTTTTATTCACTTTTATTTTATTTTTTAGTTTAGGTTTTATTTATTTTATTATAGTTTATTATTATTTGTTTATTTTATTTTATTTTTAGGTTTAGGTTTAGGTTTTAGTTTATGTGTTTATTTTATTTTATTTAGGTTTAAGTTTTATTATTTATTTTATTTTAAGTTTTATTTAGTTTAGGTTTAGGTTTTTAGGTTTTTAGGGTTTAGGGTTTAGGGTTTAGGTTTGTAGGTTTTAGGGTTTAGGGTTTACTATTTAGGGATTAGGTTTAGTGTTTAGGGTTTAGCATTTACATTTTGGGTTTAAGGTTCAGGTTTAAATTTAGGATTTTGGGTTTTGGTTTTTTTAAAGAGAGAACAAAATGATATTCAACATTTCTTCTTTTCAATTTCATCAACCAAGTAACACACCAAGTTTTCTAAGACACACGCAAAGACATAAATAAAAACTGAGCACTCATAGAGAAAATAAAAAAACCCTAGATAACCAAAACCATCTCTACTATAAATACACAGTTCCATAAGCAATAGATCAAATCGACCATTCTTCAATTCCTCAGTTCCCATCAGAACCATCCCGGCCTCTCAAGTAGCTCCTCCTGCCTCCACCACGGCTATAACCTTCATCGTTCTTCCCGCATCCATAACAACCCATCGACCACCACCTATCCACACCGGATCCCCATTGCAATAATGATCGCATCTGCCTTCTCCTCCACCGCCAGATCTAGATTAAGCATGGTTAATGGTGAAGCTCCCACCATCAAAGTTCTGCCAATTTTTAGGGTTTAGGTTTAGGTTTAGGTTTATTAGGTTTTTTATGTTTACTTCTTCATATATTTAGTTACTTTAGGTTTAGGTTTAAGGTTTGAGGTTTAGGGTTTAGGGTTTGGGGTTAAGGTTTAGGGTTTAGGGTTTAGGGTTTATGGCTTAAGGTTTAGGGTTTAGGGTTTTAGGGTTTATGCTTTTAGGGTTTAAGGTTAAGGGTTAGGGTTATTCATTTAGGGTTTAGGGTTTAGGGTTTAGGATTTAGGGTTTATGATTTGTTTTTCTTAAATTAAGTAAGCCGGTAAGTTTAGGCTTGTTTAGGTTATTTAGTTTTTTTTATTTAGTTTAGTTTATTTTATTTTTATTTTTATTTAGGTTTATTTTTTATTTTTATTTAGTTTAGTTTATTTATTTTATGTTTATTTATTTTAGATTAGGATTTTTATTTATATTTATTTTTTAAGTTTAGGTTTATTTTTTAGTTTAGTTTTATTTTTATTTTATTTTTTAGGTTTACATTTTATTTTTTATTTTTAAGTTTAGGTTTAAGTTTTTATTTTATTTATTTAAGTTTAGGTTTTAAGTTTTTATTTTAGGTTTATTTTTAGATTTTATTTTTTCATTTTGGTTTAGGTTTATTTTTAGTTTATTTTATCTTATTTAATTTAGCTTTTGGTTTAGATTTAGGTTTAGGTTTTATTTATTTTAGTTTATATTTAGGTTTATTTTATTTTTATTTTAGGTTTAGGTTTTTTTTAGTTTAGAGTTTAGGTTTTAATTTTTATTTATTTTTAGGTTTTATATTTAGGCTTTTTTAGGCTTAGGTTTTTTTTGTTTTAAATTTAATTTTTTATGTTTATTTTATTTTTATTTTAGGTTTAGTTTTTAGTTTATTTAGTTTAGTTTAGGTTTTTATTTATTATATTTTAGTTTAGTTTTTATTTTATTTTATTTTCTTTTTATGTTTAGGTTTAGGTTTTAGTTTAAGTTTTTATTTTAATTTATTTTTTCTTTTATTTGGGTTTAGGTCTTTTTATTTTATTTTCGTTTAGGTTTTTTTTTTTATTCTTAATTTTTATTTAGTTTAGATTTAGGTTTTTAGCTTTTTAGGATTTTGGATTTAGGGTTTATGGTTTAGGGTTTGGGATTTGGGGTTTAGGGTTGTAGGTTTTGGGGGTTAGAGTTTATGGGTAAGGGTTAAGGGTTAGCGTTTAGGGTTTAGGGTTTAGTGTTTCGGGGTTAGGGTTTTAGGGTTTAGAGTTTAGGGTTTAGGGTTAGGATTTTATTATTATTATTTATTTATTTTCAGGTTTATATCATAGGTTTGAATTTTTATTTTATTTTATGTTTATTTCATTTTTATTTTAGGTTTAGTTTTTATATTATTTATTTTTTTATTTTTTTAGTTTAGTTTAGGTTTTTATTTATTTTATTTTAGTTTAGTTTTTTTCCTTTTTGGGTTTCTGTTTAGGTTTAGGTTGTAGTTTATGTTTTTATTTATATTTTATTTTTTATTTTATTTAGGTTTAGGTTTTCTTATTTATTTTATTTTTAGATTTTATTTAGTTTAGGTTTTATTTTTTAGTTTAGGTTTAGGTTTATTTTTAGTTTATTTTATTTTATTTAGTTTATGGTTTAGGTTTAGTTTATTTTAGGTTTAGGTATAGGTTTTATTTATTTTAGCTTAGTTTATTTTTATTTACATTTTGGTTTATCTTATTTTGTTTATTTTATTTTTATTTTAGGTTTAGTTTTTTTTAGTTTAGGGTTTAGGTTTTATGTTTAATTTATTTTTAGGTTTAAATTTTTATTTAGTTTTTATTTTATTTTATTTTAAGTTTATTTTAAGTTTATTTTATTTTATTTTACATTTATTTTATTTTATTTAGGTTTTATTCTTAGTTTTTTTTATTTTTTTTTAGTTTAGTTTAGATTTTTTTTTACTTTTTTATTTTTATTTTTTTTAGGTTTAGGTTTAGTTATTTATTTATTTTATTTTTAGGTTTTATTTAGTTTAGGTTTATGTTTTTTGGTTTTTAGGGTTTAGGGTTTTAGGGTTTAGGGCTATAGGGTTCATTGTTTAAGGTTAGTGTTTAGGGTTTAGTGTTTAATGTTTGAGCGTTAGGGTTCAGGATTTTATGGTTTAGGATTTAGGGTTAGCTTAGCATTTAGGTTAGTTTAGGGTTTAAGGCTTAATGTTTAGGGTTTAGGCTTCAAGGATTTTGGTTTTTATGATTTTTAGGGTTTTGGGTTTTGGGTTTTAGGTTTTGGGTTTAGGGTTAATTTAGAGTTTATAGTTTAGGGTTTTAGGTTTAGGGTTTCTAGTTTAGGGATAAGGTTAGGGTTTAGGGTTTAGGGTTTATGGTTTAAGGTTTAGGGTTGTAGGTTTAGGGTTGTAGGTTTAAGTTTTAGGGTTTAGGGTTGAGGGTTTAGGGTTTTGGGGTTTAGGGTTTAGGGTTTCTAGGGTTTAAGGTTTAGGGTTTATGTTTTAATTTAGGGTTTAGGGTTATTATTATTTTAATCAAGAATAAAATCAAATTCAACATTTCTTCTTTATGATTTCATCAAGTAACACAAGTACAAGACACAAATAATGACATCGATTAAAATGAGCATAGAAAATAAAACCCTAGATAACTAGAGCAATCTCACAGAAGACAGTTCCAAAATAGGTCAGTCATTGTTCTTGACTTCTCCAGTTCCCCCAGAGCCACCTCCTCTCGGTGGTGGGATCCACCATCATATCCCCGATCTCTCCCTACACCCCACCAGGTTGTAACCTCATCCCCTCACGTGTAACCATCACTCTCGACCACCACCTTCATATCCACTAGCACCTCCAGATCCCCACCACCTATGATGTCGCCACCTCCACCTTCGCCTCCAGCCGTATATGGAGTCACGGTTGGATGATGTTCACGCCATCAAGGTTCTGCCCATTTTTATGGTTTATGTTTAGGTTTAGGTTTATTAGGTTTTAGGATTTAGGATTAATTTTTTAATTTATTTGGTTACTTTAGGTTAGGTTTATGGTTTAGGGTTTAGGATTCAGGTTTCAGTTTTAGGGTTTAGGGTTTAGAGTTTTTTTTTTTAAAAAAAAAGAAAACCAATAGTTTAGGTTTATTCAATTTATTTTTTATTTATTTTTATTTTTTTATTTAGGTTTAATTTTTATTTTATTTATTCTTTTATTTTTAGGTTTATTTTATTTCTTAATTTAGTTTAGGTTTTTATTTATTTTATTTTGGTTTAGTTACTATTTTTTATTATATTTTATTTTTAGTTTACAGTTTAGGTTTAGGTTTATGTTTTAGTTTTGGTTTTTATTTTATTTTATTTTATTTATTTTATTTAGGATTAGGTCTTTTTTAGGTTTCATTTTTAGGTTTACATTTTTATCTAATTTTTATTCTATTTTATTTTATTTTAGATTTATTTTATGTTTATTTTATTTTTATTTTCTATTTAGTTTTTATTTTATTTAGGTTTTTTATTCTTAGGTATATTTTATTTTTTTGTTTAGTTTAGGTTTTTTTATTTTATTTTATTTTATTCTTGGGTTTATTTTTATTTTACTTAGTTTGGTTTATTTATTTTAGTTTAGTTTATTTATTTTAGTTTCTTTTTTTAGGTTTAGGTTTTTATTTCATTTTTTTTAGGTTTAGGTTTTAGGTTTTTATTTTAGGTTTATTTTTTGTTTTATTTTTTAGTTTCTGTTTAAGTTTATTTTTAGTTTATTTTATTTTATTTAGTTTAGGTAGGTTTCATTTATTTTAAGTTTAGATTTTATTTATTTTATTTTAGTTTATTTTAGTTTAGGTTTAGGGTTATTTTATTTTGTTTATTTTAAGTTTAGGTTTTTATTTTATTTTATTTTAGGCTTATTTTATTTTAATTTATGTGTAGTTTTTATTTTATTTAGGTTTTTTATTTTTAAGTTTAATTTTTTTTTAAGCTTAGTTTAGGTTTTTATTTATTTTTTATTTAGTTTAGTTTTCAATTTTTATATTATTTTATTTTTTAGGTTTATGTTTAGGTTTTAGTTTAGTTTTTTATTATTTTATTATTTTTTTATTTTATTTTGGTCTAGGTTATTTTTTTATTTATTTTATTTTTATGTGTTTTTTAGTTTAGGTTTAGATTTTTAGCATTTTTGGGTTTAGGGTTTAGGGTTCAATGTTTAGGGTTTCGGGTTTAGGGTTGTAAGTTTTAGGTTTTCTAGTTTATGGCCTAGGGTTTAGGTTTTAGTGTTTAGGATTTAGGGTTTTAGGGTTTAGGGTTTAGGGTTTATGGTTTAGGGTTTTAGGGTTTAGGGTTTAGTGTTTAGTGTAGTAGGTTTAGGGTTAGTTTTAGGGTTTAGGGTTAGGGCTTTTTTATTTTTTATATTTTATCATTTTATTTTTTTTTAAATTAAGTAAACTAGTAGGTTTAGTTTAATTTAGTTTATTTTTTATTTATTTAATTTTATTTTATTTTTAGTTTTATGTAAGTTTATTTTTATTTTCATTTTTATTTAGGTTTTTATTTAATTTTCATTTTATTTTAGTTTAGGTTTATTTTATTTTAATTTATGGTTTAATTTTTTATTTTATTTAAGTTTTTTAATTTTTAGTTTAGTTTAGGTTATTTATTTATTTTAGTTTAGTTTATTTTATTTTTATTTTTTCATTTTAGGTTTAGGTTTAGGTTTAGGTTTAGGTTTTAGCTTTTTAGGGTTTATGGTTTATGGTTTGGGGTTTAAATTTTAGTGTTTAGGGTTTAGGGTTTAGGTTTTAGCATTTAGGGTTTATGGTTTAGTGCTTTATGGTTTAGGGTTTGGTGTTTAGGGTTTAGGTTTAGGGTTTTTAAGGTTTAGGGTTTATAGTTTAGGTTTTAGCATTTAGATTTTATGGTTTAGGGTTTATGGTTTTTAAGGTTTAGGGTTTAGGGTTTAGGTTTTAGGTTTACGGTTCAAGTTTTAGTTTAAGGTTTAGGGTTTTTTGTTTTTTTTAATAAAGAATAAATTCAGATTTAACATTTCTTCTTTTTAATTTCATCAACCAAGTAACACACCAAGTTTTCTAAGACACTAGTAATGACATAGATCAAAAATGAGCGCGCATAAAGCAAATCAAAATCCATAGATAATTAGAATTATCTGTAAAGACCGTTCCATCACAAAGCTATAACCTCTTCCATCATTCCTCCGCCTCCATAACCACCATTGCTCCACCACATCCATGTCCACCAGCACCTTTAGATCCCCCACCTGCGATAACCACTCCTGCTAGATCTACCAAGCACGGTGAGCGGTGATGTTCTGTCAAGGTTACCATTCTTAGGGTTTAGGTTTAGGTTTAGGTTTATTATGTTTTAGGGTTTAAGTTAACTTTTTAATTTATTTAGTTACTTTTGGTTTTGGTTTAGGGTTTGGGTTTTAGGTTTAATGTTAGGGTTTGGGGTTTAGGATTTAGGATTTAGGATTTATGGTTTTGCATTTACGCTTTTAAGTTTTAGGGTTTAGGGTTTAGGGTTTTAGGGTTTACGATTGTAGGGTTTAGGGTCTAGGTTTTAGGATTTAAGGTTTAAGGTTTTTTTCATAATTAAGTAAACAGGTAGGTTTAGGTTTATTTAGTTTAATTTTTATTTATTTTATTTTATTTTATTTTTTAAATTTTTTATAATTAGGTAAACTAGTAAGTTGAGGATTATTTAGTTTATTTTTTATTTATATAAGTTTATTTTATTTATTTTATTTTTATTTATGTATATTTTTTATTTTTATTTATTTTTATTTATTTACTTTTGGTTTATTTAATTCAGTTTAGGTTTTATTTTAGTTAATTTTTTAGGTTTATGCTTTGGTTTAGGTTTAGGTTTCAATTTTAGGGTTTGTGGTTTAGGGTTTAGGGTTTAGGGTTTAGGGTTTAGGTTTTATGGTTAGTTTTAGGGTTCAAAGTTTAAGGTTAAGGTTTTTTTTTAAATTTTTGTTTATTTTTTTATTTAGGGTTTAGGGTTAGTTTAGGGTTGTAGGTTTAAGGTTTAGGGTTTAAGGTTTTTTTATCTTAAAATTAAGAAAACTAGTAGGTTTAAGTTTATTTAGTATATTTAGTATATTTTATTTATTTATTTTAGTTTATTTTATATTTTAGGTTTATTTATTTTAATTTAGGCTTTTTATTTTAATTTATTTTTTAATTTTAGGTTTATGTTTATGTTCATTTTTTAGTTGAGTTTTTTATTTATTTTATTTATTAGGTATAGGTTTTATGTTTTATTTTTTATGTTTAGGTTTAGGTTTCTATTTTATTATTTTATGTTTAGTTTAGGATTTATTAGATTAGATGTGAAAGATGTATTATAAGTTTTAGAGATAGGAGGTTAGTTAGTGTGGAGTTTAGGATTTAGTATTTTCTTAGAAAAGATATTAAAATAGGTGGATGAGGTATTTTATAAACTTTTTAGGATAGGTAAGATTATTTTAGTTTTTAATTTATTTATTTTAGTAAATAGTTAGTTTTAGTTTTAGGAGGTTTTTAAGTGTATGTTTAGGAGATCAAGGAATTTTTGGTTTATTTTTAATGTTATTTAGATAGGTTGAGTTTTTGGTTTATATTTTAGGTGATAGGTTTTTAGGGTTAGTTTTTTTATGTTTTAGGTTAGATGTTTATTTTATTTTTTGGTTTAGGTAGATTTGGATTTACATTTGTTAGAGGTTTATAGAAGCATAGAGTTTAGGTTTATTATTTATTATTTTAGAGTTAGGTTTAGAGATTTTTTAGTTAGAAGTTTATTTTATATTAGTTTAGGTTTATTTATTTTTAGGATTTATTTTTATTTATTTTATAGGATTTATCTTTTATTTTTATGGATGTTTTTAGGTTTAGGTTTAGTGTATGCTTTTAGTCATTTTTTTTTTTTTAGGGTTTAGTTAATTATGGAGGTCAACTTTAGAGTTTAGGTTTTAGTTTAGATTTAGTTATATTTTATTTAGAAGTTTTAGTTTTTTATTTTTAAGTTTTAGAGTAGTTTAGGTATTTAGGCTCTATGGTTTATGGTTAGATGGAGATATTATTAGTAGAATTAAGTTATGGTTAGTAGGTAGTTTATTATGTTGTTTTAAACTTAGGGGGTTTATAAGATGGTGGTAAGGTTTTATGCGTTTATTTAGGGAAACATAAGACTAAGTTAAGGTTTAGAGATAGGATTTTTAGTGGTTTTAGAGATAGAATTGGTATTTAAGGTTTAGCTAGGTTTAGTAGGAGTTTTTAGATGGTTTTTTAGGGTTTAGGAGAGTAGATAGGATTTTTATGTTAGGTAGGTAGACCTAGTTTGGTTAGATGTATTGATTTAGTATAGTTTTTTTTAGGTTAGGATTCATTATAGTGGGATTAAGGTTTTTTTTTGTTGTTTATTTTTTTATGTTTTAGGTTTATTTTTAGTTTAGGTTTGGTTTATTTTAGTTTATTTTATTTTATTTAGTTAAGTTTTTTATTTAGTTTATTTTAGGTTTAGGTTTAGGTTTATTTATTTTAGTTTATAATTTTAGTTTAGGATTAGGTTTAGGTTTATTTTATTTTTATTTTAGGTTTAGTTTTTTTTTAATTTAGTTTTTTTTGGTTTTTTATTTTTAATTTTTTATTTTTAGGTTTCAGTTTTTATTTAATTTTATTTATATTTTATTTTAGGTTTATTTTATTTTTATTTTACATTTAGTTTTTTATTTTATTTTAATTTTTATTCTTTAGTTTAGTTTATTTTTTAGCTTAGTTTAGGTTTTTATATATTTTATTTTAGTTATTTTATATTTTAGGTTTAGGTTTTTATGTTTTAGTTAGTTTAATTTTTTTTATTTTATTTTATTTTTTTATTTTAGGTTTTTTTTATTTTTAGTTTATTTAGTTTAGGTTTAATTTTAGTTTTAGGTTTAGGTTTAGGTTTATTTTAGATTATTTATTTTATTTTTTAGTTTAGTTTAGTTTATTTATTTATTTAGATTTTAGGTTTAGGTTTTTAGGTTTATTTTAGTTTTTAGGTTTAGTTTTTTTTATTTTTTAGTTTTAGGTTTTTTTTTTTAGTTTTTTATTTTTTTTATTTTATTTATTTTTTATTTTAGGTTTTAGGTTAAGGTTTAGATTTTATTTATTTTAGTTTAGGTTTAGGTTTATTTTAATTTATTTATTTTAGATTTAGGTTTTTTTTAGTTTAGGGTTTAGGTTTTATTTTTTATTTAATTTTAGTTTATTTTTAGGTTTATTAAGGTTTAGTATTTATTTATTTTATTTTATTTTATTTTAGGTTTATTATATTTTTTATTATATTTAGGTTTTATTTTAAGTTTATTTATTTTTTAGTTTAGTTTATTTTATTTATTTTATTTATTTATTTTACTTTTAGGTTTAGGTTTAGGTTTAGTTTAGGTTTTAGTTTATTTAGGTTTAGGTTTTAATTATGTTATTTTAGGTTTTATTTAGTTTAGGTTTATGTTTTAGGTTTTATTAGTTTATTTTAGGTTTTAGACTTTTAGGTTTAGGTTTGGTTTAGGTTTAGGGTTTAGGGTTTTATGATTTAGGTTTGGGGTTTTTTATAGTTTAGGTTTAGGTTTTATTTGATTAGGTTTATATTTAGTTTAGGTTTTATTTTTATTTAGGTATTTTAGGTTTAGTTTTAGGTTTTAGGTGTAGTTTAGTTTAGGGTTTAGATTTAGGTTATAGTTTAGGTTTAGGTTTATTTTATAGTTTTATAGTTTAGGTTTGTTTTTATTAGGGTTTAGTTAGGTTTAGTTTTATTTAGTATTTTTTTAGGTTTAGGGTTAGTTTAGGTTTAGGTAGTTAGGTTTATAGTTTAAAATTTTATTTAGGTTTAAGTTAGTTAGGTTTAGATTATTTAGTTTTATTTAGGAGGGTTTAGTTTAGTTTAGGTTTAGTTAGGTTTAGTTTAGGTTTAGGTTTATGATTTAGTTTAGGGTTTTAGGTTTTAGGGTTATTTAGGTTTAGGATTTAGAGTTTAAGGTTTAGGGTTGGGGTTTAAAGTGTTTATGATTTAGTTTTTAGGTTTAGGGTTTAGGTTTAGGTTTAGGGTTTATTGTTTAGGTTTAGTTTAGGTTTAGGATTTTTCTAAAAAATAATTAGTAGTTTAGGTTTATTTAGTTTTTTTTAGTTTTATTTTTTATATAGGTTTATTTTTATTTTATTTAGTTTAGTTAATTTATTTTATGTTTATTTAAATTTGTTTAGCTTTTTTAATTTAGGTTATTTTTTAGGTTTAAGTTTAGGTTTATATCTATTTTTTAATTTAGTATTATTTTTATTTTACTTTTTATGTTTAGGTTTAGATTTTTCTTTCACTTTTTTTTAGGTTTAGGTTTTAAGTTTTTATTTTAGGTTTATTTTCAGGTTTTTACTTTTTCATTTAGGTTTGGATTTATTTTTAGTTTATTATATTTTATTTAGTTTAGGTTTAGGTTTAGGTTTAGTTTATTTTTGGTTTAGGATTAGTTTTTTGTTATTTTAATTTAGTTTATTTTAGTTTAGGTTTTGGTATATTTTATTTTTATTTTAGGTTTAGGTTTTATTTTTAGTTTAGGGTTAGGTTTTATTTTTAGTTTAGGGTTTAGGTTTTATTTTATGTTCTTGTTTAGGTTTAGGTTCAAGTTTTATTTTAATTCATTTTAGGTTGATTTTATTTTTATTTTACGTTTAGGTATTATTTTTAGGTTTATTTTAATTTTTAGTTTAGTTTAGGTTTTTCTTTATTTTGTTTTATTTTAGTTTTCATTTTTTATTTATTTTATTTTTGGTTTAGGTTTATGTTTATGTTTAGGTTTTCATTTAGGTTTATATTTATTTTTATTTATTTTATTTTATTTAGGTTTTGGTTTTTTTATTTATTTATTTTACATTTTAAGGTTTAGGTTTTAGGTTTTAGGTTTAACATTTGGGTTTTTTTAGGTTTTAGGTTTAGGGTTTAGGGTTTAAGTTTAGGTTTTAGTGGGTTTTAGGTTTTAGGGTTTAGGGTTTTGGTTTTAGGTTTAGTTTAGGTTTTTGGGTTTACGGTTTAGGGTTTAGGGTTTAGGTTTTAGGGTTTAGGGTTTAGGGTTTAGGGTTGTAAGTTTATGGTTTAAGGTTTAGGGTTTAGATTTTATTTATTTTAGTTTAGTTTATTTTCATTTAGGTTTACATTTATTTTATTTTGTTTATTTTAGGTTTATTTTTTTATAGTCTAAGGTTAAGGTTATATTTTTTATTTATTTTTAGGTTTATTTTTTAGGTTTTATTTAGTTTTTATTTTTTTTATTTTAGTTTTATTTTATTTTCATTTTATATTTAGTTTTTATTTTATTTAGGCTTTTTATTTTTAGATTTATTTCATTTTAGTTTAGGTTTATTTATTTTATTTTAGTTTTGTTTTTTTTAATTTAGGTTTAGGTTTAAGTTTTGGTTTTAGTTTAGGTTTTTATCTTATTTGGATTTAGGCTTTTTTTATTTTTAGGTTTTATTTAGTTTAGGTTTAGGTTTTAGTTTTTAGGTTTAGGGTTTAAGGTTTAGTGTTTATGGTTTAGGGTTTACAGTTTAGGGTTTGGGGTTTAGGATTTAGCGTCTAGGGTTATAGGTTTTAGGGACTAATTTAGGTTTAGGGTTTATTTAATTTAAGGTTTAGGGTTTTAGTTAAGGGTTTAGGTTTAGGGTTTAGGTTTAGGTTTAGTTTAGAGTTTAGAATAGGTTTAGTTTAGGATTTTAGGTTTTAGGTTTAGGGTTTTTTGGGTTAGGGTTTAGTTTAGGGTTTATAGTTTAGTGTTTAGGTGGGTTTAGGGTTTTAGGGTTTAGGGTTAGCATTTTATGGGTTTAGGGTTTAGGTTTAGGGTTTTAGGGTTTAGGGTATTTAGTTTATAAATAGTTTGATTAGTTAGTTTAATGTTTGGGTTTTAGTTTAGGTTTAGGGTTTTGAGAAGAGTTAGGGTTAGGGTTTGGTTTAAGGTTTAGGTTTTATTTTATTTTAAGGAAAGGTTAGAATTTTATACCATAGATAAGGATACAATTTCCTTAATAAGTAAAAGCTCAAAATCTATTACTCTATAGGTTTAGGGTTTAATGTTTAGGGTTTTAGGGTTTAATGTTTAGGATTTTGAGGTTAGGGTTAGGGTTGGGGTTTATGGTTTAGGGTTTATGGTTTTTTATTTTTATTTTAACGAAAGGTTAGAATTTTATTACCATAAAAGAAAAGGATACAATTTCATAATAGGGTAAAGCCAGTTCTTCTCTGAGCAACAAGGAACCTAAGAGCTATAATCTATGTACAATTAAAAAACAAATAGAAAAAGCAACAACTAAAATGCAAAGAGGAAAAGACAGATTAACTTATACAATATAAGAAAAATTATAGTCAGACTTGTCGTGATGGCTCATGATCCATTTTGGGAGGCAAGATAACAAGATCCACATCACGAGACTTGAGATGGTAATGATCATTCCATCTTAAAGTTTGAACTATAAAGAAATCAAACACTACAAAGGCAATAGTCATAGCAAAGAAGAATAAGGATAAAGAAATCAATTAGAGAGAGATGAAAGAAAAGGCTAGTTAAGATCATCTCAGCAACATGCATATGAGCATCAAACTTCCTAAGAAGGGTTACATTCATATGCAATGCTACCAAAAGAGAAGGTATAACATGGGCCATCATAGGCATACTTGATTCAAGTGAACATCAAAAGTAAGTAGGATTTTAGAATACTACATTAGCAAATAGCTTAGGTAAAAACAACCAACAAAACCATAGTAAACCATTCACAAATAAGACCACCGAAGACACATCAAGGTTCTTGTGAGCCACCACAGAGCAAGAATTCAAAGGGACAGGCCAATTCAGAAGCATAGCAATAGCTAATATAATAGCCCAGAAATAGACTAAAAAAAACTAAAAAAATAACAACAGCCATCATTCAAATAGACATCAAAGCTCCAAGTAAGGGAGAACAACAACCAGCCATCAGTAAACATCACACCAATCCAGGCAGAAAAAGGGATGCCATCAATCCAACATGTAGTGACAAAAAATCCGTATTAGCCTAAAATCACCATAACCAAATCGGGAAGAAAAAGCTACAAAGTAGCTATCCTAATGCCAATCAAAAGAAAAAACAGCCAACCAATAGGAATCCCCAACATAAACCAAGATAAATAACCAAAAAGTATTGAAAAGACCAAAGCTAATCAAATCCTGAAGAGACCAATAAGCGCCACCAACCAACTAGTAAAGGATCCAATATAGGCGACCAAAACAAAAGGCTAACCCAAAATAGAGCCCAAAATAGGTAGAAAAACAACAACAACAGGCATAGCCACAACTCTTCTAGAGATCATCAAAAAATGAGAAAAAAAAGAAATGGTAATCACCTAACCAGACAAACAACCAAGGAAGAAAAAACCAGAGGACCAAACCACCAATAGTAAATGAGGAAGGAGAAACAGGCCAAAGGAAAGCAAAGTTGCCTCCAACCCCATAGATCAAGAAATCACCATGAAGGAGAAAATAGAAAATCAATAAAACTAAGGCTACAATAATCCACCAATCGAGGAAAAATGTTTTATTTAGTTTATTTTGGTTTTAGTTTATTTAGGTTTAGGTTTTACTATTAATTTAGGTTTAGGTTTAGGTATCTATTTTTAGGTTTAGGTATAGGATTAGGTTTATTTAATTTTAGTTTATTTAGGTTTAGTTTATTTATTTATTTTAGCTTAGTTTAGGTTCATTTTTATTTTAGGTTTAGGTTTAGGTTTTATTTTTAGTTTATTTAGTTTTATTTTTTATTTAGGTTTTATTTTAGGTTTAGTTTTATTTTATTTATTTATTTAGTTTAAGTTTTAGTTTTTTATTCTTTATTTATTTAGTTTAGGTTTAGGTTTTATCTTTTTTAGTTTAGTTTATTTTAGTTTAAGATTATTTAGGTTTAGGTTTAGGTTTAGGTTTAGGTTTACGTTTTAGTTAATATTTTATTTTATGTTTACATTTTATTTTTTGGATTAGGTTTTTAATTTAGTTTAGGTTCATTTTTATTTATTTAGTTTAAGTTTTCTTATTTAGGCTTATTTATTTAGGTTTATTTAGTTTAGTTTAGGTTTAGGTTTAGGTTTTTATGTTTAGTATTAGTTTAGGTTTAGGGGTTTAGGTTTTATGTTTATTTTTATTTTATTTAGTTTAGGTTTTATTTTCATTTATTTATTTTAGGTTTATGTTTAGGTTTAGGTTTATTTAGGATTAGGTTTTAGGTTTATTTAGGTTTAGGTTTAGGTTTTTATTTAGGTTTAGGTTTTTTAGGTTTAGGTATTGCTTTTTAGGTTTAATTTAGGTTTATTTATCTTTATTTTGTTCAGGTTTAGTTTTTATTTAGTTTAGGTTTATTTTATTTATTTTTTAGTTCATCTAATGTAGGTTTAGGTTTAGGTTTAGGCTTAGGATTAGGTTTAGGTTTAGGTTTTGGGTGAGGTTTAGTTTTTAGTTTTATTTATTTAGGTTTAGGTTTAGGTTTAGGTTTTATTTTATTTATTTATTTTAGTTTTTACTTATAAGATTATTTTTTAGTTTTATTTTATTTATTTTAGTTTAGGTTTAGGTTTCGGCTTATTTATTTAGGTTTTAATTTAAGTTTAGGTTTTGGTTTTGGTTTAGGTTTAGGTTTAGGTTTTATTTTAAACTTTTTAGGTTTAGGTTTTTAATTTAGTTTATTTTAGTTTAGGTTTCTACTTTATTGGGTTTAGGTTTATTTTATTTATTTATTTTAGTTTAGGTTTAGGTTAGGTTTTATGTTTAGGTTTTTAGCTTTAGGTTTAGGTTTATTTAGGTTTAGGTTTATTTTTTATTTTTTTATTTTTTATTTTATTTATTTAGTTTAGGTTTTGGTTTTAGGTTTATTTTAGGTTTAGGTTTAGGTTTAGGTTTATTTAGTTTAGTTTAGATTTAGGTTTTTTATGTTTAGGTTTTTTAGTTTTTATTTATTTAGTTTAGTTTAGGTTTATTTTAGGTTTAGGTTTTTAGGTTTAGATTTAGGTTTAGGTTTAGATTTAGGTTTTATATTTAGGTTTATTTAGGTTTATTTAGTTTAGTTTAAGTTTAGGTTTAGGTTTAGGTTTTATTATATTTTATTTATTTATTTTTATTTTGCTTATTTTATTTAGTTTATTTATTTAGGTTTAGGTTTAGGTTTAGATTTAGGTTTTATTTTATGTTTTAATTTTATTTTATTTTATTTATTTTATTTAGGTTTAGGTTTTTTAATTATTTTATTTTTAGGTTTTATTTAGTTTATGTTTAGGGTTTTGATGTTTTTAGGGTTTAAGGTTTATGGTTTAGGATTTAGAGTTTAGGGTTTAGGGTTTTGGGTTTAGGGTTTAAGGTTTAGGGTTATAGGTTTTAGGGTTTAGGGTTTAGGGTTTTACGGTTTAGTGTTTAGGGTTTAGGGTTTTAGGTTTAGAGTTTTATGGTTTAGGGATAAGGGTTAAGTGTTTTAGGTTTAGGGTTGTAGGTTAAGGGTTTATGGTTTAGGGTTTAGGGTTTAGGTTTTTTGATTTTTAGGTTTAGGATTTAGGGATTAAGGTTTAAGGTTTAGGGTTTAGGGTTTTAGGGTTTAGGTTTAGGTTTAGGTTTAAGTTTACTTAATTTAGGTTTTTTTATTTAGGTTTTATTTATTTAGGTTTATTTTGTTTAGTTAAGGTTTAGGCTTAGGTTTTTCCATTTAGATTTTAATTTAGGCTTAGGTTTGTAGGTTTGTTTTCATTTTATTTAGTTTAGGTTTTATTTTTATTTATTTATTTTAGGTTTAGGTTTAGGTTTAGCTTTATTTAGGTTTAGGTTTTAGGTTTATTTAGGTTTAGTTTTATGTTTAGGATTGGGTTTAGTTTTAGGATTAGGTTTAGGTTTTTATTTAGGGTTAGGGTTAGGATTTTTGGGTTTAGGTTTAGGTTTTTGGGTTTAGTTTAGGATTATTTATTTTATTCATTTTAGGTTTTGGTTTATTTTATTTATTTACTTATTTATTTAGTCTACATTTAGGTTTAGGTTTAGTTTTTAGTTTTATTTATTTGGGTTTAGGTTTAGGTTTTATTTATTTTATTTAGTTTAGTTTATTTTAGTTTATGTTTAGGTTTAGGCTTTTTGGTTTATTTTTAGGTCTAAGTTTAGGTTTAGTTTTATTTTATTAGTTTATTTTAGTTTTTATTTTTATTTTTATTTTTTGGTTTATTTTATTTATTTTAGTTTAGGTTTAGGTTTAGGTTTATATATTTAGGTTTTAATTTAGGTTTAGGTTTAGGTTTAGGTTTAGGTTAGGTTTAGATTTTATTTCAATTTTTAGTTTAATTTATCTTAGTTTAGGTTTAGATTTTTTGGTTTAGGTTTATTTAGCTGTAGGTTTAGGTTTAGGTTCAGGTTAAAGTTTAGATTTAGGTTCAGGTTTAGGTTTATTTTTTATTTATTTTATTTATTTAGTTTAGGTTTAGGTTTTAGGTTTATTTTTAGGTTTAGGTTCAGGTTTATTTAGTTTAGTTTAGGTTTAGGTTTTATTCAAGTTTAGGTTTTTTAGGTTTAGGATTTTTAGTTTTTAGTTTTTTAGTTTAGTTTAGGTTTAGGTTTAGGTTTATTTTAGGTTTAAGTTTAGGTTTTTAGGTTTAGGTTTAGGTTTAGGTTTAGATTTAGGTTTTAGGTTTAGGTTTATTTTGGTTTATTTAGTTTAGTTTAGGTTTAGGTTTTATTTTATTTAATAATTTAATTTAGTTTTATTTTTTATATTTAAGTTTAGGTTTGTAATTTTATTTTTATTTATTTAGTTTAGTTTAGGTTTAAGTTTATTTTAGTGTTTAGGTTTAGGTTTATGTTTAGGTTATATTTTTATTTTTGGTTTAGGTTTATTTAGTTTAGGTTTAGGTTTAGGTTTCTTTTTTAGTTTATTTAATTAAGTTTATGTTAAGGTTTTGATTTTAGTTTATTTAAGTTTAGGTTTTTAGTTTTTTAGTTTTAGGTTTAGGTTTTAGTTTATGGTTTAGGGTTTAGGGTTTACGGTCTAGGGTTTAAGGTTTAGGGTTAGTTTAGGGTTTAATGTTTTTTAGGGTTGTAGGTTTAGGGTTAGTTTTAGGGTTTAGGGTTTAGGGTTTAGGATTTAGTGTTTAGGGTTTAGGGTTTAGGGTTTTTTTTAAATTAAGTAAACTGGTATGTTTAGGTTTATTTAGTTTATTCAGTTTATTTTATATTATTATTTAGGTTTATTTTTTTATTTAGTTTAGTTTTTTTAATTTGTATTTATTTTTTTGTTTAGGTTTTTTAGGTTTAGGTTTATGTTTATTTATGAATTTAGTTTTATTTTTATTTTATTTTTTAGATTTCATTTATATTTTTTAATTTTAGGTTTAGGTTTAGGTTTTTATTTTATTTTATAAGTTTAGGTTTTAGGTTTTTATTTTTGGTTTATTTTTAGGTTTCATTTTTTAGTTTAGGTTTAGGTTTATTTTTTGTATAATTTATATTATTTAGTTTAGGTTTATGCTTAGCTTTATTTTATTTTTATTTTATGGTTTATGGTTTAAGGTTTAGAGTTTAGGGTTTAGGGTTTTGGATTTAGGGTTTAGGTGTAGGTTTAGGTTTTAGTTTAGGTGTTTATTTTATTTTAGTTTATTTAGGTTTTGGTTTTTTTTATTTTATTTTTAGGTTTTATTTTGTTTAAGTATAAGTTTTTAGGTTTTTAGGGTTTAGGGTTTAAGTTTAATTTATTTTAATTTAGCTTATTTTTATTTAGGTTTATGTTTATTTTGGTTTTGTTCCTTTTTAGTTTAGGGTTTTGGTTTTATTTTTATTTTCAGGATTATTTTTTAAGTTTAGGTTTTTTATTTAGTTTTTATTTTATTTTATTTTCTTTTAGGTTTATTGAATTTTTTATTTAGTTTAAGTTGTTATTTATTTTATTTTAGTTTGTTTTTTATTTTGAATTTTATTTTATTTATTTTAGGTTTACATTTTAGTTTTAGTTTAGGTTTCTATTTTATTTTATTTAGGTTTCGGTTTAGGTTTATTTATTTATTTTAGTTTTAGGTTTTATTTAGTTTAGGTTTAGCTTTTTAGGTTTTTAGGGTTTATGGTTTAGGGTTAGGGTTAGGGTTTAGCATTTTAGTGTTTAGGGTTTAGGGTTTAGGTTTTATTTATATTAGTTTAGTTTATTTTGGTTTAGGTTTATGTTTTTTTTTATTGGCCATTCTTTCATTTCTCCAGTTCCCATGAGAACCATCTTGGCCTCTCGAGTAGTGAGATCCACCATCATATCCTCTCTCTCTCTCAGCCACCATTTATAACCTCAGTAGCTCCTCCCTTCCATAACCACCACTTTTATGACCTCCATATCCACCATTTTAGATCCCCACCACCATTTAGATAATTGTGTCTAGACCTCGCCTCCATGACTAGATCTAGGGATTTAGGTTTGTCAAACTTTTCCCATTCTTAGGGTTTAGGTTTAGGTTTAGATTAATTAGGTTTTAGGGTTTAGTTTTATTTTTTAATTTGTTTAGTTACTTTAGTTTTATATTTAGGGTTTGGGGTTGAGGGATTAGGGTTTAAGGTTAATGGTTTAGGGTTTAGGGTTTAGGGTTTAGGCTTTAGGCTTTAGGCTTTTGGGTCTAGGGTTTTAGGGTTTATACTTTTAGGGTTTAGGGTTTAGGGTTAGTGTTTAGGTTTTTTTAGGGTTGTAGGTTTATGGTTTAGGGTTTAGGGTTTAGTGTTCAACATATATGGTTTTTTCTTAAATTAAGTAAATCGGCAGGTTTAAGTTTCTTTAGTTTATTTAGTTTAGGTTTATTTATTTTAGTTTAGGTTTTTATTTTAGTTTATTTTTTAGGTTTAAGTTTATGTTTAGGTTTAGGTTTAGATTTATTTTTTAGTTGAGTTTTATTTTTATTTTATTTTTTATGTTAATGTTTTATTTTTCATTTTTAGGTTTAGGTTTAGGTTTTTATTTTACTTTTTTAGGTTTAGGTTTATGGCTTTTATTTTAGGTTTATTTTTGGGTTTTATTTTTTAGTTTATTTTTAATTTATTTTATTTTATTTAACTTAGGTTTAGGTTTTATTTATTTTGGTTTCAATTATTTTAGTTTAGATTTAAGTTTTTTTATTTATTTTATTTTTATTTTAGGTTTAGGTTTTATTTATTTATTTTTAACATTTATTTTTTAAGGTTTACTTTTTAGGTTTAGGTTTTTATTTTATTTTATTTTAGGTTTAATTCATTTTTATTTTACGTTTATTTTTTTACTTTGTTTATGTTTTTTATACTTAGGTTCATTTTATTTTTTAGTTTAGTTTAAGTTTTTGTTTATTTTATTTTAGTTTATTTTTATTAGTTTATTTTATTTTATTTTCAGGTTTAGGTTTATGTTTTAGTTTACTCTTTTATTTTATTATATAGTTTTTATTTTATTTAGGTTTAGGTTTTTTGAGTTAATTTATTTTGAGGTTTAATTTAGTTTAGGTTTTAGGGTTTAGGGTTTAGGTTTTAGGGTTTTAAGGTTTACTATTTTAGGGTTTAGGTTAGGGTTTAGGGTTTACGGTTTAGGATTTAGGGTTTAGTGTTCAGGCTTTAGGGTTTAGGGTTTACGGTTTAGGGTTTAGGGTTAGCTTAGGGTTTAGGGTTTAGGGTATTTAGGGTTTAGGGTCTAGGGTTTGGGTTATGGTTTAGAGTTTAGGGTTTAGGATTTAAAGGTTTTTAGGGATGTAGGATTACTTTTTAGGGTTAAGGTTTAAGATTGATGGTTTAGGGTTTAGGATTTAGGGTTTATGGTTTAGGGTTTTTGTTTTTAAATTAAGTAAACCTATAGGTTTAGGTTTATTTAATTTATTTAGTCTATTTTTTTATTAACTTTAGTTTATGTTATTTTTTGTTTTGATTTTTGTTTTTTTATTTAGTTTAGTTTAATTATTTTAGGTCTATTTATTTTAGTTTAGGTTTTATTTTAGTATATTTTTTAGGTATAGGTTTAGGTTTATCCTTTGTTGTTTGTTTATTTTTATTTTTATTTTATTTTCTAAGTTTAGGTTTTATTTTTCAATTTAGGTTTAAGTTTAGGTATTTGTTTTATTTTTTTGGTTCAGGTTTAATTTAGTTTATTTTATTTTATTTAGTTTAGGGTTTAGGTTTAGTTTATTTTAGTTTTAGGTTTTGGTTTTCTTTATTTTAGTTTAGTTTATTTTAGGTTTATGTTTATTTTATTTTATTTATTTTAGGTTTAAGTTTTTTTTTAGTTTAGGGTTTAGGTTTTATTTTTTATCTATTTTTTGGTTTATTTTTTAGGTTTAGGTTTTTATTTAGTTTTTATTTAGTTTTATTTTAGGTTTATTTTATTTTTATTTTACATTTAGTTTTTATTATATTTAGGCTTTTTCTTTTTGGGTTTTTTTTTTTTTAATTTAGTTTAGGTTTTAATTTTTTTATTTTTTTTTATTTTTTAGGTTTAACTTTAGGTTTAGGTTTAGGTTTAAGTTTAGGTTTTGTTTAGATTTTTATTTATTATATTTTGTTATTTTATTTACGTTTAGGTTTTATTTATTTATTTTATTTTTAGGTTTTATTTAGTTTAGGTTTTTAGGGTTTAGGGTTTAGGGTGTATGGTTTAAGGTTTAGGGTTTAGGTTTGGGGTTTAGGGTTTAGGGTTTAGGGTTGTAGGTTTTGGGTTTAAGGTTTAGGGTTATAGGTTTTGAGTTTTTAGGGTTTAAGGTTTAGGGTTTAGGGTTTGGGTTTTAGGTTTAGGGTTTAGGTTTTAGTTTATGGTTTATGGTTTATGGTTTTTTTTTTTAATAATTTTAACATTGAACAAATTTAGATTCAACATTTTTCCTTTCGATTTTGCCAACCAGGTAACAAACCAGGTAAGTGAGGCAATCAAATGACCTGCTTGGGGCTAGCTAAAGCCTCGTTTTCCCCGGATGTCTAGACTTTATACCCATTACCATTCAATCTTATATAAGTCAACACATGAATAGGGGAAAGAGAACTCAACATTCATACACTTAATCTATAAGCACATGCATTTCTTATTTATTTATAACTAGCATCATAACACATATTATTATTCATTTATAAGATTTTGAAAAATATCTTTGGATTTAATAGTGATAAAAGCCACATATATTAAATTAAATCAACACATGCAAGCTTATATAAAAGAAATCCATTTTATTTTACTTGATTTTGAAAAGATGGATGCATGAATTCAAATGACATACCAAATTTAACATG
Organism: Cymbidium sinense; assembly: GCA_021442155.1. Classification (NCBI taxonomy): domain Eukaryota; kingdom Viridiplantae; phylum Streptophyta; class Magnoliopsida; order Asparagales; family Orchidaceae; genus Cymbidium; species Cymbidium sinense. Next base: position 140,018,888 of record CM038214.1, read on the forward strand.
ATTGGAAAGAGGACAATCAAATATAAGCATGTGATTCATTCAACCAAACTAGTTCTTAAGGACAATCAAATCTAATAAGATTCTTTAAAGCAAACCAAAGCTTCTTTATTAATTAAGTTTTGGATTTGATTTGATTTAAAGAGGAGAAGAGAAATCATCACTTGCTTTGTTAAACCCATTCCCACATTAGTGATTTAATTTAATTTAAGGAAAGTAATTAAGTTGAGTTTATGGGTTAATTAAGTTGAACCCTTAATTAGATGAATTAATTACCCTTACCTATGTCACCTTAAAGTAATTAATTAAATAATTAAGAGCCAACATGATATGCATGGAAAATAAACTTGCAATGATCTTAGGAAATAAAAGGGGTCTAATGAAATTGGCTCATGATTAATAGTTAATTAGATTAAAGGACTTAATTAATTACTCTTGCGATTTTCCCCCACATGTGGACTAACCATAATGTCATTAAACTCCTTTAGGTTATTAAACACCTAAAGATCTACACCATGATTTTATTAATTAAGGTCTGATGTGATTATGATTTCAATTTGATTCAGTGATTTAATTAATTAGTTAAATCTTAGTTAATTTCATTTTGGAAGCATACATCACCGGAGCTCAAGACTAGCGGCTCAAACATATAAGGAAGCTTCATCTAGTGGAGATGAAGCCTTGTTGAGCAGCAATTGGATCAATTCCTCGACATTGCTCGAAGGCCACGAACCAACAATTTGGAGCTCAGCTTTGATCAAAGTCTCACCTCTTGTGCTTGTGAAGCTTGGGAGATAATTTTTTCTTGCTCGATGAGGCCTAGGGAACGTGCGTGCAAAGTTAATTTGAGTTTGCTGGAGAAATAGGGAAGTTATGTCAGAAATGGGAGTGTCCTATTTTTGGATGTATGGGAATGGAATTTTTTGATCGACGAACGAGCTTGGGAGCTTAGGGAATGGCTCTAGACGGTTGTCTTGGGTAGCTAGGCCTCTCAAGAATGACTTTTGTATGTATTTGAGTGGAAATTAGGGGGTGTATACTTTGGTTATGTTTGGCTCAATTTGACTCATTTAGGTCAAATTGGGTTAAGTTGGGTCAAGTTGACCAATTAGATAAATTATGTCAAATCAA